>JARQZK010002267.1:272500-285000 GCA_030704885.1 Cynegetis impunctata | reverse complement strand
TTAAAATAACTGCAGTAAAAGAAAATAAACGAACACTTTGAGTGCACAAAATAGACTAAAATATATTGAGAAACATAGAACATCGAATACTACAATATCAACTATGAATAGAGTTGTATTCTCCTAACAGATGGCATTAGCTATAACATGATTAGCACATAATATCATGAGTTTAATCTAACTATGATTGGGATGCTACAAAAAAAAATGCATAAATAGAAATGTTTGAAATGAAAAAATGGATTGATAAGTTTGCTTTCTCTGAATATCAATAAAACAGTTCATTGCATTTTCTCTATCATAGCAGACTATGCCTAACTTTCAGGATATTAAGCTGTACAGCTATGTGTGTGATTATCTAAATGATTGTGATTGTAATCAATTTATAGAAAGAAAGACCTACTCAAAATATCTATAGATTCTTGTTGATGGAAACTTAATATGGAAATAAAATGTTTAATACGCAACAGTTGAAATCAAAGAACTAATCTGTGAATTTTATGAATTGAGAATCAACAGGATCAACAGTTGTATTTTAATTACAAATTGCTCAAAAATGGATGATAAAATAATGGAAATAATTGATGGAATTTGAAAATAAAAAATTACCTATTAAAATTCTATAAAGAGAAACTAATCTTTTTATATCAAATCCTTCATATATCAACGCCATAATTATATATATTTTTTTTTTGTTCAATACAAAAAATGGCCTCGACAATTAATCATTAGCCAACAAAATATTAAGAAAGTGAGAACAAATAACTCAGGGGAATATACGGGAACACAATACGCCAAGGAACTCATCGAGGCGATTTTAATCTTCATACACATACTAGAGGTGAGTCACGGAATGGGAAGGTTTACAGTAGGGTAAAAACATAGGGATAACAACGAAGTATCAAATTTTGAGACCGATAGATAATTATATTTATGTTCAAGACGTTCTCCAAAACAAATATCGTACCTGAGATTAAAACAAGAAAAGCAGCAAAAAATAATGCTGCCTTGCAATACTCCATATATACCACATGCCGAATCCACATTTAATTTGTTGGACCCAAAATATTTAACAGTATGCCAAATAATATTGAATTGAAACCATATTACAAAGTGAAAAAGGATGTTAGAAAATGGATAATTGATAGTAATTTTCAAATTACTATCAATATCAATATTTGATTTGATTGTAATTATGATTATCATAAAAGTGCTGATCTTAGTTTTTGTTTTGAGTGTGAGGAGGAATAACGCAGCTGAATAAAGTTCTTATTTAGCTGTGACAAATTAATTTATCATTCAAATATTAATCAATATAATTGAATAAATTATGTCAAGGACAGAAGAATCCAACATTCATCAGTGTGCAACAAGTAGTCGGTGGTTATGGATTTCACATATTTCAGCGATCGGAGAAAAGATGTATTGGCTTCATGTGGAAAGAGTGAGCAAGATATGAAGGATTATATTGTCATTTTGAGAGAATGGATGAAGAAACAACCCCATTTACCATCAGAGCTATTAAAGGGTAAGTGTTTTCGAAATTAATGAAATTTTCTGAATTTCCAAATATATATATATATATATATATATATATATATATATATATATATATATATATATATATATATCTTATATATATATATATATATATATATATATATCTATATATATATATATATATATATATATATATATATATATATATATCTTATATATTAAATTCTCGTGTCACAAAGTTAGTTACCTTACTCCTCCGAAACGGCTTTACTGATTTTTACCAAATTTTATTTGCATATTCAGTAGGTCTGAGAATCTACTATCTATTTTTCATACCCCTAAGGGTTGTTCACCCTTAACATTAATTTTTGTTTTTATTTTTCCATAATGTGGCATTTGAAAATACATACAACCCTAAATTTGAATCCTTTTATCACCAACCCCTATTTTTAATAGCCATTTTAGTAAATTAATCATTTTTCATCCCGCTCGATAACTGATCAATTATCGTCTTTTCTGTAAATGTTTTTCACTCTATTTCGATTAAAATTTCCCTGAGCTTATGGCAAATCTAAAATCTAATATATAAAATTCTCAGATAAAATGATAGATGGATATAATGATATAAATAGATAACTATCTAGATAGACAGTTAGTTAGACAGATAGAGATACATTGGCAGGTAGATGAATAGATAGAAAGATAGATAAATAAAAATTATTTATATGGCAGAACAACGTTTGCCGGATCAGATAGATTGATAGATAGATATGTGGATAGATAGATATATACATAGATAGATAGAATGATAGATAGATAAAAAAATTGATAACTATCTAGATAGATAGATAGAAAGATAGATAACTATCTAGATAGATAGATAGAAATACATCGGCAGATAGAAAAATAGATAGAAAGATAGATAGATAGTTAGATAGGTTCATATACATCGGCCGATAGATGAATAAATAGATAAAAATAATTTATATGGCAGAACAACGTTTGCCGGGTCAGCTAGTATATATATATATATATATATATATATATATATATATATATATATTATATATGTGTATATATAATATATATATATATATATATATATATATATATATATATATATATATATAATATATATATATATATATATATATATATATATATATATATATATATATATATATATAATCAAGTACTAGGACATTTAATAGAAACTAATCAAACAAACCTACTAGCGGAGCTGGTTATACGAGTTCACGAAACATCGAAATGCCTCCATACATCTTGGACGGTGTATGTTTGTTTGATTAGTTTCTAATAAATGTCCTAGTACTTTATTTTATTGCCACGAACGTGTTTCGATAACACGAAGAATTCTGCTTTCTATATATATATATATATATATATATATATATATATATATATACAGTTCAAATGTTTCAAGGGGATTGCTGTCGATGACATGAAAATAATTTCACTCTTGAGCAAATTTTTAAGCTCTCGACAATATCTACTGTCTTCTTCGTATGAAATTAATCGATTGGCTTCATTTTCATAATTTTTGTTTCTGTTGTTTCCCTTATCATCTAGTATTATCAGACCTGACCGATGATATTGGATTGAATAGCACGCCATTAGTAGATGAATATGGTTGCAGCCGCATTTTTATGAAATAATATTTCTAAAATTCAGAAATGACAATAGTTATTTATGTACCAAGTGCGTTATATAGATCCTAACCCTCGGAGGGTAAAAATCGGCCCGAGGGCCTGTGGGTTGAGGAAAAAAATTATTTTATTATAATGAAAAATCGATTTTAAAATCGGTTCATTGCTTCTATACTTTCCATTACTTCACGTTTGTGAATATTTTTGTTATAATATTTAGTGAATGTCATTGCTGTTTTTTTGTGTAGTCTTATAGAAATAATGAAAATGAAAATGAATTTACCGGAGAATATCATAGAAAATGCAGCCAAAGCTGCGAATAATTCATTGCCGGAGGAATCCCGAGTCGACAAGGATTATGAAGTATTCAATCGGTGGAAGTTGCTTCATTTCTCCTCGTACAATTAGCGGGTGTTATGATCCATAACGCCCGCTCATGACGCCCTAGGGTATTATGAGTGTATTTATAGCAACCGTATCTGAGGTAAAATAAACAAATAATATACAAGTGAAAAATAAAATAACTTGTGTATTTCAGAAGACCATCAGCTGACTCAAATTAAGTATAATACTTATCGATATGGAATAGGTTTTTATGCCGATGAAGCAAGGTTTATGTTATTAATTACTTCTGAAAAAAAAAATTTTGACCCAAAAACAGTTTTTGTTCTATATAAGTTATTCAATTTTGAAATTTTCAGATGAGATGCTGGAAATACATATTATAAAAAATAAATTTTTCCTCGAAAAAGTGAAAACAAAGATTGAAAATTACTGCACGATGAAGAATAAACCACAAACTAAATTTCTATTGGAGAATTATTCACTTACTCCTTCAAAACTATCTCAGTAAGTATATAAGTAAAGAGAATAGATATATATATATATATATATATATATATATATATATATATATATATATATATATGTATATATATATATATATATATATATATATATATATATATATATATATATATATATATATATATATATAATATATATTATATAATATATATATATATATATATATATATATATATATAAATATATATATATATATATATATATATATATATATATATATATATATATATATATATATATATATATATATATATATATAAATATATATTTTTTTTTTGTCAGAGTTGCTTCATAATATTTGTTACTTTCTGTGTTAATTAAAATAGTTTCGTGGCTTCTGAATATTTCTTGAAGACAGAAACTGGCAAAATTACAATTTGTTATTTGAACGGAATAGTCCCCGCACGGTGCAGCACGACTTAGAAAAATGGTTAACACTACCAGAAAGCACTTCCACGACATTAACTCAATCTAGGTACGTACCAAATTAGAACCCTCTGATTCAATTAGTACAAGTTGTAGAGTTAATGATTTTCATAAACGAAAAAAAAACATGAAATTGAGGTAGTTGGAAAAATTCAACCAAATTTTGATACTTTTGTTCTGCATCGAAATCCAACCCAGGTACCAAATTTCAGCTTATTTGACATTATGTATCGGGAATATATTTATATACATATATATATATATATATATATATAAATATATTATATATATATATATATATATATATATATATATATATATATTATATATATATATATATATATATATATATATATATATATATATATATATATATATATATATATATTATATATATATATATATATATATATATATATATATACGAGGTCTAAAACGGATGAAACAACTAATACTGCACCCAACTGCTTTCCTTCAATACACTGCAATATGTATTTTACTGAAAAATACGGCTACAACGGTAATCCCTGAATTCCCAAATCCAGGAACAATTATTATTATACGTTGAGCATCCAGTTTAATTCAATTAAGCTAGCGGCGAGCGTATAAAAATAAAAATAAATTACATAGTTTATTTCTAACATATTATATATAAGTTTTAGCTTTGTATACACCTTCTGTAGACAAACTTCAACTATGCCGAATTTCACACTGCTTCTCTCCGTGTAATATGCTTACAAATGTGTACAAAGTTTCATCTTCACGTTTTAATATATATATAAAATCTCGAATGAGAGTAGAAAAGGATACAGTATCTAGTTCTTCGTAAATACCCATTACTTGACTCTTGAATGAACTTTCAGTTCGTTTTTTTCGAAATAAGTTTCCGATTATATTCAAACATGCATATTGCACAATCAATTGATGGTTCAATTTGTAAATTACTTACAATCCTTGAAATTTTTTTTTCTGTTTCATATCACTCACATAAACAAATATCACACAAATGATCTTATTAAATATAATATTGAAGTAGAACAATATCAATATGAATATGTAACGAATTCAAAAAACATATATATATATATATATATATATATATATATATATATATATATATATATATATATATATATATATATATATATATATATTATATATATATATATATATATATATATATATATATATTTATATATATATATATATATATTTATATATATAATAATAATGTTTATTCATTAATAGGTTACATCCTAATATACAAATGTATTCAAATTTAAATTTATTGATACATGAATACTTACTCCAATTGTATACGCATACCAACCAAAGCAAATAACAATATTTCAGGGTCAGATTACAAATTCAATCCATATACAATATCCAAACAAAACAAAAATTCCAATATAGAAAACAAAATCGACAATTCTCATACATCTACATGTACACAAGCAGTTCAACATGACTTGATATACTTCGTGATTTCTCTGTTATAAACATCTAGAGCTGTGCTCTAGATGTTTCGCAAAATACGTACCGTGACTCAGAGGTAAAATGGATTATTTTCGATGCTCTTGTGATATTATAACTGAAAATAGCTATTTATGATATTAGTGTTAAAAGTGATACTTTATTTTGTGAGTGGAGAAGTTTGCGAAACGAGTGCAGCGAGTGGAGCAACTCCACGAACAAAATAAAGTCACTTTTAACATGAATATCATACACTATTTTTTGTACACCTTTCCTATTAGTAACAAAATAAAAGTCGAAATCTCATATTTTGACATCTTTTGACAACTAATTATTTTTGATTTTTTTAACAAGCATCGCGTATGTTGTGTGTTGTGGTAACCATCGTAATTGATGAGTGACAAAAACAGTTCATAAAAGTTTAAAAAATGTCAGTCGATAATAGTTATTTATGTATCAAGGGCGTGAACAAGCATTTACGCCCGTGATGCATACAACATTTTTTGCACGACCTTGAAAGTAATAAATTAAGAAGTATATTTTACGATGATTTTGATAACAATAATGTTCATAGAGATATTCTTAAAATCATCTCAGCTGTGGTTTAAAATAATTATAAGGTATCCTTGGAAACGCGCATCATATTCTATAACTAGCGTCTAAATAAATACAACAGAAGCGTCAAATTAAATTATTATTGTATTATATTTGATTTTTAAATGGAAGAACAAATAAGTTATAGTGATGAAGAGTTTTTGTGCACTCCACCAGAAGTGTTACAGTCCCTTAAGGAAGCGGAACTTGCGTTACTTCCAGCAAAATCGAAAAAAATATATGATAAAGCTTACGTTGAGTACAAAGAATGGGCTAAAGAAAAAAAGGCATCAAAATTAATTAGCGAGAATAATATGTTATTGGCATGTTTTAATGAAAAATCAAAGATATGAAAACCTACGACCATATGGAGTCACTTTTCTATGTTAAAAGCAAAAATTAAATTAAAAGACAATGTGGACATAAGAAAGTTTTTAAAGCTAATGACATTTATAAAAGTGAATTCAAAAGGCTACAAGTCAAAAAAATCAAAAATTCGGACTAGAGAACAGATTGAGGATTTTTTAAAAAAGGCTCCAGATGAAACATATCTGATGATGAAGGTAGGTAATTGATTTAAGCCATAAACTGTAGCTATAAACCAACACGGCTTTAATTTTTTGAATAAGATTTGATAGCTTAATATTTTTTATAGGTGGGCCTCATTATGGGTTCAGCTGGAGCCCTGAGAAGAGAAGAACTGGCAAATTTGACCACAAACGATGTTGAAGATGTGGGAGATGTCATTATTGTTAAAGTTCGTGAGACAAAAAGTGACAAACCAAGAGTTTTTACTATTGTCAAAAGCGTTAATGAAAATTATTTGCAACTGTATCGAAAATATGTAGCTTTAAGACCTTCCCACATCAATCACAACCGCTTATTTTTGTCATACATAAATGAAAAGTGTACTACCCAGGTCGTGGGAAAAAAATACGTTTGGCGAATTGCCGAAAAAAATAGCATCGATTTTAAAACTGCCAAACCATACTTTGTATACGGGACATTATTTCCGTCGATCCTCCGCCTCCCTGTTAGCAGATGCTGGAGCTAATATAACTTGTGTAAAGAAACATGGAGGATAGAAGTCGACATCAGTAGCTGAAGGTTACATTGAGAATTCCTTAAACAATAAAATAAAAATTGCAAACCAAATCCTAAATCGGGAACCATCAAAATGTGATATAGTTCAAGCAAAGCCTTCAAGAGATTGTGAAATATTGGAACGGGGGCCTTCTACGAGAAAATTGAATGAAGTTGAAGAGTGTACTATTGAAACAACTCCAAAGGCCGGTTGTTCAAATCAAAGTTATCAAAGTGTAAAATTTCGGACATTGAAGGGGCTGCAAAAAAAACCACACTACAAATGCTGCCAAAAAGTCGCGCCAGCAGTACAAAATTGCACATACTAATTTTCTCGTCTGGTGTAGATTGAAGAACAAGAAAGCTTCAGTTTTTAAAAATGTTCGTTTATAAGAATTTTTTTTGCGTGTTAAAAAGATTTTTAACACGAGTGTTAAAAATATTTTTAACACTATACCTTATTAACGTAAACTTTTAAAACTCGAAGAAGGCATTAAAAACGTTACTTTTAATGGCAGGTGTACAAAAACATCTTGTTTATAGCTAAATATTCTCTATAGGTAGTGATAAGTTTGTGAAACTTTATTCAGCCCTTTGTGTAATGTTAAATATGAATTTACTTTGCTATCGTTTTACATTAATATGTAAATTCCTAATTTATTATGGTTATTCTAGAGGCAGAATAAACTACCGCAATTTGGATAAATTTGCATTTCCAAAATAAGGGGAAGGGAGTAACAGAGTTGCATGATCGAAACTTGTGGCAAAAGATGAGAAAATAATTATGGACAACATATTCGGAATTCAGGCCTCTAGGTTTTTATGTAGGGTGTATGAATCTGAAAAACTGCAATTTGAAGGAACTGAGCTTATCTACACCCCCACAAAATTGAAATAAAGAATTGAAAATTTGATTCGTGGTTTCAGTTTCAGTTCAAAAATAATTCTCTGTGCGATTCAACACTTTTCGTAGAGAGACGTAATTTTAATGAGGTGATTTCTGTTTTTTTTCGTGGGCGTTAATATTCTGCTCACTAATATATAGCCACTCCAAATTGATTCATTTCATATTTTATATTACATCAAAACCATTCAGTAAGAACAACGGAATTTTCTAAACCGCTTGTATTTTGTGAAATTAACTGTTGGTGGAAATTACATAAAATTAGTTTTATTTCACTCAGTAGGATAAATTATCACAAAATAGAGAACCTATCAATATCATTCATCAAAATTATAATTTATTTGAGATAACATAGCTTTTAGAAATGTGATACAATAAATATCGTTTTGTTTTCTGATTTTTGTTTCAGGTTCAACGTACCTTTGCCTCATCTGACCGATGATTTGTACAGAATTTTTATAGGTAAAATTTGGGATGAAGATGAGTATGATATGAAGTCTGAATTCACAAACATCTTGATTTTGCGTGAATTTATGTCACGATATGACTACTGCCTTGGAGAGATTCATATTGTGGATATGACTCAATGTTCGATGAAGCTAGTGACCAAACTTCGAGCTAACATTATAGCTGATGCAGTATCACTCATATTGGTGAGTTCAATTGGATTTGCTCAGATGAAATGTAAATTGGGTTCACTTCTTTTATTTACTTAATGATTAAATATAATTTTTGAAAGGATAAGTCTATCCATATTCTCATCAAATGTAAGAGGATAATAGTATAATTCTTAGACTTTTGCATATCACCTTATCATAAAACAAATTCAATGAAGAATTAAATATCGTCAAGAAGACTGCTCTAGAAGACAGTTTCAATCCCAATCTGAAATAAATCAAAAATAATAAAGAAAAACATAAAAACAACTTCAATCAGGAATTCATAAACACAAATGTGGTAGCTCCACTAATAATGCAATTCAATTAGTAGAAAGAAATCATTGATGTAATGCAATATTTGATATTATTCATGTGAAAAATAAAGGCTTGTAAATGAATTTTTGAAAAGCTTCAGGTTGACTCAAGAAAAAGGCATAAATATTTCATCCTTTCAATTAATGAGTAGATTGAAGTGAATCGTCTGGCTCTTTTGAATCCGTTTTAGCTCAAAAAGCATTTTCCAAACGTAATTTCTTCCACCTTAATTAATTTTTGTTTCATATAATATATGAGTTGCAGTCATAGTTACTCCTTTTATCTAATCGTGGACAGTATACCTAAACGCATCATTTATTTTCAGTAAAATTATTGATTGATCTTTCGCTGAGTTCTAGGTGAAACATGTTTCAATATTTAATTGAGGAGAGTGTATTTAAAAATTGAACAACACCACATTTCAGGATATAACAAAAAATTCACTAATTTAGGGTCGTGAAGACATTATTTATAATGGACTAGCAACCACAGCTAGCAACAATCAGAAAAAAATTTGTTTTTATAACCCGAAATTTTGGCAAGTATTTATCTTAAATATACGTTCTTTTGAATAAATATTCTATTAAATCAGTTCAAATATAATGTGTTTCTTATTCACTAGAACGTTTTATACTTCATCAAGTATCACACTTCTTAACTAAAGAAAAAACTTATTTATTTCAAAAAACACGTGCCGATTATGGTATTGCATGTGGAAGTTGTTGAGAGATCATAATATAACGGAAATAGTTCAGAGTAATGATGATTTTATAAATTATAAATGCGACACACATTAAAATTTTCATAATTTTTCAGAAATCTCACTCGGCTCGTATGAAAGAAATACATATTATCAGTAACATAGGATCTGTGTTCATAAATTGGTCCAAACCATTTATACCATCAAAGATTTCTTCCAGGGTGAGTTGAGTTGACTATATCAGTTCGGTTTTGGACACACCTGGTACTATGTTATCAAAATTCACCAAAAATTCAAATTTACTGGAATCTACGGAGGTATTTTTTCAGTTATTTGTGCATGATGATGCTGAGGTAGTGTCCAAACTTCTTCCTGCCAAATGTTTACCAAAGGACTATGGAGGAGAACTCAAATGTCTCAAAGATATGTTAGGTGAGGTAGATGATATGGTAATTTAATTACTCCTATGAAAAAAAGACATAATTCTGAACATCGAAATGATGAATATTCAATTTCTTCTCACGTCTGCACTGAATGCCTTATGATCAATTTAGGCAAATAAAGAATAACATCGTCCTTTATTATCCAACATAAACTTATAAATAAATAATTACAAAAATTTCAGCACAATATACACAGATAAAGAGCACAAATATTGGATGGCCCCAGATGTAATCCAACTTTCAGATACTAATCAAAAGTAGTCAAAATATCATGGTATTCATTACCGAATGTAGAAATAATACGTTATAAATTATTTTTTTCATGTTAAAAGAATAATCATTCTTCTGAATAATTTTTCATTGAATCCTGTACGAAATTTTTTTTTTCTTCTCATTTCAGTTATCTATGTTATGTTTTGATGATCTCACTTAAAATTGCTCGGTAGGGATATTATTTTAAAAGAAAACTTCCATAAACAATAAACAGCAGCATAAGTTCCTCTCTTGAAATTATATCCCAAAAGTACCGTAAAACTAAAGTTCAACCTTCTTCACAAAGTTTTATAGCAACGTCTGTACAACCAATGGTGTAGAACAAAGTAGATTAGGAAGTTGAACAAGTTCGATAACCTTCTTGTCGACAGGGCTCATATAGCTTACTTGAAAAGATAATTGATGTTATACATTCAATCGTACAATTCATTCACACAAAAAATATCTGCCTGTTGCGTCAGGAAATATGTTTCATATATTCTTTCACAATTCAACCATGCCATTGATTTACAGAAAAGGAAGGAAAACTGTAATAATTCCTACTTCTAAAAGTCAAAGCATTTCACTCACAATCTTTTTTGTGAACTGAACTAGTTGATAAGTAGAAATGAATTAACATTTCTTATCATATTTGTAGAAACTTTTACAGCTTTCCAAATCGGAAGTATATTTATTCTAATACCAGACTGAAATTATTTCTGCTACTAGACTTTCGAAAGGTTAATTTTTCCGCGCGCATTGCGGAAAGGTTGCCTGCTGTTTATTTTTTTTTCACGCGAAAGAGCGCAGAAACTGAATAGCATGTTACTTTTTTGCATGAGTAGAAACAACCTTTTTTCCAATAGCGTTTGAAGAATTAACGTCCAAATACTATTGGTCAATTTTATTTTTTAACAGCAGGACCATTTATTAGACAGAGGGTCACAAGAAATGATAATGTATTATACATGTATAAGAAACAATCAATTTGCCGCTACTCAACTAATATTTATATTTATATTAAGAACACAGCTTGGTGCATTTGATGAGGCAATTTCCAGCATGAGATTTTTACTTTTTTATGTGTAACAATTGAAGGTTAACCGTAATGTCAAGAACAGGACGATTAAAAAAAACCGAAATAAATGATTCAGATGAAAGTTTACCAGAATACATCCTTCTAGAACTAGAGCAGGCCATTATGTACTTCCGTCAAAATCTTGATTGCGAAATTAAAACAAAGAGAGGCAGTTATCGAAGTGGTGTTTACACAAAGGCATAAAAAATTCAATGAATGAAGAACCACTCCTTTCCTATTTCGCTAAACTCGGGAGGTATGTGAAACGAATACATTATGGCAGTGATTCTCAACCAATATGCCACAGCACTTTCGTGTGCCGCAAAATTCTTAAATTGTGCCACAAAATATATCTTAATGAAATTATCAAAAAACATCAAGCTCAAATTTCTCTTAAAAAGCTGTAGTTAATCCCTTACTGAACGTACTGCTGTTTCTGTAGTAGCTAAATATTATTTTATCTTACATTCAGAATAATTAACATAAACTATTTTACACAGTGTATTATAGGTAACTAAACTACTTATAAATGTTTCTTC
>JARQZK010002267.1:240000-267500 GCA_030704885.1 Cynegetis impunctata | reverse complement strand
ACACTTCATGAAATAACCATCACACCATTAGATCGAACATCTAAATTAATAATTCAAAATCATGTTTGAATGTGTTATTTAGCATTATTGTTGTAAAAAAATTCTTACAGAAACCTCTTATTGAATTTATGGAAAATGGAAATACAAATAATTTTTTCACGAAACAATATCCATAAAAATTAGTTATCGCAGTTACAATTCATAAGTCGCAAGGTAGCAATAAGACAAAAAGAAATTCGTATGAGGAATTCAAGTTCTACCTAACTAATCTTCAATTGAATTATTCGTAGAAGCAGTAGGTAGTTTTTGTGAAATAGAAGTTTGAAATATTTTAAAATTCAAAACTCAATTTAAATTTACCTAACAAAGACAGTTACATAAAGATTTCTAAATTTTTATCTACGTACTCATAATTTTCATTATTGAAGAAATAATATACATACCTACATTAACAGGAAATTATATTAAACATAGGTACTCTTTCAACAATTATTACTAAAAAGTTATTATATGAAATTACTATATAACGAATTCATTCAGTATCCATGCAATATATATACACACACATATATATATATATATATATATATATATATATATATATATATATACATATTACATGTATAATTGAATAAAATGGTATATATGTACCTGCACTTCAATGTGTGGACTAGTGGTCATGTTTAGAATGATGTTGGAGCTGTCGCGTACCCTGAAATATGTGGCAGCGAAAAAGCACATGAGCATCTGAAAGTATGTCCAAAGTTCTACAGAAACACTGCAGTACCAACCCTAAATAAAACGCATGAACAGCAGAGCTGCGCCACTAAGGTCGTATTTTTGCGAGAAGTGTATCGCATTGTGATTAGAATGGAAACAATTACAATTACAAATTACAAAATAATTTATTTCACTGGAACCAAAATCGTATACTGAAAAGTCAGGCTTTAATAGCAACCCATAACGAAAATAAGAAAATAATTGATGCCAAGTATGATCAGTGCCTGAATATATGCAGGGAACTTTGAAGGAGTTGAATATAGTTTGAAAAATTGACTATTATTTTCTACATTGGAAACTGGTGAAATATATTAGGAGAATATTGTCATAAAAGTTTCAAAATAAGTTATGTGCAGGTAAATCCAGAGATTTAAATACATTGGCATTTTTCTCTACTTTTCAATGAAGCCAATCCAGGAGCCAATGTTGGCAAAACTTATTTTGGGAGGCTTCTCGATAAGTTTGTCCAAACTGGGTCGGTATACAATCGCAAAAATAAGCGTCAGTTCATAGTGACCAACGAAGAAATGTTGTAAGCTGTACTAGGGGAGGTTGAAGTAAACAAACAGCAGATTATTTTGCTGAAAACGTGTGAATATCACAAACAAGAATAAATAGTATTCTTCGCCGACCTAAATATCACCCTTACTATGGCATGCATCAGATTCTGTTACCATGTCAGACGACCGATGGATAAATTTTGAAATAAACTTTACTAAAGCGCCAAAAAAACTACTCAGGGACCTCCGGAAGACGGACAAAGATAAATATCGACACCGACTGCAGGAGGTTCTAGAGGCAGTTGATGGAAGAACGCCAAAAAATGAAGGCCAAATTGAACAACAAGTGAATTCTATTCAAAAAGCCGTGAAAAAAGCCTTTGATGAATCCTGCCCCTTAAGAGCCGCCCAACAGCCCGGCGAAGCCACGAAGTGGTGGAGCCGGGAGCTAGGTGACCTCAAGAAGATGGCTAGGATATCATTCTATCGAGCTGAAATGACAAATTTTGCCTCAGACTGGAACCAATATAAGAAGTATCTGAGGCAGACAAAAACAAAGAGAAGCATGGAGAGCCTACTGTGAGGAAGTCAAAGACTACTCAGAGGCGGCTAGGCTTTGTAAAATCCTTGTTGAATATCGAGACACAAATTTTGGTCTACTGAAGAAAGAATACGGCACTACATCTGCTGATTTGCGAAACCGGCTAGAGTTGCTTATGCAATCACTTCCTAATTCGTGCACAAAAGGAAACAACTGAAATCAGAACCTTTCAGAGCTTGGAAGTGGCAGCAGATCTAACCAAATAGTTTACTGAAGACAGAATAGGCTGGGCAATACAGACCTCCTCACCTTCCAAATGCATCAAGCATTGGCGGCATTTTACCCTGGCCTTGCTACAGTGGGGCGCTGCGAATATTGCTGGCAATCTGAATGAGGATTGTTCAGCGGACGTGCTTGCGCGGCCGGTACAATAACCATAGCCTTGGAGGGAAGTGAGGGTGGTATTTATTCCTAAGACAGGTAGAATGGATTACACCACATCCAAACCACATCGGCCAATTAGTCTGACCTCGTTTCAGCTCAAAACATTGGAGAGACTATGCAAACGATACCTAAGGGACGCTATGTTGAAAAAACAACCACTGCATCCACCGACACAGCCCTTCATCTGGTTGCTGGTTGGATTGAGAAATATTTGGACAACAAAGAGTCCACTCTGAGGGTGTTCATAGACATCGAGGGTGCCTTTGACAAAACCAGCTTCCCCACAATTGAATCCGCACTGGCAGTCAGAGGTGTTCCCCAGACTGTCAGTGGCTGGATCTCAAACATGCTCTCAGAAAGAGCTCTTAGAATCAGTGTAGACAACATCGCCGTCGGGAGAATGGTCGCAGAAGGCTGCCCGCCACTTGTGGCTCGAGGCTACTAACACGATGCCTCTGCTACAGGTTAATGCAGACAGCATTCCCCTGCGATTTGTTTTTGATAAACCCTACTCAATATACACAAACAGTGGAAATGAGACCTCCGATGAAGAAACGATCAATATTTTCACGGACGGATCGAAGCAAGAAAAAGGAGCAGGCTGTGGAATATATTCGAGACACCTGCGATTTCAACTTGAGTGGACCATGGACAAATGTGCCAACATAGTTCAGACAGAGCTCATACGGCATAACCAATAGCCCGCGAACGAGATTGGCTGCGTAGGGACTAATGACAAAGCCATAGCTCTTGAATGAGACACCCTGTATACAAAATTTTTATTGCGAAAATTGCCCAAATAAAAATACTAATCGACCTGTCCGAGGATTTTAACATGAAATAGAATACAGTGCTTTCATCATGAAAGCACTGTATATATATATATATTCAGTTAGAATGCTTGACGGTGGTTGTAGTCTGTGACAGGAATATAATTTCACTCAGGAGAAAATTTAAATGCTTTCGACAATATGTGTGAAATCAATTGATTGGCTTTATTCTAATAACGATTGTTTTTTTTATCATCTAGTTTTATCAGACCAGACTGATGATAATTATAATAATAATAATAATAATAATGATTATTCACTAATAGGTTACATCCTTATATACAAATGAATTCAATTTTAAATTTAATGATACATAAATATACAAATTGTATACGCATACCAACCAAAGCAAATAACGATATTTCAGGATAATATTACAAATTCAATCCATATACAATATCCAAACAAAACAAAAATTCCAATATAGAAAACAAAATTGGAAATTCTCACACATCTACATGTTCACAAGCAGTTCAACATGACCTGATATACTACATGATTTCTCTCTTTAAAACGCCAAGTGATGCTGAATCCCTTATGCCAACAGGTAACGCATTAAATTCTTTGAGACCTCTATAAAATAAAGACCTCATCGAACAATTCAGGTTATATCTGAATATTATATATATATAATATATACATATATATATATCTATATATCTATACATATATATATATATCTATATATATATAGATTTATATATATATATATATATATGAATATATATATATATATATATATATATATATATATATATATATATGAATATATATATATATATATATATATATGAATATATATATATATATATATATATATATATATATATATATATATATATATATATATCTAATATATAAAATTCTCGTGTCACGGTGTTAGAAGTTAAACTCCTCCGAAATGGCTCGACCGATTCTCATGAAATTTTTTGTGGATATCGGTCTGAGAATCGGCTAACATATATTTTTCATCCCCCTAAATGTTGAGGGTGGTCCACCCCTCAATTTTTATTTTTTTTTTTCAGACAAAATTTAATGTTCTATTTTTTTTATGATACAGCATTCACAAATACATACAACCCCAAACTTTCATCCCTCTACGATCAACCCCTATTTTTAATTTGTTAAACTCCTCCGAAATGGGTCGACCGATTCTCATGAAATTTTGTGTGCATATCGGTTAGTTCTAAGAATCGAACAAAATCTTTTTTTCATTCCCCTGAATTTTAAGGATGGTCCACCACTCAATTTAATTTTTTGTTTTTCAGACAAAATTTTTTGTTCTGTGTTTTTCATGATACAGCATTCAAAAATACATACAACCTTACCCCTCTATGATCAACCACTATTTTCATTTGTTGATTATAAACTTCAATTTTTTTGGCAATATTCTTATTTTTATTTTCTTTTGACTTAGAATAAAAATTCGCGAATTTCATTGTTTTTAAATTGTATCTACAGATCCACAATAGGGTTGCAAGGTGGCAATCGAAAATAACAATAATTGGTCTGAAAATAGAAACTGATATATTTTTCATACCCCTAAGTGATGAGAGACATTTTTATAAATTTTTTGGACGAAATTTTTCATTTTTATTTTCTGTAAATTTTCACTCTTCTGTCAACAACCCATATTTTTAATAGCCATTTTAATAATTCAAACAACGTTTGCCGTGTCAGATAGATCGATAGATAGATAGATATTATGATAGATATATTGGTGAATAGATAAATAGATAGAAAGATAGATAGCTATCTAGATAGATAGATATATAGATAAAAAGAGATACATCGGCAGATAGATGAATAGATAGAAAAATAGATAGATAAAAATAATTTATATGGCAGAACAACGTTTGCCGGGTCAGATTAATTGATAGATATGTAGATAGATAGATAGATATATAGAAAGGTAGATAACTATCTAGATAGATATATAGTAAGATAGATATAGATGCATAGATAGATAAAATAATTTATATAGCAGAACAACGTTTTCTGGGTCAGCTAGTATATATATATATATATATATATATATATATATATATATATATATATTATACTTACTATTATACAGGGTAAGTTCAAAATAAGGTGGCATTTTGTTACGGTAGATGGAGTACAGAAGGACAATCAATTTTTGCATGAGTACATGTTTCCGCGAACGTATCGTTAAGAAAATACAGAGTGATGAAATTTTTGAAACATTTTGACCTTTTGCCCTTAGACTCTTATTATTAGAAAAAGAAACAGAGGGTGCGCATTTGAGTTTTTCGACAATTCAAAAATTATTTTTTGATTTCTTCTATAGCTCTGAACAAAAAAGGTCTCCAGAGTTTTTCTTGGTCGATGCGACGTTTACGAGATAAAAAATTTAAATCAATCTATCCTGATTTACTTCTATTGAATAGGTAAATTAATTAATTTCAAAATAAATGCTGAAGAAGCTATCTATTCAACTCACAACACAATTATGTTTTATGCACTACTGATTGAACAGCATTTGAGGAATATTTTCGATTTCTCCTGCAGCGATGGCAATTTGGCGGTTAAATCTTCTAAACTTTGAACTGGCGTAGTATAAATAAATAGTAAATTTATATATGCGTCGCTCTAGGTCTGGTCCTGGAAAAGTGGGACTCAAACAGATTTTTTCGAAAGTCAAAAGTTTCCGAAAAATATGTATATATATATATACATACATATATATATATATATATATATATATATATATATATATATATATATATATATATATATATATATATATATATAAATATATATATTTATATATATATATATATATATATATATATATATATATATATATATACATATATATATATATATATATATATATATATATATATACATATATATATATATATATATATACATATATGTATATATATAAATATATATATATATATATATATATATATATATATATATATATATATATATATATATATATATATATACATATATATATATATATATATATACATATATGTATATATATAAATATATATATATATATATATATATAGATATATAAACTTATTTTGTTCTATAGAAATAATTCAATTTCAAAATTTTCAGATGAACTGCTGGAAATACATGTCATAAAAAATAAATTTCTCATAGAAAAAGTGAAAACAAAGATTGAAAATTACTGCTCGATGAAGAATAAACCACAAACAAGATTTCTATTTGAGAACTATTCACTCACTCCTTCAAAACTACCTCAGTGAGTACATGTGTTCAAGTTCATTTGTTTATATATAATATATATATATATATATATATATATATATATATATATATATATATATATATATATATATATATATATATATATATATATATATATATATATATATATATATATATATATATATATATATATATATATATATATATATATATATATATATATATATATATATATATATATATATATATAAATTTTTTTTTTTTATTTTTTTTATAAATATATACATAATTCAGAAACTACGAAACGATACAACACAGAAAGTTACAAATATTATGAAAAAAATGACGAAATTTCAAAACAGAATTTGTTAATTTCTCAATAACTAAAAATTGCCCAAACATAATATATATATATTTTTATATATATATATATATATATATATATATATATATACATAAAAAAATATATATATATATATATATACATATAAAATATATATATATATATATATATATATATATATATATATATATATATATATATATATATATATATATATATATATATATATATATATATATATATATATATATATATATATACTTTCTGTTTTCCCACTGTCTGCGCGGTGACAACGGTGAGTTTCTGCTACGTTTATCAATTGATTATTTTTTTTTCGATGGGGAACAATATCTCTAGGATGGAAGTGATCTCCGACTATGACAATTGCTACTTCGTCTATAGTTGGAGCATTATATCTCCGGACATATGTTCTCCAGCGGGAGTTTTGTCTGCGTGAATAATAATTTTGTGGGTATCTGATGGCATCATATCAATTGCTGTTTTGAACAAACGCATCAAATTGTTCCTTTCGTGAAGAAGCTCCTGCAGCTGCGAAATAATGGATCTTCTTAGCGAGGTATTTATTCCACAACCTGCATCTACTTCATCTCTATCATCACTAATGAAGTACATTTGTAGGAATTTATGGTCAATATCTGGGAACGGGAGCCAGCTTTGTGATATTTGATTTTAAAAGTTGGCAAGAATTGAGTAGTCAAGATTTCCACACTGAATGACGTCATTTGGAGGCAAGAGTGATATTTCCTGATGTTCGATAGGAAATGCTTCGATTCAGCGGTAGATCCAGCAAGTATAGTTTTAAATGGCTCTGGTGGTGCAGTAAGTTGAGGCAATTTTTTCGCCAGCGCAACACATTCCTTTCGTTTCATTATTAAACTGAGAGCCTGGCAGTAGCTACAGACATGACTCATCTGACCAATGACAACATGCTGACTTGAACTATAATCAACAGCTTGATTGTACCGGAACGCAAGATGATTGTATTTCAGATGCAGATCAGTTGCTCTTTCTGTTCGTGTTTCAGCTATCCTCGCCCTTTTGCGTAAAAAATAGATAAAAAAAATCCTTGATGCGAATTGTATATCATGCTAAAATTTCACCTTGGTGGGTGCAAAACTTTTTGAGTTTTTGAAGAGTACACAAACCGACATTAAATTTTCATATATATATATATATATATATATATATATACATGTATATATATATATATATATATATATATATATATATATATATATATATATATATATATATATATATATATATATATATATATAAATATATATATATATATATATATATATATATATATATATATATAAATATTTATATATATATATATATACATGTATATATATATATATATATATATATATATATATTATACATACATATATATATATATATATATATATATATATAGATATATATATATATATAAATATATATATATATAAATATATATATATATATATATATATATATATAAATATATATATATATATATATATATATATATATATATATATATATATATATATATACATATAGAAGAAGTGTAGTCTTTGCTGACTAGTTAGGATGCAATTAGGATAATAATATTTGGGAATAGCAGCAAGCAAAACGTGTACTCTTATAACACTATATTTCCGATATTTCGACAATGATTATTGTCATCTTCAGGGCAGCTACAACATAAGCACAAAAGAAAATCAAAAGTTGCTCCTTAAAGGTCAACCGTAACACTACTCACTGTGTCTTTGAGAATGATTGCAAAAGATGTAAAGATCGAGATACACGAATTTTCAGGTCTCTTGGTCACTTAAAAATAACCAATAGAACAGTTTTAACAATAAGTTCCATTTTCACCAAAGTTAAGGATAAAACACTTTTAACTTCACAATCTCATATAGTATACAGCATTCCATGCTCCAATTGTGATAGATTATATGTAGGTCACACGTCTAGAGCCCTCAAGGATAGAATAACCTCACATAAGAGTGACTGTAGGTGTCATCCTGAAAGGTGTGCTTTGAGTGAACATGTGAATATTACAGGACATATCATGAATTTCAGTGACACCAGGATATTGACAAGGGAAAGAAATTCGACTAAGAGACGGTTTATGGAGATGGCTTACATTTCACAATCAGAAAATTGCTGAAATAAGAAAACTGATTTAAATCATCTCAGTGAAATTTATTCTTTTCTGTTAGATTTAGATAAAAAACATCCATTAGAGAAATTTCGAGTGAGAGAAGAGTTGCCTTTCCTTTTCTGAGTCATTTATACTTCTGGCTATTTTATTTGTTAGCAGTGACCAATCTGTGAACCTTAATTATCATGTTTTCACATTAGATTTTTCTTGTTTGATGCTGTTCTATGTCTACTTTCTTGATCAAGATGGCTGGTCGCGACCTGTAAAAGGGATAAAATTGGAGTGCTTGTTACTTGCGGCGTGTGAATGTTGAATTACATCGAATGATGTATCAACTTTACTCTTGCTTAGCGATTATAGTAACCACCTTCGATGGATGGATGATACTGATGAGCCCCAAATAAGGGCGAAACAGACTGTCTATCATTTCCATTGATTGTGATAAACAACTTAATGTTTCTAACATACTCCATCCAAGGTATATGGAGGCATTTCGATGTTTCGTGAACTCGTATAACCAGCTCCGCTATCCGAACGTGTATCGATAATACGAAGAATTCTGTTTTCTATATATATATATATATATATATATATATATATATATATATATATATATATATATATATAATATAAATAAAATTTTTGATTAGAGTCCTGTCCTTAGTTCTTTTGTGAATTGTTTTGATTTCTTCAAAACTTGTACAACTATTGGCATACTTCAGACATTAGCCAATAATTTCGATAAGAAGTTACCCCATCACAATGAACATTTAAATTTTTGTATTACAGTAATCCTTATTTCGAGGCTGATTTCTCTTGAACTAATTTTTATACGTTTCAATCTTCACAATTCAATGGTATATCACAGTTGATATTGATAATCAAACAAAAAAATAATTTATTTTATAATGAATTTTTGGGGGAAAGTTAAACCAATACAAAAAATGAATTCTACGTGAAAAACTACATAAAATGCCCGAATTGACAACCTCTTTGTTGAATGCACATACGTTGTCTGTTCATACAGTTTTTGTGGCAATTTTCTAGGATGTTGGGTGTAATGCTATTACATGCATCTCTTATTTTTTGTTTGAGATGGTCGATATCTGTAATATGTGTACTATGTAACTTTATCCTTCATGTATCCCCAGACAAAAAAATCTAATGGACCAAGGTCTGGAGATCGAGATGGCCAGGCAATTGGTCCATTGTTTCCAATCCATTTTGTTGGGAATATTGCATCTAAATGTTCCCTTACTATTGCTGCATTATGAGGACGGGCACCGTCTTGTTGTAAATGTTGTATTTCACGGTGAATATTCAGTGGCAATTCATCTAAGTATTCATAAAACTCATTAGATAAAAAATTCCCTAAATTTCCAACCAAACATTTATTCCGAATCTTTCCTGGAAGTTGGTTTATCTATGTTAATGTTCATTTGTATTATTCCACCTATAATGGATGTTTCTGTTAAACCAGCCATTATTGGCAAATTTTGATTTATCCCTCCATATTATTTTTTAACAAATATATCCTACTACCCTATTTCTACGTTTTAACCACTTCGCAAATCGTACTCTCCTTCCGTAATCCCTTTCATTGAGTGATGAACTCTGCGTATCCTCAAGCATTTGTATTTGTTCTGTTTTAAAATATTTCTGGTAGATTTCACAGAAATCTCTAGTTCGTGTGCAATTTCTCGTAAAGAACAATATTGATTAGAAATGTTTTCATAATCAATAATACCAATCCTAAATTGAAAAAAAAAATTTCACTTTGTTACTGTTGATGAGGAAATATTTACTTACCTAAAACATCAATTCGGTTCGTCATACTTCCAGTAACAACACATTTTCTAGTTTTATTTCTGTCAAATTCACCATAGTCTTTCAAATTTCTTTCTAATCGTCTCAACATTTGAATGTTTGGAATACGACGATTCGGGTATAGCTCACCTTACATATTTCTTGCCAAAAGAGGATTTCTATTTGATTTTGCATAAGTAAATAGCATATCAGTCCTTTCATCATTTGAATACATCTTTAATATTATGTAACCCAGTGCATAAACGTCTGACAGTTCTTAACAGATATCAACAACTCATTTATTTTTCCTTCCATAGAAAACAAGCAAAGCCTACGTGTTTAAAATGGCGAATGAAGTTAGATGAGGCTTAATTATACTAAATTACACAACAATCGTATTTTGACCAAAAAAGAATATTTTCGTTACCTATTTCCAGGATTGAAAATTATAAACATATATAAATTATCGAATGAGTTTAAAAAAGTGTTTCGTTTTTTGCTCAGACCTATTACTCTTGAACGAACTTTCAGATCGTTTTTTTTTAAAATTAGTTTCCAATTATATCAGTGCAATCTTGCTTATTGTGAAATAAATTGATGGTATAATTTGTAAATTACTTACAATCCTTGAATTTTTTTTTTCTGTGTTACATATTACGAATTTATGCAAATATCACACGCATTATCTTATAATCTTGAACTTGAACAACATCAATATGAATATGAAGCGAATTCAATGGTGTTCAAATATATATATATATATATATATATATATATATATATATATATATATATATATATATATATATATATATACATATATATATATATATATATATATATATATATATATATATATATATATATATATATATATATGTATATATATATATATATATATATATATATATATATATATATATATATATATATATATATATATATATATATATATATATATATATATATATATATATGAAAAACTTGGTTCACGGAATGAACCGCGTGAAAGATTAGAAAAATCTCGACGTTTCGGCTCCTTTTGCGAAGCCATCTTCAGGAGAATTAGAAGGGGAATAATTTAGAATCGTGGCCTCAATCTGCCTACTCCACGATTCGAATTAGGAGGAATCGGAAACAATACGATTGCGTGGTCTCAACCTGCCTACTCCACTAACCGTACTGCTTCCTGTCAACTCTGAAGTCTCAACCTGCCTACTCTTCAGAGTCAACTGACGGGTCGATCGTCGCGTGGCCGTATTTATAGGGGAGGGGGCGGGTACTCACGCTCATCAGTGCGGCATGCACTCTGATTGGGCGTTACATGGCATCCACTGAGAAGTGGTTTCCATGCTGATGGGAGTCTGTGACTGTCATCTCTGGTGTTCAAACAATTCGGAGAATTGGATGGAGAATTCGGGATTTGAAAGATCGGACGGGAGCAATAGTTCTTGTATTGGGGAAATCGATAATGTGGCCTGTTTGGGTGTGATGTTGGGAAAGGGCGTTGGAGATATCTGAGTGTCTTACTGAAAGTGAATGTCCTTTGGCACGGACCTGAATTCGTCGGTTTGTTTGTCCTATATAAGAACGAGGACAATTGGAACAGGGAATCTCATAAACACCGTGATTTTCGTTAGGAATTTTATCTTTGACGGATCTGACCAGATGGGAGAGTTTTTGTTGAGTGGTGAATATTGTTTTGATGTTCGTGTTTTTGAGAGATTTTGCGATCTTATCTGTTACTCCTTTGATGTAAGGAAGGAATGATTTAGGTGTAGATTCTTGGTCAGTGCGATTGGAAGTTGGTTGAGGTGGGGTGATGTTTGTATGTTCTTGTTGATTTGATATGTGTTGTAACCGTTCTGTAATAATATATGTTTCAGAGTATTGAGTTCTGATTCACGGTGTTCGTCGTCAGATAGTCGAATGGAGCGGTAGATTAGGGTATTAACTACAGAGTTAAGTTGAGAGGGATGGTGGTGAGACTGGGCGTTCAGATAACGGTTTGTATGGGTGGGTTTACGATAAACTGAATAGGAGAAGCCTTGGGATGGAAGTTTTTTGACCATCATTTTTCAAATCTTCTACGCGGTTCATTCCGAGAAATAAGTTTTTCATATATATATATATATATATATATATATATATATATATATATATATATATACCGAGTGTACCAATCTTAAGACAAACTACGGTATATGGGTTATTTTACGAGATATCAAAAAAATGTTATCAACAAAAATAGTGGATGTAATTAAGGTCCATATTTTGAAATTATCTCGAACTATACAGTTGTGCTGCATTACTCTGTTACAAACAAAACATATAATTTTTTTCATTTAGAACCCTTGTATATTATACCGAATTCGAATTGCACACATTTTTTTGAAGCTTTTGCTACGTTATACAGATTCCTTCAAAAGACATGGACACGTTTATGTGAAAATCGTAGGCGAATCAACGCTCTGTTGCTTATTGTACGTTGAAGAAAATAATTTCATTTTGCCTAACAGAGTTTCGTAATATGATGCAATATCTCCGAATTCTATTAAATTTTAATTATTTTTGCTGTTGTATACAGGATGGATGGAAACTCTAACCTTTCATTTTCTCTCTTCTTTCAAATGAAACACCCTGTATATTATAGCACAAAAAGAATCTTTCATGATGTAACTTTTATATTCGTCAAGCATTTTCTATACCCAAAGTTTATAAAAACAGAGTTATTTCGTAATATTTATTGTAAACCATCATAATTATTAACCTATAATATAAAAGCATTGAACGTTGAATGTAAGAAAAAATCCCAAATAATAATAAATTTTAATAAACAATTTATTCTGAACAAAACAAGTCACCAGAAGAATAATCCTAACCGTAATATTTCACTGAAATTCTAAGTGTTCACCGTTATATATATATATATATATATATATATATATATATATGTGTGTGTATATATAATATATATATATATATATATATATACACATATATATATATATATATTTATATATATATATATATATATATTTATAAATATATAGATATTTATATATATATTTATATATATATATATATATATATATATATATATAAATATACATATATATAAATATATAGATATATATATATATATATATATATTCAATATAATAATAAAATAATTTTCATTTCCAAATTTAGGAGGAAAGGAATGACAGAGTTGCATGAGCGAAACTTGTGGCGAAAGATGAGAAAATAATTTTGAACAACCTATTCGAAATTCAGGCCTCTAGGTCTTTATGTAGATGCATGGTGTTAACAGACTGTGACTTGAAGGAATTGAGCACCCCAAACCCCCACAAATATGAAATATAGAATGGAAAAAATTTGATCAGTTCAAAAATAATTCTCTGTGCTCTTCAACGCTCTTCCTTGATAGACGTAATTTTAATGTGGAGATTTATGTTTTTTTGTAGGCGTTGATATTTTGACACTTCAAATTGTTTCATTTCATATTTTGTATTTCATTAAAACCAATCACTTGAGCATTACGGAGTTTTCGAAACCGCTCGTATATTGCAATATAAATTGTTGGTGAAAATTAGATAAAATTGGTTTTATTTCACATAGTAGAATGAATTTTCACAAAATAGAGAACCTATCAATATAATTTATTGAAATCATAATTAATTTGGGTTAACACAGCATTCAGAAATATGTGATGCCCTGAACATTATTTTGTTATCTGATTTTTGTTTCAGGTTTTACGTACCATTACCTCATCTGACCGATGATTTACTTAGAATTGTAATAAGTAAAATTTGGAATGAAGATGAGTATGATATGAAATCTGAATTTACAAACGCCTTGATTTTACGTGAATTTTTGTCACGATATGACTACAGCCTTGGAGAGATTTATGTTGTGGATTGGAGACAATGTTCGATGAAGCTGATGACCAAACTTCGAGCTAACATTATTGCTGATGGAGTACCACTCATATTGGTGAGTGCGATTTAAGTTTTTCAAATAAATTGT
This sequence comes from Cynegetis impunctata, assembly GCA_030704885.1. Taxonomy (NCBI): domain Eukaryota; kingdom Metazoa; phylum Arthropoda; class Insecta; order Coleoptera; family Coccinellidae; genus Cynegetis; species Cynegetis impunctata. The sequence continues at coordinate 252,832 of JARQZK010002267.1, read as the reverse complement.
GACATAAGTTCACTTATTCTATATACTCAGGAATCATTTATAATTTTCCAATAGATCAGTCTATCCATATTTTAATAAAACGTAAGCGAATAATAGTATAATTCTCAGAGTTTTGAATATCACCTTATCATAAATCAAATTCAACGAAGAATCGAATATACCAAACATTTTCAATCACAATTTGAAACGAAACAAAAATAATAAAGAGAAAACATGAAAACGACTTCAATCAGAAGTTCATGTATTCACATGTGGTAGTTTCACTAATAATGCAACTCATTTCGTAGTGAAAAATCATTAATTCAATGCAATTTTTGATATTCTAGATGTAGAAAATAAAGGCTCATAAATAAATTTCTGAAAAGCTTCAGATTGACTCAAGAAAAAGTTATAAATATTTCATCCTTTCAATGAATGAGCAGCACCTTCTAAATATAATTTCTTCCACCTTAATTAGTTTTTGTTTCATATAATATATGAGTTGCAGTCGTTTTATAAATTTTAGTATTTGTGTTTAGTTTCAGTTACTCTTTTTATCTAATAGTGGTACAGTATACCAAAAAGAATTATATGTATTCAATAAAATTATTTATTGATCTTTCGCTGATTAGTATAGATGAAACATGTTTCAATATTTAATTGAGGAGAATGTATATAAAACTGAACATCAATAACATTTTGGAGGCCTCGGTAGACCAGCGGTAAGGTGTACCGCTTGTGCTGTTTGTAAACCGAGGATTGTGGATTCGAGTCCGACCTTGCTGTTGGGTGTTGTGTATGTCCGGAATTTAGTGGTTCTACATATATGATTAAACTGTTGGGTAAAGTACATTGTTAACAAGCCCATTGGCCGTACAGAAACGGCGTTAAACTGTAGGTCCCTCGAGATAAAAAAAAATTAATAACATTTCAGGATATAACAAAAAATTTACTTGTTTCCGGTTGTAAGCCCCAAAGATCGTGAAGAAATTACTGATGAAAGCAACTCCAAACAATCAGAAAAACTTTTGTTTCTGTAGCCTGAAATTTTGGCAAGTGATTATCCTGAATATAGTTTTTTTATTCACTAGGATAGGACAACATTAAGTATCGTTCTAACTTCTTCACTAAAGAATAAAAACTTATGTATTTTAAAAAACAGGTGCCGTTTATTGTATTACTTGTGAAGGTTGTTGAAAGATCATATAACGGACATAGTTCGGAGTAATGACGATTTTATAAATTATAAAGGCGACACACATTCAATTTTTTATAATTTTTCAGAAATCTCACTCGGCTCGTATAAAAGAAATACATGTTATCAGTAACGTAGGATCTGTGTTCGTGAATTGGTCCAAACCATTTTTACCAGCAAAGATTGCTTCCAGGGTGAGTAAAGTTGGTTATGTCAGTTCGTATTTGGACACATCTGGTACTATGTTATCAAAGTCACGAAAAATTCAAAATATACTTGAATCTACGAAGGTGTTTTTTCCAGTTATTTGTGCATGATAATGCTGAGGTAGTGTCCAAACTCCTTTCTGCCAAATGTTTACCAAAGGACTATGGAGGCGAACTTAAGTGTCTCGAAGATATTTTAGGTAAGGATAAATGACATGCTAGTTCAATTACCCCTATGAAAAAATAGACATGATTCTGAACATCGAAATGATTGTGAATTTGCTTGTGTGAATAATAACACGCAGTTTCTATTAACAAACTAAACAATTTATTTCCCTGTCAATTAATAAAAAATACAACGATTAAAATTCACTAACAGTAATGAATCAATTAACAATAACTATTTGTATTCAAAAGTCTATTTATTTCACTTCTATTTATTTCCACTTATTTATTTCGCCGCAAATTAGAATTCAACTGACTTCCTCGACGCTTTACTTGTTTTTGTATATCCGGCGAGTCTTTACGCGATTATGCTAGAAAATTCTAGACTTCCTGTCTACCTTATTCGAAAATGTTCTACGCTTAAAGGCCCTTACACACGGATGTTGATGTCTTAACACATCAACGTGCATCCAAGAACGTGAAACCAATAACGTTAATGTGGATGTAAAAATACCCACGTTTCTGAATCGCTTGAATTTGTGCATTCAAATGAACACGTGCATATCTCTGTGGAGGCGATTCACCAATGTTTGTGCATTATTAAAACAGTGGTTGTGGTTAATCTTCATTTTTATTTTTATTTTTCTTTTCAAGAGCATAACTACACGCCATTGTCACAAGCGCTAAACATTCTTCCGTATTTGTGGAATTCTGGACTTCCAGTGTCTATAAAATATCCGAAACAAAATGAAAAGAAAGAAATTTGATTAGTAAATGGCAAATTCAACAAAAAGGAAAATCAGTACGTCAGTCTACAGAAAATCCACACACACAGGCCAATACCTAAACTCCGCTTCGAATCACTCAATGAGCACGAAGAAAGGAATAATCACGACACTGTTCAGGAGAGCGACAACGATTTGCAGCGATCCCCGACTCATGGAACAGGAAATATCTAACATCGAAAGGGACCTGATACAAAGTGGTTGCAACAAGAAGATAATAACCAGGACTATCGCTGAATGTCAACGGAACAGAACCACACGAGAGGAGAACCTGAATTGCCAGTATAACAATACCTTATGTGAAGGGAGTACAACATCAAAACAGCGTTCAAGTCGGACAACACCTTAAGAAGCAGGCTGACCGAAATCAAACCAGATGGACCTCCTGACAACAAAAATTGTGATTGAGCATACATTTGGGTAACTGAATCGACGATTTCCTTTTCTGAAGTATGGATGCTGAGTGAAATGTACCAGTATTCCAAAAGTTAAAATTGCATGTGCTGTGTTACACAACATAGCTAAGCATCTTTCTAGAAGATGTAGATTTTCAAGAAGATCAAGAAGATGAAGAAGAGGAACAGGGCTTGGCATATATTATAGAAGACGAAAAGGTAGATGCTATTCGCGCACAAGGACAAGGACGGCGAGAAGAATTGGCTCATCTTATTACTAATAACAATATATGACTATAAAAATGTTAAAAAAACTTTCATTTGATGCTATGTAAATATTGTTTGCTAAGAACCCTAAAATAGACTCACACGTTTGACTTCGTTCATTTTGTATTATTTGAAATGAATATCACATACATCTATTACAGGTTACAGTAAGTTTTATCTCCCACGACAACACACCTTTGCAAAGGTTCTTCATCGAATGTCTCGTCCAATTTCTGTAGCTTGGCGGAGAAATACTGTTGTTGGAGACGAGCAACTTTCAGTTGCACAACTAAAACTAATTTTTGAAACTGGGTAGTGGTTAACGCCCTGGTTTCATCAGACTGTTCTTGTTTTTCACAAACAAATGTAGGCTTCGAAGGTTTTGTTTTTCGAGAAACCTCTTGAACTGATATGTATGAACGCTTTTTGCTAGTTACCACTTCAGACACAGTCTTCTGATAGGCATTACTTTCTGCAATGTCTTCTCTTGAAGTAACTTAGTGAGGTTGAGCTGGCACACCAATTGCAATAGCCCCTAGAAAATATATATAAGTAGTAAGTACGTACTAATGCGGACTTGATGTGTATTCCTCACCTGGGACCCGCCGTAGTACAGGATTCACGTCTGCATCCATGGCTTTCAACATTACTTTCTCCCAGGGCAGAAGGCGAATCTAATTATTTCCGGTTCTATTTTTATTTGTTTTTTCGTGTCTTCATATTATTTACTACTACTTTTTTCATGAAAGCTTTAATTTCTATTTCTTTTCCAAACAGGGTCACATATTCCTTAACGATTTCAGTTAATGCGGCAGTTTTCTTCTTTTGCATCGCTGGAACTTGAGATTTCTCGAGAATTGCCGGAAATGCTTTGAATTTTTCAGCGATAAACATCATCTCAGTTGTCGTCACATCTTAACTAACTTCCTGTTCAATCTCACTCTCTGTGTCAGACATATCTCACTTCAAACACTGCACAAATTAATCAGAATGATCGACTTTACCTAAAAATATTACGAACAGTTTTTAAGTACAAATCTCTGTACCTTCTACTTTATTTATCCGAAGCATTTCCCCGCAAGAAAAATGTAGAGATTATGAATACGAATTGAGGTAAAACCTTTCACTTCTAGCTTTTGCTTCTACCTTTTACTTGAAAGTACTTTAATGCTAATATTAAAAAGTAAATGCTAATATTAAGAAGAAAACGATACAAAAAAACCACGAAATGGATGATTCAGATGAAATTTTACCAGAATATATCCTTCTAGAGGTAGAACAGGGCTTTATGCACTTCCGTCAAAACCTTAATTGTGAAATTAAAACGAAGAGGCAATTATCGAAGTGGTGTTCACACCAAGGCATAAAAAATTCAATAAATGAAGAAGTATTCCTTGCCTATTTCGCTGAACTCGGGAAGGTATGAAAAACGAATACTTTATGTCAGTGATTCCAAACCACTTTGCCACAGCACTTTCGTGTACCGCAAAATTCTTAAATTGAGCAACCAAATATATCTAAATAAAATTATCAAAGAATATCGATCTCAAATTTCTCTTTAAGCTGCAGTTGATCCCTTACTGAACGTACTGTTGTTTTGGTTGTAGAATATACATACTACTTTATTTTAAATTCGAAATTATTAACATAACTATTTTACACAGTATACTATAGGTAACTAAACAACTTTTAAACCTATCTTTTTCTTTGTGAAAATTACTGCATTATGGCTTAGATATCCAATGCTGAAAAATACTATCAAAACTAGAAATGACCAGAACGTTCTTAAGTTCTTGGAACTAACATCCTGTTTGAAGAAAAAATAATATGGTTTATATCAATAAAAGCTGTACGGTAGAAAAGAAATGGGGAAATTAATCTTCGAGGCTACGGAAGAAATATAATAGTTGATGAAAATCATCACCATTATTATATTAGCTAGTGACTGTCGTCGGAAACAATTAGCAAAAATGACACTTACACATGACTGTGATATCGAAGAAAAAGAAAATCTGTTTATTAAAAGTGTGATTCGATGACATATCTAGAACGTTTGTGATAACACATGAAATAAACAATAATGATCTTTGTACAGAAATAAGTTTGCGTAAATAAATATACGATTTTTCGTCAATTACAAAAAAGGCTGTGCACTGTTCAGAAATACTTTCGGAAAAATAATACTTTCTCAAGAGTTCCTAATCCCAAATTTTGCACATGGTGTTATTTTCGGCATCAATACTGGCTGATACAGGCGGGTATACAACGTCTGGGTGGGTGGATACAACGTAACTATTATCTCTTTGGGTTTAGTCTTCAAAGTAGAAAAAATATTAGCGCTAACTCATGCGGAAAGTGCCTTTTCCGCACAAGACTGCATAAATGTGCCTTCTTACGAAAAAGGTCTAGTTTCCGCACTTAATACACTGAGAAAAAGAAAAGATTTTCTGTTTACTAAATGAATGGTTATGTCGATTTAGTTTCATTGAACAATTAACATATCAGTGATACTACTTTTATGAGTGCTCAATATCACGACAAATCTATTGCATACCACATCCAAATGATGATAGCATCAATTATTATTGACTACTTCATCAGTTAAAATGTTCAATAACAGGTAATTATCAAATATCTATCCTGTAGTGGTATTAGGTTCAGGGTGAGTATAACTTATTTAATAGTTCTATTTACCACTATAAATGATAGCACTTATGAGATTACTTCCTGTGATGTCAAGATTCACCACTACAAAGAGTAGTAAAAAAGCCGAAAGATTCCGAAGTAACATGTACGCGACGCTCCAGCTTCTGATGTGTCGCCATTTTTATCATTATTGTTTTCCGTATTGCCGTTCGTGATTTGTGCGCCCATTCCCATTGTTTTAATTTTGCACTACTGTTCCAAGTTGAAGTTCAATGTTTACGAATTGATACCTAGAATGGAAAGCTTACTGATTCAATGGAATTTGGATATTTTTTAAACCAGGTACCAGTAATCAACGGTAAGTCATACTCTGTTTCATAGCGAATTTAGAATTGCACTAATGGCTTCAGTACCTACTTAAAGGCAGAATTCATAATCGCATGTAGGTTTGTCTGACACAGAGGGTATCTCCTCATTTTTTTCAAATTTGATTAACCTAATCAACTAGATAGATGAAAGTACATATATACCCATATGACCTACATTTTTCCATATTAAATTTATAATCGATAATTTCCCTGCAAATGTCCCAAAAGTTCTCGCATAATACCTAATATACTCACCTGCTTATAATTTCCATAGAATATTATCATTAGGTAGCTTTTATTATCTACTTATCTCCATTAGTTTGTGGAGAGAACTGTTTTTTTACCAGTTATTTCATACTTCTTTTGTTGTAGAGAACTATATAGATGAATAGTCATTCGAAAATCAAAGCAACAATTCAAAGATCTGAGTAATCAGATATGCTTCTTGTTTCCCACTGAATCTCCTAGTTCTTATTAGATATCAGGCTATAAAGAAAAACATGGAAAGCCAAATGTTCACAAGGAAAACTCTGGAACAAATATTCTAACGCTAGGAAGAAATATATTTCTTTGAAAAAGAAGAAAGCTATCGGTTGATTATATTAGATAATAATATTAATATTTCTGGTAAGTCAGCACCTTATTTGTGTAGAATTGTGTGAAAACCTTAGTCTTTTGTATTTTTCAGAAATAGTAGATGAACAACTTGAAGAAGAAAGCAACTGGCTAAAGTACAATTGTGAACCTTGAGGCAAGTTTCAAATCTTTGGACAGGACTTCAGAGTATGTAATGAATTAATTTCCAAACACCCTGTATATTGATTACTAAAGTTCAATAAACCAGCCTGTAAACATTGTCTTACTTTTATTACATAATTACAATTGGTTATGTTTCCGAAAAACAACATATAAGTACGTATGAAATACTCATTTAGTGAAGTTAAAATGAACCTGCAAAAATCTCTGATATTATATCACTGCAGATAAATAATATCCATAGATTTATGGACTTAAATAGAAAGGTAGTATTGTACATGGTCATATAAATGTTAGGTAATACCCTTATTTTGTTATGTAGTATTCCATGCCACCGATAAATAAGAACAAATCGACAAATGGAAGTTACTTGTTTGTAGTGGTAAATAATAACCAAACAGAAAAAGTACTTATTATTGTTTGAATCATACTATTTTGTAGTGGTAATATTTAATAAATGTAGTGATTGACGCCTATTTGACCACAACGCTTGGTATAATATAGTTATCTTTCGGTATTCACAACGGATTATTTTTTTCAGTGTAGGAAAATAACTATTTCATCTCTTCTCACTAAGAGAACAAGGATAAGACTAATCAATTTCAATAAGAATACAAGTACAAATATTATATGAATAATATAGGGAATTTTATAATTTGGTTGAACTATGCTCTAGTGTAAATATTCGTACTTATAAGTTGATGCTCATAAAAAAATACAAGAGGTGTAGTGGGAGACCCGTTTGGAACAGAGTTCCTTTCGCTAAATATCATGTACATATTAAACAACAGGTGCAATTAAATAGATTATATACCTTATCAAAAATGTGGACATTTTGTTCTCTTCGATTATCCATTTCGATTACTGATTATCATTGTACGCATATAGAGTACTACATTAGCATCATATCTTTATGAATATTAATATAGAGTTTAGAAAAAAAAATTCTATACTCTGGTACTTCACTACATTTACTATCTTTATAATCGATATCCTTAACTTTTATTGCAGTATTGTGAATTTATTGGGCTGATACATAGTGTAAATTAATGAACATATTGAAACAATGGTTTATAAAAACAATTTACACATTTATTAAATAAAATACGCATGACACGTTTCGGTGGATTACATTCAGACTAAAATTCGTTCATCCTCATTGTATGAAAATATTATTTGGATGGACAAAATGCTTTGACATGGAAAATGTTTCACGCAGAGAAATTAAAAATCAAAGTCTTCAAATCATGAAGTCTGTTTATTGACATTTGATAGTGTTCTATGAATTATTGCTTTGTTCACTGGCCATTGCAAGAATTATTTATTACCGCTCTTTTGAACAAATACGGCGAATATTCCATAATAAAATATTGAGAACTTCAGTATAAAGATGTAAAAAAATATATACTTAGAAGGAGAAGATTTTTACTCATGAAATATGTTTACTGTTTCAATAATAATTTTCTTTATATTTTCAGCTGATTTTGATGGAGTGTACGCAAGAAATAGTGAAAAAATCATTGAATATGTAAATACTGCGTCCCGAGAAAAATTGAGACAAGGAGGATCAATGCCAGACGATTTGCAGGGAACTTTTAAGAAGCTGAATATCGATTGAAAAATTGAGGACTACTTTTTCTACAGAGGAAGCCAGTGAAATTAAATATTCGGACAATATTGTGATGGAAATAAGGATAAATATTGTGCAGGTGTAAAGAAATGGAAATAAATTGGGATTTTCCTCTAATGCTATAGTTTTTGTTCTCTAAAATCACTGATTCTGTTCTCTGAAATCGTTGAATTGAATTGACATGACTATTCAATAATTCGTTTAGCAATTTATATAATAAATTTTTGCAAATGTTAAAGGAGTGAAAACTACATACGTATATATATATATATATATATATATATATATATATATATATATATATATATAAAAATATATATATATATATATATATATATATATATATATATATATATATATATATATATATCTACACTGCACTGAGTTCAGTGTATTCACTCCGACCAAGAAGAGCTACCTGAAGATGGCAAATGTGATTTTGCCGAAAGACTTCAACGAAGACGAAGCCGATACGCGGATACAAACCCGGGAAACCAGACAACTATATATATATATATATATATATATATATATATATATATATATATATATATATATATATATTATATACGATCATACACGATGGACACACTAGATAGTCTATTTCGTTCTTCAACGAGTTCATGTGTTCCGTCCATAGACTGGTAGGGAATCTATGTAACCACTTCATATTTTTGGGAGGGGCACTAATGACATGCTGACGAATCACAGCGTCATTCATCGGGAATCGATAGAAATTTCACTTTAGGTCAAACAAAAACTCCAATCGCCGAAAACTCATGTCACCTCACAGCCATAGGTGGACAACATAGACTCGAAGTTCTGCAACGTGTTACAGTTCTACAACTTAGCATCGAGGGTGGCATTTCTATTTGGCCTAAAGTTGTAACAAAAGAGACTTAACCTCAGGGGTTTCAATTATATTTCTCTGCTTTCCCCTAACAATAAAACAACGAGATAAAATAATAAATATATTAACTATCAGCTTACATTCAAAGTTAATCAAATTTACGTGACCTTTATTTATGTATGTATATGATGTCCCTCGGGTGGTGGATTGGTTTGGAATTCTCTGTTTTAGTATTAGTCCAGCATGGTGCTCCAAGGGACTTCCGGGTGCTGGATCCGTTCTCTGTGAAGTGGTGTTGACTCTCTCTTAATAGCGCGTGTCTCCTAAAATCTAGGCCCTTACTGTCGCCTCCAAAAGAAAATCTCCGAAGCGAGATTCCAGAGTTATATTCCAACAATAAGCAATCCAAAATGTGGAATCCGAAATAAGGCTCCCAAATAAGGATCCAAACTACGGTTCCAGGATAAGACTCCAAAAATTATACTCCAAAATAAGGAGGACTGAAAGAGGTTCAATTGTGTAAGCCACGTGTTCGAACGAACGTAATTCTCAACTCTAGGATTTCTACCTGGGTCACATAATTATAAAAATTACTAAAATGGATTATTTTCTTGAAGAGAAATTGGAAGTTAACTCACAAACAAAATTTGAATTTATAAAATTCTCTACAAAATAAATTTTTCGTTAAACTTCACAAAATTTCATTCTACTATTAATCCAAAATACAAAATGCCGAAGTTAAAAATCCATGAAATTATCCCAGAAAATTCCGGAGTCGAGAATTCGTTGTAAAACAAATATACAGAAAATTAAACACCCGAAAGCATATGAAGAAATAAATTAGAACATAAAAATCACCTGTAAAATGAAACAAAAAATATGCGAAAGAAAATCATAAAAACTATAAAATAATTTCAGGTTGTAGTGAAGTATTAAAACTGGATAATGGCGGCATCTGAAATCATGAAATAATTACTTACCGTAATATGTCCTCCTTTGCACAAAACTTTACAAGAAGTTAAAAATTAAAATTACCAAAGTATTGGTAAATCAAAAATCTCTAAATAACTCTATTAACTTCTAAAGTCTAATTCGAAAATTTTCAGCACAATGTCGTCCTAATGGTCACATCTTAATTTATATAGTTTCTTGTCAAGAAGTAATTCATTGGGAGGGTCGCGGAGTCTGCGCTTCTAAGTTGGTACATATGAAATCTATAATATCTGCAGATTTTAAATCGAAACGAATTACGTGAATCTCGAACTGAAACTAGTTGACTACGTTTATGTGTAATTCACTTGACTTTCCTAGATTAATAATTCAGAGCGTGTTTTTCCGTAACAAAGTGAGAAACCTATCAGTTTCTGATGGATAGTGCAGTGATTTGTTCGCATGTCATTAATGCTCTTCTTAGAAACTGTGAGCTGGTTTTTTTAATTTGATATTGTTGACCAGCCGATCGATGGGTAGGACACAACTGATGAGCTCGTTGAAGAGCAAACCAGACTGTATATTTTTTCCATCCTTTGTGACGCCGTGCAATAACTGAGTACTGATGGAATGATGATTGTGAGCAGTCCAAGAAAGAAAAAGTTCAGAAAATTGAGATTATTTGCACCTACTTTAGTGAAGTTTATTATATTCAGGAAAAAAGAATCGAATATGCAAAAAAATTATTAAAACAAGTAAATGAGAGAATTGAAAAAAATTCTATACTTCCTTGAATAAATGCACTACCATCCCTCAGGTGTGGATAAATATAATATGAAGAAATTTAAAAACTCATTAAAACCTAACTTTTTTGTCACAGAAGGTCATTGGTGGGAAGAATTTTTTTTATGTTACCACCTTTCAGTACATTCTGTTCATCACTGAATACAATGCCTCTCAAGGATTGACTTGATATGCAAACCATTCACTACGAGTGAACTAGAAAGATCTTTGAAACATAATTCTTTACATCGGCTGTATAATCTAGCTACTAAAGCTGAAGTTCTATGTACTTGATATCTTCAATAGTATTTGGGTTTTTGCTCTTTTCCTGATGATTGGAAGACCTATATAGTAGTACCCATTTTGAAGGCAAAGAAAAACCTGTTTTCACCTAATTCATATCGTCCCATTACTTTAGGGTACTGTGTAGCAAAAACATTTGGGAGAATGATAAAATTCCGTCCACTGTGGTGGCTGGAGTATAAGAATAAAATTTCTGAAACACAATTTGTTTTCCGAATAGATCATTGTACGCTCGACAGTCTATGTCAATTGGTGATTGATATCTATTAGGCTTACAAAAAACAAAATTCCGATGACATTATTTAATAATACTGTCGGTGCTTATGATAATGTAGATACTAATATTCTGAGGAAAGAAATGCTGGAAATCAGTCTTAGCCAAAACTTTGCTACTTTGGTATATCTTCTAATTATTAGAAAATTATTCTTGAGAATAAACCAGAATTTGATAGGCCCAAGATTTACGAGTTTTGGTGTACCTCAGGGGGGAATTTTATCGCCCGTTTTGTTCATTTTTAGGGTTTCGTACTACGAAAGGAAAAAACGAAACCCTTATAGGATCACTTTGTTGTCCGTCCGTCCGTCTGTCTGTCAAGACACTTTTTCTCAGGAACGCGTGGAGGTATCAAGCTGGAATACTTAGATCTACTGTCCCTTAGAGCTGTGAGAATATCAAACTTCTAAGCCAACACAATCAAAAGATACAGCCGTTTATACCTCAAATTTTCAACACTCGCAAGGGAATTAAAAGCTACAGGGTACTTCCCGTGAACTCAGAAATTGACGGAATTTTACATCCAATCAAAAAACAAAATGAACCGGCAGCTTTTGCAAATGATATTTTGTAATTGCAAAAAGGGATGCGGTTCAGCGTGTGGTTACCGACGAGTAGACTGCTTTTGCAATGCAATGTCCAGAAACTGCAGTGAAGATACTTGCCTAAATAGGACACCAGTTTAGACCAAGAGGAAGACGTGATTACCGAGAGCGACGAAGAAACGAAAAACTATATTCAGTGCAAATGAATTTTTATAATTTTCTCTCATTATTACTGCAAAAAACTGCAATTTCCATATTTTTGGTCACAAGAGGTGGCTTTTATGAGGGTTGTGTTTAAAAAACAACAAGAGTTATATCACTGATGAAATATTCTCGATTCAATATAAATGCACTTTCGAATCATTTCTTACGTGAAAAAATAGTTGAGATTATTTTTCAATAATTCATATTCTCAGGAAAAGACTTATAAGGGTTGAAGCGTCTCGGCAAATAATAATTTCATTTAAATAGAGTATAATAATTCAATCTAATTATATATATATATATATATATATATATATATATATATATATATATATATATATATATATATATATATATATATATATATATATATATATATATATATATATATATATATATATATATATATATATATATATATATATACTTATTTCAAGTTAAAAATACCTTTGAAACTAGTTTTAGAAATCACTACCATCAGGGGATGATTCAAACGGTTGCATCTGTCTGATTAATTATAAACTTGTTTGGGTATATCAATAGATCTACAA
>JARQZK010002267.1:145000-235000 GCA_030704885.1 Cynegetis impunctata | reverse complement strand
GACTGAAAATGAACAGATGGACTACTTTCTATAAACTAAGTTGTATTTGAAAGAAGTTGACAACAAATCTATATTATTTAAGTGTGGTTTGTGCAAAAGTCAATATTCACAAAGTATTCTACGCTTTGACGTTGATAGTTCAATTTTTTTTTATTTATCTCAGTTATCTGATGATCTTAGTTTCAATGAGTTGAATATTCTCGTAGTTTGAATCAGTTAGTGATAGCTTTTTGTCAGTAATGGAGCTAACCGATCTTAGTTCATCAAGACATGATATTTTACGTTTATACGGTAAGACAGAAGAATGTTTGCAATCTGATCTTCAGAATGTGAAGGAATGGCTGAGGAAACGTCCATATTTGCCAATAGATTTACTGCAAGGTTAGTGTCCTCTATTATATCATTTTATGAACACGTGAAATTATCACATATGAATTGTTGTGAAATGTAACTAGACTAAGTATATCAACATGCGATTTAATTAGATCCAACATATTTCAATACCTATATAAATAGACGATAAGAGAATTAAGTGTTCGGCGACCTAGATACAACAATGTTTCATTTGGACCCGATAAGAGTGCAATGATTAAAGAGCACATTAATATATAATTTTTGATTGCTGATTATTCATATTTCATATAATAAATATAATAATAATAATAATTTTCAAGATAATTTTTTTGAAGAAACTATCTTTTAATTGATAACATAGAATAGGTACTTAAGTTGAAATAAAAAAGATATATTTCATATTGTCACCTAATTTCAATATAACATAGTTGTAAAGTACAAATCAAACTAAAATTTTTCTTCAGATTTACTTTCATTTAATGTTTGAGCTATTTTGGTGTTTCGATTACATCACTTTTTCCCTTCATTTACGCATTGACATAATAAGCTACATGAAATATTATTTTCCCTACAGCTACATGTCATAGTTATGCAAGGTTGTTCACATCGGCATGAACATTCTGTCATTGGTCTAATGTAGTCTGGTGCAATTGGAGTATTTTTTGGAAAAGCAATGGGAAAAATCTCTTTGTCCACTTTATTTTTTTGCCAGCCAAATGATTTTGAATCCCGGCAAAGGAATAATGGACTGTTTGCAGATAACCATAAAATAGTTTGAACGTGAGCTCGCCTTACATTTTCACTAATTCACTAGTGGGTGGCAATGGAGCAAAATGAAGGAGCTCCTGGATATGCTTGATCAATTTTTTTAGCTAAATAAATAAGTAATAAATTTTGTGCATTTCTTCATTACTTCTCTCATACAGCTCCCATCTGGGCCCAATTTTCGTAACTCTGACCAGTCTGAAGACATTTAAGAACTGCTTTTTATCCTATCCCATGAAGTGGGTCAACAGAATCACAGCCATACAGTGCGGCATGATCAGCTGGCGAACTTCATTTACTTATATTTTGAAACTATATCTTTGATATCTACTGATGCCCTTCCTGGTTTTAGCGATACCATGAAATCTTCATTTTTCATACCTAGTCGATAATAGTAGTACAAGAGTAAAACGAAGACTTCAGTATCGTCGCATGTAGCATGAACAGTTTCATTTTATTTTTCTGTGGCCTTAACTATTAGCTGCTGAATTATTATGATGTCTGTCTCTTCATGTTCTGTTGCTCAAATCAAAAAACATATAACATGGTATACCACATGACAATTCCTCTCCAAAAAAATCAGTATTTTGTGCGCCATCTTGAATTATTACTCTAATTGCTCCACTCTGGCACAGTGACATCAATTGGATTTCAAATTTACGTAATATGAGCTAACAAAAGCCGTCAAAACATCTTATTCATACCACGAAACAAGCTTCTCAAGCAGGAACCCATACTACTAGACCAGGAAAAATTACATCAAGCTTATCATATAGGAAATACGATTAACCAAATTGACACTAAAATAGGTGACATTTGGCTTCTTGAAGTTTGCATGGTTATAAATCGAATAAATCAAAAGATTTCAACATTTAGCAGATCGAAATATTTATAAGCAAAGCAGATGGTGAAACCGTTCTCATGCTCAAGGTGATTTTTCCAAAATATGACGATTGTAAGAGAAAGCGAACTTAGTTTGTTATATTTCAGTAAGGAACAATTTCTTTACATCTATTTTCTGATTTCATCAACCAAGTATTCAAAACAAACTGAATCCCTTCAATATGATGTATGGCAACATGGCTTCTACAATATACCACGCTAATGAACTCAGTAAACTAAAGAAAGAGTTTTTAATTGAGATTATTATTGCTATAAAAATTCCAGTTGGTGTAACAGTGACTAGTGAGCTTCGTTCATTTGTTGAAAATGACGATTTTGAGGATTCAACTCATTCAACTGCTGAAATTACCAGTTATGACCATGATGACCTCAAAAGTGGTATCGAAGTGTTAACATTGAAAAATGATCTTAAAATTGCTCAAACTGAACTGAATTGTGCCAACAAAATAATCAAAGGACTTGAACAAGCGGTAAGTGACAAAGGAACAATTATAAATCTGTTAAATAACAATAAAAACAATAAGCATTCTACCGGTTTGAAAAGCGACGTTGCCACTGTGACGAAAGCATCTGAAAACCTAACGAAAACGCAACTTTCCCAAAATTCACCGCAAAAAAGTGCTAGAAAGGACAAAGCGAAACCAGAAGTGTCATTTAAGTCTTCGGCGCAGACATCACAAAAAGAAAATAAAAAATCCGAAATAACCGGCATCGGAACATCGAATGTAGACTTTGCTAGTGCGGTACGACGGGCTTGGCTTTACATCGGGCGAGTAGACAAAAACGTGAAGAATACTAGCATCTTAACCTATTTAAAGCAAAAGTATCCGGGGAAAGACTTCTGGGTAGAAGCTCTTCCAGTGCGTGAGGACACAAACAGCATCTCCTTCAAAGTTGGTGCGGACCTATCAATGTTGGATGAGCTAAATAAGCCTGAAAATTGGCCAAGCGGTGTTATGATAAAACGGTTTCGTTTTTTTCGTGCAAAAAAATAAACCAGTTCTAACAACAAACAAAAGTAAAAACAAAACTTTATTAAACATTAACATACAATGCTTGTCAAATAAAATCGAGCTGATACAAGTTAAATTAAAAAACATTATAGAATGCGACATAGTGTGTTTGACGGAACACTGGTTAAATAGTGAACAAATATCGATAGTAAGAATTTCGGACTACAACGTGGCCAGTTACTTCGCGCGTTCGGTTCTCACTCACGGCGGCTGTGTGATATTAACAAAAACATCGGTGAAGTACACACCCTTGGACTTCATGGCAGAGTTTTCCCTAAAAAAATAGCTGAAATGACAGCAATACACGCAACTGAACATTATTTTCATATGCATATACCGATCCCCAAGTGGTAATTTAAACCAATTTCTTGATCAGCTGGAAGCAGCGCTAACCAATATAATCAACAAGTATACCTGCAACATCATTATATCAGAAGACTTCAATGTGAACTTTTTGCTAAATGGCACTGAAAAACGCAAAATAGATGAGTTAATGGAATCCTTCAACTTACGTGCAGTCTTCTCTGAACCTTCACGCATCACAAACACCTCGTCAACTTGTATAGACAATATCTTCACTAATATCAAAAATTGGCAAGCCCAAACAGCTAACTATCATGTCTCCGACCATCTCGCTCAGGTTCTTAGTTTTTCTTGCAATGGCACTCCCTCTAAAAATAATTTCACACATGTACGTTCTATAAAAGAAACCAATATCTCTTCATACATAGAATACTTACTTAATGTAGACTGGATCCAAATTCAGGATGGTGATGCTGAAAAATCTTTTAATTCATTCCATGGCATCCTGTTAGGTGGCTTCCACAACTGCTTTCTCCTGAGAAAAATAAAAACAAATGCAAATAAACAAAAAAACCTATGGAAAAATGACGACGTTTTGCAAAACCTGGAAATGCAAGAACGAGCCGCTCATACAATTTGGCTAGTCAGAAAGGATGAAGTGTCAAGCGATCTCTACAGGAAAACTAAAGAAAACTTAAAAACGTACATAAGCAATAGAACAAAAGAAATAAACTCCAACATAATCGAGCAAGCAGAAAACAGGAGCAAGGCCATTTGGACGGTGATAAATAACACGACGAAAAAAACAGTTGATAAAAATGATACATCCAACTTGACAGCAGATGACTTCAATGAGTACTTCACCACATTTGTTGAAAATTTGCTACGAAAAAATAATCCGTCAGATACTAAAAACATCAAAGTCAACTTCTCCCCGCATGAGTCGATGTTCCTGTATCCAGCTACGCAGAAAGAAGTTGTTGATGCCACAAACTCCATGAAAAACTCAACTTCACGTGATGTCTATGGCCTCTCGACGAATTTGATCAAAAGGATAGCAGATTATATCATAGAACCACTATGCTATGTTATTAATAAGTGTTTTGATGAAGGAACCTTTCCCAGCAAACTAAAGACTGCGCGTGTTGTACCTGTCTTCAAAAAAGGTGACCCAAATGACTGCGGAAATTTTCGCCCTATCTCCATTCTGCCAGTTCTTTCAAAGTTTTTCGAAAGAATTATAAAAGAAAGAATAGTTAATTATATGACAGCTAAAAATATTTTGAATAATGGCCAACACGGATTTAGAAATGGCCGTTCGACAATAACAGCAATGACCAAGTTAATGGAACAGGTTTGCGAAGCACTCAATCAAAAAGATGAAGTCCAACTTACCTGTATAGATCTGACAAAAGCCTTTGACAGTATAAGTCACCAAAAACTCCTAAGAAAGCTGGAAATCTACGGGATTAGGGGACCCGTGCACAAACTTCTTTCTTCATATCTAGAAGATCGGTACCAAATTGTTGAGTGGAAACATCAAAAATCAAAAGAAATGCGAATAAACCTGGGAGTACCCCAAGGCTCCATATTGGGGCCAATTCTCTTCATTTTATTCATTAACGACCTAGCTGAAAACTTAACAGCACAAGATGTCATCATTTTTGCCGACGACACTACTCTTCTAAACAAAGCTAGCAACAGAGGAAACCTTCTTGAGTTGTCAGAGAGAACGTCGAAAGAAGCACAGGAGTGGTTTCAAGCCAATGACATGATTATGAATAATGGAAAAACGCAAAACTTAATCGTTTCAACTAAGCCCTCTGAGGTAGAATCCATCCCATTACTGGGTATATTACTAGACAGCTCTCTTTCGTGGAGACATCACGTCGTTAAAATCTGTAAAAGGCTATCCTCGGCTATATTCACAGTACGCAGAATTAAACAGACCATAGGAGAAAAAGAAGCACTAATCACTTACCATGCACATTTCCACACTATCGCCACCTATGGTATAATTTTGTGGGGAGCATCCTGCCATGCTGATGAAGTGCTTCTGAAACAAAAAAAATGCATTAGGGCAATAGCTGGAATCTCCCAGAGGACCAGCTGCAGAGATTATTTCAAAAAATATGGAACACTTACCGTGCCTTCGTGCTTTATACTTGCTTCCCTCTCATGGGTCCATCGTCAAAAAACAATTCAAGAAAACAAAATGATGCCCACCGGTACAACACACGCGGTTGTGAAGATTTGTGTTTACCACAGTGTAGACTGAAGGCCACACAAAGCAGCTTCATGTACCTAGGCATAAAGTTTTATAATAAGCTCTCAGACTCTTTCAGAAATATGCCGGAAAAGTATTTCCGGAAGAATTTGAAGAAAATGCTGGTTGCAGGGGCATTCTATAACACCGATGAATTTTTGAATTGTAAACTTTGAAGCAATACTCTTTTGTGCAGTTGCCAAGTTTGTCTAAACGTCTTATGTTAGTCTTTTACACATTTATGTATTAATTTATTCTTTAATTTTCATGTTGACTCACCTTATAACTTTTAAAGGGAAATATATTCTATTCTATTCTATTCTATTCTAATAGTAGCAATTATTCGAATTTCAATATAAATATTAATATAAATAAGAACTACAATGTTCCTTATATTTTTGTAAAAATAAATATTATAAAGAAACGTGCTGTATTGATTTAATATTTCCCGCCGTTGCCGAAAAACTAGTTCAGTCAACATGCCCGGAAACTGTTGTTAACACGACATTGGAAATTGTGGGTGAACAGAACACCTATACCTCAACATTGCTGGGATTAGTAGTTATCTCACGGTTGAATTGAAACCCAAATAACTATCTATTTCCGAGATTAACTGAATACTCTCAAGTAATCAGTGACTTTTTCTGTTCAAATGAATCAAATTTCGCTGAATCCATGCATAGTAAATAAGACATAGACATATTTTTTTGCACATTTCTCAACATATGATGCAGATTGATTTTGGTAAATGGACTGAGTCTATGTTGAAATACAATAATTTGTGGATTTCAACTCTTTACCTGAACCGCGCTGTACTTCTTGAAGACTATACCGTTCGCTCTCAGTATGCGATGCATTTCGCGAATTTTTATTAGTTTTTTTGAATAATGGTTTTTCAGTACTTGATGCACTGCAAGAATATTTTTTTTTCAAATAAAATAAATTATTTTCTTGTCGATCTGCTACTAAAGCGTTGTTTTTCAAACCGTTATTTTCATCTATTTGAATCTTATCTTGACGAGATACAATTCGCCGCAAATATACGACCGAATAAAAAGAAATTATCAAACGAATTCTCAGATGAATAGTTTTTTTTAAGGAGGATCCAGACTTAGTGACATGTTATATAACATTGCTATTTAACATGTTACTTATTACATTTTAAAAATAGCAAGTGGTGTCCACATTATAATTTTAGTAATCATGAATCCTTTTTGCGAGAGAGACGCTCTGCTGGCAGCAGCGGCGTGCGTAATTATTTCTGAAGAAAGTAAAAAGAAGTCGCGAAAAAGGCGATTTTGGGTTCGTCGTAGCCTACAAGCAAAATACAGTGGAACTCAATTATTAGAAGATCTGAAAAGGGACTATGGCGCCCTGCCGAATTGAGGATTAGAATACAAGGGAAGTTTTAAAAGTTTTAAAAAGTTTTAAAGCAATTGCTACTCGCGGTATGTAGAAGTTGCAAGTACATCGATATGATGTAGCAACATTACAATTACTTGCAATAATGGTATCACTGATGTCTGGATATACTTCTTCTCATTGTCGGACTCTTTTACCTGTCTGAAAGACGTGGTTCATCTGTTTCCGACTAGTGAAGGAAAGGAAAGGAAACACACGTGTTTCATTCCTCCCTGAAGTATGTGTCAGGGAGGCGGGCAGCTTGAGTTTGGGATTAACTCCTTCAGCCAGATCAGAGGATACACTTGTATGTACAAGTGCATTAAGGAAAGGTGAGACGGGATATTTATGGAACATAGGAAGTGTGGGTAGGGTTCAGAGGATTCGCTGTGTCTTATTTATATGGGCGAAACAGCTGTTGATTATTTCCATCGTTTTTGATCATCATCTTAGCATTTCTAATATTTACCGTCTAAGGTAAGAGGGAATACTACGAAGCATTGTGAACTCGTATAACAACTTCCGCTAGGGGGTTCATTTGATTAGTTTCTAATAAGTATCCTAGTTTTCACTTCAACTTATAGTCACGTACGTGCCTTGTTCAGCACGAAGAAATATGTTTCTATTTATTTATACATACACTATGAAGTTTCATGTATATATATATATATATATATATATATATATATATATATATATATTCCTTATTTAATAATAAAATATCACATATTTTAAATCCACACGATATTAAAGTAGCCCACACTGCACAAAATCAAATGAAACAAATATATTCTAAATTAAAAAATAAAACCTCTCTTCTGCAAAAATCCCATGTTGTTTATAGTATACCCAGTAATAATTGTAATAAATCATATATAGGACAAACTTTTCAAAATTTAGAAGAAAGATTAAAAGCACACAAATATACCAAAACACAAACCACAGCACAAATAAAACATAAAAACAATGAGAATCATAGTTTCAACTTTAATAGCACAAAAATTTTAGAAATAGAAAAAGATCAAAAATGCAGAGAAATTTTAGAAATGTTACACATTCAAAAAAATTTAAATAAAGTCGTATATTTATATATATATATATATATATATATATATATATATATATATATATATATATATATATATATATATATATATATATATATATTTATCTATTTATTTATATACCTACATATATAATTCATAAGATCACGAAAAAAATTTTTTTTTCATATCACTAAAGTGAAGTAAGATAGTCTTTTTCAATGATGAATGATATCTTGTTATTTCTTTTATTACAATTACCATTTCCACTTTCAGATGAGTTTTTGGAAATTAACTTAATGAAAAATAAATTTTCTATAGACAAAGCGAAAAATAAGATAGAGGCTTACTGCACA
This sequence comes from Cynegetis impunctata, assembly GCA_030704885.1. Taxonomy (NCBI): domain Eukaryota; kingdom Metazoa; phylum Arthropoda; class Insecta; order Coleoptera; family Coccinellidae; genus Cynegetis; species Cynegetis impunctata. The sequence continues at coordinate 226,596 of JARQZK010002267.1, read as the reverse complement.
TTAAAAGCAATGAAAAGGTTTGCATACCTATATGAAGATGTCGTCTGTGTACCTTCTGAAGAACCACAGTAAGTAATTATTATTTTTTATTCGAAATTGTTTTCAACTGAACCGAGTTCATCCAGATACGATTAACGATTTAACTCTATATAAAATAATTTTTATTCGAAAATACTTATGTCTTTAATCAACAGGTAATTTGAAATATCTGTTCATCATCAAGAAATATTCAGTCACTATATTCTTGAAGTATTCGTACAGTCTCAGCATGTCTTTATCCATCCGAAGCGATCAACACAATTACATATTATTTCGCGTCAAATATCATGCAAGAGAAAAAGCAAGTAATGAAAGGTGTGGACAAGAAGTAATCAAAAATTACTAGAAGGTCCTCCTGAGGGGACATTGGTTCTAGAGGTCGAAGCATTGCTAAGCTTTTTTCTAGAAAAGATATATGTATGATCAATTTGGATGAAGAAAAATCTCAGTATAAAAATTTACCCTGAAACAATAGATTTGGATTTTTCGAATAGTTAAAAAAAAATTTATGATAATATTGTACAGTTAGAAATAACTATTGAGTGTAATTCTATAAAAAATTGCTAGTGGTGAAAATTTCAATTAACATAACAAACTTTGATAGAGACGGATAAATATTTATATAAGTACGTACTTTTCTTCTATTTCGATAGAAAAAACCTAACCTTTGGTACAAGCGAATTCCTTATTGATATATATATATATATATATATATATATATATATATATATGTATGTATATATATATATATTTATATATATTTATAATTATATATATATATATATATATATATATATATATATATATATATATATATATATATATATATATATATATATATATATTCATAATCAAAAATGAAATAATATACAGTGTACTCCATTTGAAAAAATAACAACCTTGATACTTTTCGAGTTTTTGGCATACCCTGTAGAACATAAAAATATTTTTAAAATGTAGTCCTGCTAGGTCCCTATCCATCCTAAAGAAAATACTTTCATAAAATCAAATGCTATAGCCATAATTCTTCGTGTCGAATAACGAGAATAAGCCAGTATATATATATATATATATTTATATATATATATATATATATATATATATATATATATATATATATATATATATATATATATATATATATATATATATATATATATATATATATATATATATATTATATATATATATATATATATATATATATATATATATATATATATATATATATATATATATATTATATATATATATATATATATAAATAATACAAGGAGTATTGCAGTAACTTCTAACTTATAAAAGGTTATATTGGGCACTCGGCAAAAGGAGGCTAGATTTAAATCAAACAACCATTGGTCATGAACATCTATATTTCGGTCCTTAGTTTGGGACCTTCATCACGATGCTGGAAGTCAAAGAACTCACATAGTAACACAAAAAATCAACCAAAATGTAAGCAGTGGAAAAGCCACACAAAACCACAATTGTAAAGATACTTACATGTGACAAGTTGTGAAAATAGAGCGGCGAAAAACGAATGACACAGAGGGAGCATTCAAAAAGTTATTTAAAAACAAACAAAGGCATAATGATGACAAGTATAAAAGGAGATATTAAATCTCAGGAACATAATAATCAACTAAAATTAACATCAAAACGACCGGCTTCAACATGGCCAAGTCAGGTTATGCAGTAATTGACAGTCTTGACAGACCGACCACAGAAAAGCGAGAAAAAGAATAAACCACAAAATCAGTGGTGACAACAGATGAAAATCTAACTAAAATTCAAAACATAATAAATTATAATGAGAGTGAGCTGAAATTTAGATTTTAGACACCAAAGTCATACGTACGGATGGAAACGTTGATAAACTGGATTGGTACAGGAAACCAACTTCTTCTGGCAGGTATATCCACTATAATTCTAACCATGATTGGCGAATGAAGATGAACGTTATCAACAACCTGAAGAATAGGGTCCTGAGATTGGCTCATCAAGACTATCGACATGACTCCTTGAATGTGCTATACATAATTTTGAGAGAGAATGGTTGTCCGCATGGCTTGTTTGAATAGACTTATTCTTTGTACACCGATAGCCCAGAATGATTTAGGCAATGTGGAGACGACGGCCGCACATCCTGCTTCAGCAGTTGTTCCTGGTTCACCAGTTACTAGGTTTAAATTCGGTTCGTTGCCGTCACTAAATGGTTTGACGAGTAAGTTATTGCACATTTTTGCCTCCGTGGAGAATGTCAAGATTGCCAAGTACAATGTTGTTACAAATAGGTGTGTTTTTACCAATCTCAAGGATAGGGTTCCCCTTATGTCCAGGTCGGATTGTGTCTACTCTGTTCCATGCTCGGATTGTTCCAATGTTTATATTGGCCAGACTTCTCAGTCCCTAAACAGAAGAATCAGTTTACATAAAAGTGATATTCGTCTCCATCCTGATAGGTGTGCCTTGGCTTTGCACGCGAAGAACTTTTTTTTTTTTGATTTGAATCTAATTGTAACAAGAGATTGTTTTTGGAGATGTGCTACATCAACGAGTATGACAATTCCGTCAACAAGAGATCTGACATTAAAGGTCTCAGCAATATTTACAGTTCTTTCCTTCTTTCCATTAATAAGGGCTCTGCCAATCTAAATTTCAGCTCACTCTCAGTATAATTTATTATGTTTTGAATTTTAGTTAGATTTTCATCTGTTGTCACCACTGATTTTGTGGTTTATTCTTTTTCTCGCTTTTCTGTGGTCGGTCTGTCAAGACTGTCCTCTTTCATTAGTTGTCAATTACTGCATAACCTGACTTGGCCATGTTGAAGCCGGTCTTTTTGATGTTAATTTTAGTTGATTATTATGTTCCAGAGATTTAATATCTCCTTTTATACTTGTCATCATTATGCCTTTGTTTGTTTTTAAATAACTTTTTGAATGCTCCCTTTGTGTCATTCGTTTTTCGCCGCTCTATTTTCACAACTTGTCACATGTAAGTAACTTTACAATTGTGGTTTTGTGTGGCTTTTCCACTGCTTACATTTTGGTTGATTTTTTGTGTTACTATGTGAGTTCTTTGACTTCCAGCATCGTGATGAAGGTCCCAAACTAAGGACCGAAATATAGATGTTCATGACCAATGGTTGTTTGATTTAAATCTAGCCTCTTTTTGCCGAGTGCCCAATATAACCTTTTATAAGTATATATATATATATATATATATATATATATATATATATATATATATATATATATATATATATATATATATATATATATATATATATATATATATATATATATATATATATATATATATATATATATATTTATATTTATATATATATATATATAAATATATATTTATATATATATATATATATATATATATATATATATATCTTTTTTTTTTTTGAAAAAATTGAAATTTCTCTGACATTTATTGATTTGAAAAAATTTGAATAGAAACAGACTACTGTTTCACTAAAATTTTTCGGCTGTGACGTTCTTTGTTATTTATTACGTGCTATTCAGTCCAATATTAACATTCAAGTCTGTTATTATTAGATGGTAAGGGAAACCACAGAAACCTTTATCCACGTAATGTTCGAAATAGGTTCAAATTATTTTGATTTTGAAAGTCAAAGAATAGGGTACTATTCATCTTTTTTTCAAAAATTTCTTATTGCGGCTGTGGCCGTCTTCAGTTGTTAATTACGTGCTATTTAGTCCAATATCAACAGACAGGTCTGTTGATATTAGATGGGAAGGGAACCACAGAAACCTTCACCCACGAAATGTACAAAATAGGTTTAAAATATTTGATTGTTGTCTTTAAAAAGATATTACTTGTAATTTTGGAGATCACATGTTCTAAACTATACTTTCATTTTAGAAAAATTGAAAATTCTAGAAGTTTAGATATTGTCTAAGAAGATGAAATGTTATGGTTAGAGTTTGTTGTTTGTTGAATTATTTTGTTTCGATTTATGTTGTTTCTTAGAGAAATTAAAGAATTAAATCTGCGTATATTGAACTCAAATGTTTGATATCTGTTCTATCATTTACGACTTTATTTAAATTTTTTTGAATATGTAACATTTCTAAAATTTCTCTGCGTTTTTGATCTTTTTCTATTTCTAAAATTTTTGAGCTATTAAAGTTGAAAGTATGATTCTCATTGTTTTTATGTTTTATTAGTCCTGTGGTTTGTGTTCTGGTATATTTGTGTGCTTTCAATCTTTCTTCTAAATTTTGAAAAGTTTGACCTATATATGATTTATTACAATTATTACAGGGTATACTATAAACAACATGAGATTTTTGTAGAAGAGGTGTTTTACTTTTTAATTTAAAATATATTTGTGTAATTTGATTTTGTGCGGTGTGAGCTACTTTAATATCGTGTGGATTTAAAATTTTTGAAATTTTATTACTTAAATGAGGAATATATGGAAGAGGAATATATTTTTTGTTAATATTTTCTTTTTTTGATGTTTCTAATGTGTTGTAAAGTTTATGAATTCTATTTTGAGTGATCTTCTGTATAAGTTTTATTGGGTAATCGTTTTTCATGAGTAATTTATGGACATCTTGTAATGTTTCATGTCTGTGTGTAGGTGAAGTAAGTTTAAGTGCTTTGTCTATATATCCGATTATTAAACTCTTTTTTTGTGATAAATGATGTGTACTGTTGTAGTTCAATGTTCTTTGTGAAAAAATTTCTTTTCTATGCCATTTTGTGATAATTTCATTGTTTTTGTCAAAAACAAAAAGAAATGTTACATATTCAAAAAAATTTAAATGAAGTCGTAAATGATAGAACAGATATCAAACATTTGAGTTCAATATACGCAGATTTAATTCTTTAATTTTTCTAAGAAACAACATAAATCAAAACAAAATTATTCAACAAACAACAAACTCTAACCATAACAACTCATCTTCTTAGACAATATCTAAACATCTAGAATTTTCAATTTTTCTAAAAAGAAAGTATAGTTTAGAACATGTGATCTCCAAAATTACAAGTAATGTCTTTTTAAAGACAACAATCAAATATTTTAAACCTATTCTGTACATTACGTGGGTGAAGGTTTCTGTGGTTCCCTTCCCATCTAATATCAATAGATCTGTCTGTTGATATTGGACTAAATAGCACGTAATTAATAACTGAAGACGGCCACAGCCGCAATAAGAAATTTTTGAAAAAAAGATAAATAGTACCCTATTCTTTGACTCTTCAAAATCAAAATAATTTGAACCTATTTCGAACATTACGTGGGTAAAGGTTTCTGTGGTTTCCCTTACCATCTAATAATAACAGATTTGAATGTTAATATTGAACTGAATAGCACGTAATAAATATCAAAGAACGGCCACAGCCGAAAAATTTTAGTGAAACAGTAGTCTGTTTCTATTCAAATTTTTTCAAATCAATAAATGTCAGAGATATTTCAATTTTTTCAAAAGTTTTGATAAAGCCACGAATGTCGTGGCGAAACGTCAACTTTTTAATAAAATCGAGTGTTTTAAGATTCAACAAGCCTGTTATTGCTAATAATTTTCAAGAGATTAGAAATAGTTCACAGGCAACAACAATTCGAATAAATAATATATATATATATATATATATATATATATATATATATATATATATATATATATATATATATATATATATATATATATATATATATATATATATATATATATATATATATATATATATATACGGGGTGTCCGGAAATGATGAGCAAAAAATTCAGGGGAGAATTCTAGACCGAAAATGAATGGTACTTCTTCATATAAAATTTTTTCGAAAATTGATTATTAACGTAGTTACAGGGTGTTAAAGTTAGATTTTATTTACAGTTTTATTGCTCTAAGTTTTGCCACGCTCATAATATTTCGACGAAATCTCGTATTTGGGGCTATATTGGGACGAGAAAAACAAATTTGCCCACCGTATTCCCGCATTTTGTAGAGGGTGCCACATACGAGCCTATACTTTCATTTAAATAGTCACAACTTTTTTGTGTTACACTGTATAAGACTTTTGACTGAATATTTTTATTCTCCTAACCTTTTGACATGAAAAAGGTATTCCACTTTTGTTTCGATAAAATTTACCGTTTTCGAGGAAAAGGCTAAAATAACATTGCTTGCATGTGATGAATAAGAAATCATTTTAATTCATTTTCAACCTTGAACATAGCATCGTTTGGAAACGTGCGCTATGGTTGCAGTAGAAACAAGTTAGGGGAGAATTAGTTTCGACAGTTAGTAAATTTTTGAAAATTTGTTATTACGCTGATGGAGGTCCGTGATAAATAGGTACTAAAAAAAATAGCGTACTCAACAAAGAAAGAATGGTTTATTAATAAAATCGTAAGGTTAACGAACGAAAAATTAAACATTCAAATCAAATGTTCAAAGTGACATCCTTCTTCTTCAATGCATACATTAATTCTTCTTAAAAAATTCCGATGAACTCTATGGAATATTCCTTCCTTCTGCCTCATTACTTCACAATTGGCAAAAATTGTTTCTCTCAGCTCTTCGACACTATTTACAGGTGTCCTGTATACAAGCATCTTCAGGTAGCCCCAAAAAGAGAAATCCATTGGGTTTATGTCAGGGGATCTAGAAGCCCACTGTACAAAACCACCGCGTCCTATCCACCTTTCAGGAAAAGTATCATTATAAGAATTAATGTAGTAGGCTGAATACACTTGTGTATAATAATTATTAATATAAAGAATTCTTGTATGAAAGTGTATTAAACAAATTTAAAGGATATAAGAATTGCCTGACCGCTAAACAATAATGTGGTGGCGCATCATCTTGAAGCAGCCACATTGCATTTCTCAATCCGAGTGGTACATCTTCCAATAAAATAGGAGAGTGGTTTCCTAAAAAATTCCGCGTTAGAGTAATTGTTATTCATTATTATTTTTTCATGACAACAATTAGTACAAAAGAACTTGAACAAAATTACTAACTGTCAAAACTAATTCTCCCCAAACTTGTTTCTATGGTAACCATAGCGCACGTTTCCAAAAGATGCTATGTTTATGGTTGAAAATAAATTAAAATGATTTCGTATTCATCACATGCAAGCAATGTTATTTCAGCATTTTTCTCGAAAACGGTGAGATTTATCGAAACGAATAAAATACCTTTTTCATGTCAAAAGGTTAGAAGAATAAAAATATTCAGTCAAAAGTCTTATACAGTGTAACACAAAAAAGTTGTGACCATTTAAATGAAAGTATAGGCTCCTATGTGGCGCCCTCTACAAAATGCTAGAATACGGTGGGCAAATTTGTTTTCCTCATCTCGATAAAGCCCCAAATACGAGATTTCGTCGAAATATTATGAGCGTGGCAAAACTTAGAGCAATGAAACTGTAAATAAAATCTAACTTTAACACCCTGTATTTACGTTAATAATCAATTTTCGAAAAAATGTTATATGAAGAGGTACCATTTATTTTCGGTCTAGAATTCTCCCCTGAATTTTTTGCTCATCATTTCCGGACACCCTGTATATATATATATATATATATATATATATATATATATATATATATATATATATATATATATATATATATATATATATATATATGCATCAGACGGAGTGTATCCATTTTGTGATTTTTTGCTCCTGAAAATTACATTAAAATATCAAGCTTTTTTATTAACCATTGTATGGATCATAAACAGAGTTCGTTGACTTCTGTTACAGATTTTACATTCCTATTCCTAACCTAACGAATGACTTACATAGAGTTTTGATTTCAAAAATATGGGACCAGGAAAAATGGAATTTTAAAAGAGATTTTGTTAAAGGACTGCAAATACGTGAAATTTTATCACGATTTGACTACAACGATGGAGAAATATTTTTGTTCGATTTGTCAGATTGTTCCCCAATGATCATATTTAAACTCAGAGGTTGGGTATTGAGCGACTTGATGAATATTTTATTAGTAAGTTCGAATAGTTGATATAATTTTTGATATAAAACCAAACTAAAAGTTGAAATAATTTATTTTATTGTAAAGAAACCTGGAATGCATTTCACTACATTTTCATAATCATTCTACTTTCATAATTAACTACCAATGAAATATTTGTAACAACTGATATCTAGCACCTTGCACTTTTTTACAATAAAATGAAACATTTGCTACAATTTACTTGATGTTAATGTGTTCTTTAGTTTTTTTGTTTCAGTTACCTTTTTTTTTCTTATTTTTTTATTCTCAACATTGAATCTTAAGTGATAGTAATGTGTCCTGATAAGCATAATCAGGATTCAAAAAAACGGAATATTTCAACGTAATTTCTGCAGACATCAAGAAGTTTGGTTATTTGATAATTGGCACGCGTAATTAGAACTGATGAGAATCCAATAATTTTATCATTTTGTCCTAATGTCCTGACCAGATTCATTTGGACAAAGATGTAAGGTTATTCTAGTTCTATTGTCACACTCATAATATATTAAAAATCATGTCTTCAGATTACTATTATCTCAATTAATAGTTGACATCAAAAAAAATAAGAAAAAAGTAAACTCGATTTTTAATATATTATAATATATTATATATACTTTAATATGTATATATGGCAATAGAAAAAAAATGATCTAACTTTTTGTCTTGATGATCCTGGACCAGACATTAGGACAAAGTTACGAAATTACTGAATTCTTATTGGTTCTTATTACGTATGCAAATTATCGTAAGTAATTGCACAAGTGCATAAAATTAACTGGTAATTTTGCATGACAGCGTGTTGTCAAAAAATTGCATGAGTTCATTTTCATTTTTGGAGAAACAACGAGCTCTACAACGAAGGTTGTTTTTTCAAAATATGACAATGACCGAATGCAGTTTTTCAAAGACAACACGCGGAATGCGAAATTATCCGGTAATTTTGATGCACGAGTGTAATTTTGGGGAATATTTTCCGAATAGGAACATGGTTTTAAAATAGGAATTACCATAGATATGTACGATGCAATTATCGAAGGGCTCTTTCACTTTCTACAATGCAATTATCGTAAGTAATTGCACAAGTGCATCAAAATTACCGATAATTTTGCATGACAGCGTGTGGTCAAAAAAACTGCATGAGTTCATTTTTAGTTTTGGAGAAAGAGCCCGACACCGAAGGTGGAGGGCTCTTTCTCCAAAATATGAAAATTACCGAATGCAGTTTTTTAAAGACAACACGCTGGAATGCGAAATTATCTGGTTATTTTGATGCACGAGTGTAATTTTGGGGAATATTTCCCGAATGAACTTTCAATCCATCAAACTGACGTTAGAAATTCATGAATTCTCAGCTTGTCATCAATAACCGTGATATGAACTATGCTACTATGCAATTATCGGTCTACAATGCAATTATCGCAGGGCTCTTTCGCTTTCTACAATGCAATTATCGCTGTAATTTTCGATAATTGCATTCCATTTACAAGGAATTTTTGACATGAGGGAAATATTCGCTGTAAAATTCGATAACTGCGTTCCGTTTCTATGGGACTTTTGACAGGAGGAAAAATTTCGTAAGTAATTACACAAGAGCATCAAAATTACCGATAATTTCGCATGACAGCGTGTTGTCAAAAAACTGCATGAGTTCATTTTCATTTTTGGAGAAAGAGCCCGACAGCGAAAGTAGAGAGCTCTTTCTACTTTGATGCACGAGTGTAATTTGGGGGAATATTTCCCGAATAAACTTTCAACTTGTCAAACTGCATAAATAATTCATACATTCTCAGCTTGTCATCAATAACCGTGATATGAACTATGCTTACTATGCAATTATCGGTCTACAATTCAATTATCGCAGGGCACTTTCGGTTTCTAAAATTCAATTATAGGGGGTAATACCACTAGAGCTCAGATTTAGCCGGATATTTTTTCTTGGTTGTTTTCGAATACTAACTTTCATTGGCAGTTTAATGAGAGCTGTTTTGATAAAATCACTAGAGCGTAGCTCGAGTGATTTTATCTGAACAGAAATTGCCAATGAAAGTAAGTATGAGGAAACAACCACAAAAAATATCCTGCTAAATCTGGGCTCGCGTGGTATTTGGTAAGACAATTCCATGAATTATTGTTATTATTAGACATTGAAAAGGCTGAGGACCGAGGTCCCTACCTACTTAACATAATGAACATACTAAAGATAAGGAAACAAAATAGAGAACTAAATTCAATTAAACTTTATTTAACAAACTAAAAGAACAATAACTGGAAGAATAATGTTTAGAAAGAACAATTGTTAAAAACACAATTTTTATATACAATTGGTTCAGTACACAATTTCTCTTTTACTGATGCAGATTTTGTTTTTGACATTGACATGGATGTTGTTGACACTGGCTAATTCATTATCCAAAGTTTTATCTCGGAGATTTGTTACAAGATGCGAATGATGCTCATTAACAAGTTGTAAATAGGGCTTCATACACTTGGAAGAGGAATGTCCAGTTATTTTAATTAATTCTTGTTCATTAATACCTGCTTTAGCTAAAGTTGACACGGCGCTTGAGCGATGAGAATGATTAGAAATTTTTTTATTCTGGGTATCCAGTCCAATTTTTCTACCTGAAATTTTCGTTCACTTAAGAATTTCGTTGACTCCTATAGGAATATTTTCGTACCACGGATTGGGAGTTATAAATAATATATCAGTAGTAATATGGTTCGGTCTATGTGATAATATTTTATAAAACAATGTTACTGGGCATATGCTAGGGTTTTCTATGTTTTTTATTAGCCATTTACTATCGCAGCACTTGTTTGAGCCGCCCTGTTTTGGAAAAAAATGAATTATATTCGATGCGACCAGTTAAATCACCTATATTTGATTTTTCTTCTTTGAAATAGTGTACTTTACAAATTGCAGCTTCGCCTCCTCGCCAAGTTAACTCATATACAACTATATGAAAAAATCTTTTCAGAAGACCTATGGGACTATTTTCATCTATTAATGCCTTTTTAACAATTTCACTTTTAGTTAATGCTACTGAACTATTTTTACGTTTTTCTAAATTACCTTGAGTGTTTTTTCGTTTAGAGTTAAGTGCATCACGGGATTTCTTAAATGCCAAATCAGTGAAAGGGTTAAAAGTAACATTAAATTTTTCGAAATACATGGTTTGCAACATTTTCGCGATTGTGTTCCACATTGTTTTCACCACGTGTTCTTTATAATCTTTCCCATTCTGTTTCTTCATATTGAAGCCCCAGTCCATCAATATTCCTGCCACATTATCCACTGACTGTTCGGTTTCCAAATTGAAGTTTCGTTGTTTACAAAATTCGCTAAATTGATTCCGAATGAAATAATGACTTTTTTTTGTAGTTCAGGAGTTGATTTTTCGATCTCCCTTATTATTTCTGCCTCGCAAATATTTCCAAATCTCAACATATTTACTGGAATATTAGGTATTTGTTGTTTAATTCTGTTTTCGATATTCACAATTGTCAAACTGATGCAACGCTTGCTAAACGAATAATTGCTAGCGTTGCTAAGGTAACGTAATTTATCCCATATTTTTATCCACTTGCATTTCTGTTCCTTCCTATTCATCCGATAGCAAACTACGATTTTCGTTCTTTCAAATGGAAATATTATACACGAGTGGAATTGTCGCTGTAATTTTCGATAATTGCATTCTATTTATAAAGGATTTTTGACAGAAGGGAAATATTCAAAATAATCAGACGTCTTGAATTCTATAAGAATAACGTTGAAATATTCCGTTACATATAGGTCATGCTTATGAAAGCGTGTTTCTCGTATTAAATCCAGATTTCCTTATCAGGACATAAGAACAATGCGATCAAATAATTGCAAATATCCGCGAAGTAAGTCTCTGTCGATTTTCACATTTGTTTTAATATCAAGATCAAGTCATTTCTATTTTACGAGCTGAAATTGTCAATCTCATGCTCATTCTCATTCTAGGCAAAAAATAAACGAAAATATACCCCATAGGCCAGACACTGTTATCGACTTTTAACTTTTTCTTGAATTCAACTTATTTTCACTCATATCGTGACTAATATTTATATATATATATATATATATATATATATATAAATATATATATATATATATATATATATATATATATATATATATATATATATATATATATATATATATATATATATATTTATATATATTTATATATGTATATATAATTTGATATATTTATATATATATATATATATATATATATATATGTATATATATATATATATATATATAGATATATATATATATATATATATATATATATATATATATATATATATATATATATATATATATATATATAAATATATAAATATATATATATATATATATATATATATATATATATATATATATAATAAAGTATAAACTTTAAAATAAGAAATTTTTTTATTTCTTCTAAGTTATTCATGAAAATTTCACTCAACAAAGGCGATAACGGTGACATGGGCAATCCGTCTTCTTGTTTGTATAAATTATATTATTAAATTTGAAATAACTCAGTTTCAAACATAAGTTTAAGGCAGACATTGATTCGTTGACTGCTTGAGTTGTTAAATTTGGTTTCATCTCTAGATATCGCTTAATATTTTTAACTTCTTGAGTTGGCGTGGAAGGAAATAAGTTGATAACGTCAAATGAAATTAATTTAGAATTTAAAGGAGTTTTGATAATCTTAAGATGATTAACTAACTGGATAGAATTTTTAATTCTATACTCCGGATTGAATTGAATTAAGGTGGGTAATTTCTTATTCTTATCGCCTTTGTTGAGTGAAATTTTCATGAATAACTTAGAAGAAAAAATTTTCAATGCTGATAATAATTTAATTACTAACGTTTCATTATGGAGGCGTTATGTAGATGATATTTTTTGTATTTGGACCGGTACAGATAGGCAGTTAGATAATTTCCTTAAATATATAAATACTTTCTACAACTCGATTCAATTTACAAAAGAAGTAGAAAACGAAAACGGTACCTTGAATTTCTTAGACGTTCAGATTGCTAGGAATTTGAATTCTCTTACTTCAAAATTTATAGAAAACCAACCTTCACAGATACTTCAATTCACAGCGACAGTAACCAACACATTAAAATAAAAGTCAGTGCTTTTCATTCGTTCATACATAGGTTGTTCACGATTCCATTATAGGAAACAAATAAATTTTCAAACTGAAGTTAATACAATTAAATTATTAGCCATCAATAACGGTTACAATGAAAATCTTATCGACAAGCTCATTGGGAAAAAACGAATAAATTATTTGTTGCATACAATATACCCCACGCAAACTATTAATGAAGAACAAAAATACTTCCCAATAAATTATGTGCCTAATTTGAGTAGCAAAATTTGTAACAGACTATCGAAAAATAACGTTAAAACAATTTGTACAAATAAAAGAAACTTGAAGTCATTCTTGGTCAATAATATAGAAAAATCTAACATCGAAGAAAACAGTGGTATTTACAAAATATTTTGCGACGAATGTCCTGCTTTCTATATTGGACAGACAGAAAGGAATATAAATATTCGTGTTGAAGAACATAAAAAGTCAATTTTACAGAACAAAAATACCACTGGCTTCTCTGAACATTGTATAAAATTCAATCACTTCCTGGATTTCAACAAAACCAAATTGTTGCATTCAGGTAACAAAGGAAAACGCCTTGACCTTCTTGAAATTCTCGAAATAAGTTCCGCCCATAATAGTCAATTACCCCTTGTGAACGAACACATTGATTTTCAGGTATCACCTTTGCTTTTGTCTGTCCTATAAATTAGGATGTAATACTCTCCTGTAGTCAGTCTTGATAATGAGTTCATAACTCGAAACATGTCGACTTTTCGTTACTGCTAAATACAGTATCTAAATAATTTTTTATATTGTGAAACATAAGCCAAGTGTTTTTAATTTATAGTTTATACTTTATTCTTTATGATGTTTCACGAATGTGCGAGAATTCAATCTCAGTATATATATATATATATATATATATATATATATATATATATATATATTTATATATATATATATATATATATATATATATATATATATATATAATAAGGTGATTAGGGTTCGGAACGGATAAAAAAGGCCTTTTTAGTATGTGTACTTCATTTATTCCTGTCGACGTTTCCACTACAATTTCGCAATCTTCATCGGGACACTGCAATTATGAGCTTACTGTTACACAATTTCAGAATTAACTGTCTTAAGACTTACCAAATAGTTGAGGTTAATAAGTAAGTAACATGGCAAGGAACAGAATCATAGTTATAACTGTTTAAAAACTTGTCAAACATTTACTAAATTTGTAAAACATGGAATACAAACTGAGTGAACAACACCACGACAATAATTTTTTACTTTAACAGCAAGAATCAACAATTTTTATCACTCACAATTTTCTTATACCAAATATCCGTCAACTTTAAAAAGTTTGGTTAGAGTTCGCAGTCATTGGCACTTTGACAGCTAAATAATTTTTTGGATAATTTTACTTTTTCTTTTTTTACTATTTTATGTTCAGTCTACTAATCTAAATTAGCCAACACCTAAGGTTGGTCGATCTTATTGTGACATATCAAATATGAATAAATACTGCTTATATTTTGAATGTCAGACCGTGAATTCGTCGTTAAGGGGTTGCTTTTTATATGTTGTATTTCTAAGAATGTTCTCTTACTCAGAATCCTCTCACAATCCAGGATTGCCACATCCTCAAAATCTACGTCATGACCTGTATTCCTAATATGTTCTGCTAAAGCACATATTTTGTTAGGATATTTTGCATCACTTTTGTGTTGTGCTAAACGTTTTTTTAGCTGTTGCGAAGTTTGTCCCACATAACACAACTCACAAGAAGAGCACTGAACCCTGTATACTACATTTCTACATTTTAGACTAGGAGTTTTGTCTTTCATTGAGCTGAAAAGTTTACCCACAAGGAACTCGTTTCTTATCGCTATTTTTGATTAATTGTCATAAAACAACTTTTTTAGAGGACCAGTAATATTATGAATTAGTGGTAATGATGTGAATAATAGGTTTTCTTTATTATGTGTGATGTTATCGCGTGTGGGGGTTCTCAGTTCCAAACGGGAGTCCACGCCAATGTCTTCTTGACTACCTATGTTATTGGCTAGTTGTTCATTGCCAATATTTGGAGTACTGTATAAAAGTTTTGTTAATAGGCCTTTTGCATAACCATTGGTACCTAATATATCATATAGTATCTTTAAATTTTTATTTAATAATGATGGATGAGAAATACGGGTTATTCTATTATTCATTCCCAAAACCAGGTTTACCTTGTGTTTTGTAGGGTAACTTGAATGAAAGTGTAAGTATCTACTTGACGACATTGGTTTTCTATGCCAGTCCACTAAGAGAGAATTGTTGTTAGTTCTCATTACTTTAGTGTCTAGAAATGGGACAGCATTATCTGTTTCCCTTTCTACTGTGAACTGAATATGTACATTATAATCATTGAACTTATCTAATGTAAACTCTACTTGATCTTTTGGAACTGTACAAACAATGTCGTCAACATACTTTTTTATTATGGGAATTTCAAAAGGCATGGTTTCAAGAACTCGGTCTGGAACAAAATCCATCATTATTTTTGCTAAGATAGGACTTGGTGTAGAGCCCATAGGAGATCCAAAAACCTGACTGTATATGGTGTCATTAAAAACAAAATAATTTGAAGAAAAAAGAAATCTAATAATCGAAATAAATTGATCTTTCGGAATATTTGTGTTTACTGAGATGAGCTCCCGCCTGAAATCAACCACTTCCACTGCAAGTTCAACTGGTATATTGCTATAAAGAGATACAACATCCAAACTATTTAACTCATAGTTATTAGGGAGTTGAAAGTTGTTTACTAGTTCCGAAAACTCAAAAGAATCCCTTTTAAAATACCTGTCCGCTGAGCTACCCATTGATTTGGTTAGTATATCAGCAATAAAATTCGACAGTTTCGATGTGGGAGTGTCTATGCAAGAAACGATAGGTCTTAAAGACGAAACCGGCTTGTGAATTTTAGGAAGGTCGTAAAATTTTGCTGGAATTGAATTATACTCATACAATATCTTGCCTTCTATTTTTTTAATGTAATTTTTATTAACTAATGTTTTTACGATGTCATTACTCTTCCCCTGAATTGTCCCTGTGGGTTCTCTATTTGAAATCTTATAATATTTATTATCATTTTATATTTCAACTGACAGCCTGTAGTATTCTGGCTTGTCCATAGCTACCGTGACATTTCCTTTATCTGATTTTAAGACAATTAAATCTGGATGTTCTTTTAAGAAGTCCTTGCAAAAATAGTATTCTTTTTGAAAATTATTTGAGATGTTAGGAGTGTAGTAAATATAATTTGTAAGAATGTTAGTAGCTAGTGATCTAACAATATTTTTATTCTCATCATTATCAAAATTATTTAACTCAATTATATTTTCACAATCTGCTAATACTTTTCGCAAAACCACCCCTTTCTTTGGAATGTCAACACCAAACTTTGGACCTAGTGACATAAAATTTGAGAACCTACAAGGAATCTGAGAAGAACTGACGTTTTTGAACCAGGTTGTTTGTGGTTTAATCAATTTTAATTGATCATTCTTTAACCTTTCTATTTTAGCTAAGTTTCTAGTTTCAACTTTGTGAAATTTTCTGTTATAATGAACTGACTAACTTCTTTTAAATCTAATTGCAATGATTTCGGAAAGCGAGTCCACCAAAATCTCCCACAATCTGGTGCACTCTCTCTCCGTTTTCACTATGTCTTTTACATGTCCATTAAGTTAGCAGAGCAAAGTCAGCAGAACAAAAAAAAGATTATGTGAAAATTATAAGCTAATTACAAGCTAATTAAGTGCCCTTAAATTAAATTTCAAGCTCCTTATTTTAAAAAAAACCGCATGCTCTGCTAGCTTGAGATAAACTTAGCAGAGCGTCATGGTCAAATGGACTGGAAAAAAAAATGATAATGTGAAAATTATAAGCTAATTACAAGCTAATTTAGTGCCCTTAAATTAAATTTCAAGCTCCTTATTTAGAAAAAAAACCGCATGCTCTGCTTGCTTAAGATAAACTTAGCAGAGCGTCATGGTAAAATGGACCGGAAAAAAAAAATGATAATGTGAAAATTATAAGCTAATTACAAGCTAATTTAGTGCCCTTAAATAAAATTTCAAGCTCCTTATTTAAAAAAAAAAAACCGCATGCTCTGGTAGCTTAAGATAAACTTAGCAGAGCGTCATGGTAAAATGGACTGGAAAGAAAAATTATAATGTGAAAATTATAAGCTAATTACAAGCTACAAGTAAAAATATCGAACCAATTACGAGCTAATTCATCACGATTTGTGCTGACTAATCGCTTTTTTTGTGTTTGTTCAAAATACATGCTCTGCTGCCTTTAGGGAATGATAGCAGAGCGTGTTTGAAAATTGGCATAAAAACGTTTTTCTTATCATAAAACGTAACTACTATTTACAAGCTAATGAACTGCTATTTCGCCAAAAATTTTTGCTAATGAACAAAAAAAGGTCAATCGAGTTGAAAAAAAACGTGCGCTTTGCTAGCTCAGAACCAAGTCAAGAGCCCAACTTCTGCAAAATGATAGCAACATATTTGTGCGTCAACTAAAATTAACAGCTTATTACGAGCTGAATCACTGACCTTAAATTTGAGTTATTGCTCCAATTCACAAAAAAAAAAGAAAAAAACAGCGTGCTCTGCTGGCTTAATAAAAAGTAAGCAGAGCAACGTTGCATACTTCACTTCGAAAAATTGAGTTCAATATACTAATGTCGAGCTGATTGATTGCGCTTAGTGCGACTCAATTGCTTTGTTACCTTCTGTTTTACCTACATGCTCTGCTGCATTTAGTCAATGCTAGCAGAGTTAGTTTGAAAACTTTGATAATAATGTCTTACTAAGCATTGAACTTAGCTACTAATTACGAGCTAATAAATTGCTTTTCAGCAAAGTTTATATGCTTATAAACAAAAAAAGGTGAAGCGTGTTGAGGAAAATCATGCGCGTTCTGCTGGCTCAGAAGCAAGTCGACGGTCCATGCAACTTCTACAATATGATGGCGATATGTTTGTACATCGACTAACATGAACAGCTGATTACGAGCTGAATCATTGACCTTAACTTGAATTTATTGCTCCAGTTAAAAAAAAAAACACAACATGCTCTGCTGGCTTAATGAAAAGTAAGCAGAGCAACGTTGCATAATTTACTTAAAAGAATTGAGTTTAATAGACTTATATTAAGTTGATAGATTGCGCTCACCGCGACTGAATGGCTCTTTCACTTTTTTTTCTACCTATATGCTTATAATTTTCACATTATCATTTTTCCTTTCAGTCCATTTTACCATGGTTCTCTGCTAACTTTATTTTAAGCTAGCAGAGCATGCTGCTTTTTTCAAAAAACAAGGAGCTTGAAATTTAATTTGAGGGCACTAAATTAGCTTGTAATTAGCTTATAATTTTCACATTATTATTTTTCTTTCCAGTCCATTTTACCATGACGCTCTGCTAAGTTTATCTTAAGCTAGCAGATGTGGTTTTTTTTTAAATAAGGAGCTTGAAATTTAATTTAAGGGCACTTAATTAGCTTGTAATTAGCTTATAAACTTCACATAATCTTTTTTTTGTTATGCTGACTTTGCTCTGCTAACTTAATGGACATGTCTTTTACTGTAACTTTGATTTCTAAAAGTAATATTTGATATGTCACCATATTGTTTAATTAAGCAGCTAATCCTGTAGAGACAGCGTCTGACATTGATCCATGTGATGCGCGAATGCTGTTACTTATGTGTGTTGGTACAATTCCTTGCTTCTTACATTCCGATAGATGTTGGATTGTAAGAAGCAAGGAATTTTACCAACACACATTATTAACAACATGGGAGATTTTGGTGGACTCGCTTCCCGAAATCACTGCAATTATATTTAAAAGAAGTCAGTCAGTTCATTATAACAAAAAATTTCACAAAGTTAAAACTAGAAACTTAGCTAAAATAGAAAGGTTAGAAAATGATCAATTGAAACTCGCTTACTTATATATATATATATATATATATATATATATATATATATATATATATATATATATATATATAAGTATATATACATTATTTAGCATCAATAGAAATTTTCAAAATCAATCAGAATACAAGCGGTGATGTCTTGTCAACAACGACCAAATTGACATATTCATTCTCCTATATTCAATACATTCAAACCATAATGTATTCTATGAATAGTTGAAGAGCCCATTTTAATAAGCTGTCCATGAAGTATTTTTGTCTTCATTCATTATCTTTGAAAACTTTTCCAGAATTTCTTCACTTCCTGAAGAGATAATGCATATAATAAAGTCCAATATTTTTCTGTATATAGTTCTATACTGAATCCCTCGATATGATCGAATGAATAAACTTAAATTTTTAATTATATTTAATAAACAGTAGATAAATAAAGTAAATTTTTATGTGTGTTCATTTACCTTGTTATGTTGGTCATTCCAGATATTTGAAAAAGACCGTTTATATTATAATACATTTATGTTTTACTATATAGCTCAGCTATTCTCTCCGTAAGACTTATTATATTATAACATTGGATAGCTACCTAGAATTTCTGTAACCTACTTTATCTAATAATACATTCATAAATTTCTCAAATTATCTACACAAACAATTGTACAAATTGTAAGAAAATTAAGTAAGTTATAGATACAAACACAATTTAGCAGTCACTGAAATGAGCTGACATTGTTTAGGTATAACCCAATGTTATAATTTTTTAATTGGAACACCCCGCATATTTTTCCATATTCAAAACACAAATGCTTTGCGCTTTTCAAAAATATATAAAACTTATATAAAATTCTAAGTATTAGCCCTGTATTCAGATAATTTTCTTTTTTTTATGGCAAGACAAATATCAATTTTATAGATCGTTTGGCGCAGTAAACAAAAATATCACTTCCATTTATATAGGTTAGAATGAAGAGTATTCATCAAAAAAATATTATTCAATATAAGTTACTAAACAGAGATACCTACATTTAATAATGATTATAACAGAAATAGAAATATATGTAATACTGCTACGAAACAAAGTTCTATCATTTTTCTGTTGAAAATGTTTTGTAAATATTGTTCAAATTACTGCCCATTCTGTTGAAGACACATTTTCTGAGAATAGCGCCAATCGACTACAATTAAAACAAAAGTCTTATACCTAAGTATTTGAAAACTTCTCTCGTGGCATTCATCAGAGCATCTCGATTTTCGTGTCGCGTGTGGTTCATTTTATTTTTTATGTAGCCCCATATGAAGAAATCTAATATAGATAAGTCAGGGGACCTTGGTTGCCAGTTAATGGGACCATTATTACCAATCTACTGGTTTTGGAATCTTTCATTAGGACAAACCTTTTCTATATTGAGCCAACGGAATTTTGTCAAGTAGTTCAGAAAGAAAATCATCCAAAATTTCCAAATATCATTAGCGATTCAAGTTAACGTCGAAAATGCGGTAGGCGCTAATCTTTCTCCAAAAACGAAACAGGATACATCAGAGCCGAATCTGCCTTGTTTTTTATGAACCACCGTAACGTGCTCATTTTCATTTGACCGATGATTATTTCGATTAAAAATGTCAGCGCTACTTATATGGCTTTCATCGGACAATATACCACCTACAAAACTCGATACTCTTCTCAGTTTCACCTGGGTGCAGATGATGTATAGCTTGGGATATGTAGGGGGTATATATATATATATATAAATATATATATATATATATATATATATATATATATATATATATATATATATATATATATATATATATATATATATATATATATATATATATATATTTTTTTTTTTTTTTTTGCAAGTATTTTTGTTCTCTTCTACCTTTGCGAGGACACTAATTTCATCATTTTCGGTATTTTCTTTTCTAAACCTTTCTGGCCTAGGCTTTTCAAACGATCCGAAAGAAGAAACTTAAAATTCCTATCTTTTTATCTAACTGACACCCAGTAACTGGGTAATAGTAAATACTTTTCAAAATAGAGGTCCATCGCTTGATTTGGATTCAAACCAACTTGGTAATATATCCCAACCATATCTAATTTTTCGTAGTTTTGATATACTGGATTATCATTCGCCATTGTAGGAAAAATTTTTATACTTTGACAGGAACTATAAATATACTGAAATGGCTTTTTTTTCATAGCCACCTACTAATTAGGTCCAGAGCGTATATAGTCGATAAATAGTGTTTCATTAGTTTAAATTTATTGTTTTGTCAAATTGTTTGATAACGTATATTAAACAATATTTTTTAAATAAAAAGTTTTCGTTTCACGCTTTACATCTGGAAGTGATATTTTCGTTTATTGCGCCGAACGATCTATTAAAGTGATATTTGTCTTGACTTGCTATAAAAAAGAAGAAAATTATCTAAATACAGGGCTTATACTTAGAATTTTATATGAGTATTATATATTTTTGAAAAGCGCAAATCATTTGTGTTTTGAAATGGAAAAATATACAGGGTGTTTCATTTAAAAAATTATAACATTGGGTTATACCTAAACAATGACAGCTCATTTCAAAAATCTGACTACGCCACTGGATTCTACGTAAAAAAGTGTATAAAAAACAATTCTTACTTTTTCTATAAGTTAAAAGACAGCTGTGATACAGGAGAGGGGCCAAAATGCAATATTTTCAACTTCGTCCTGTATCTCAAAAACGAAGCAAGCTATGAAAATTGTTTACGGTATCGTGAGATTCACAAAAAAGTAGCCAACGTTCGCGAAAACCGCAAATATCTATGTTTAAAAATAAGCGAGTTACCCCGTAAGGACATCGAAAATGGGACAGCCTGTACAGGAATCTAGAGTGAAAGTAACAGGTTCAAAGGTGTCCTATAGAATGGTTACACTCTAGTAATATTGCCCGTAACCGTTTTTTTCATGCTCTGTCGGTTTCATTTCTACGCAAATCATCATTGGACTGCGCATGTTTCGTCCTAATTGTACATCCTGTAGAAAATTTAGTTGTAATATTGTGAAATATTTCAGCGCGTTGAATAGTTAGCAAAGATTTTAAGAGGCCAATTTGTGAAACTGAAGGTGATTGTACCGCTATGATGAAAATTTTTTTGGGTTGGACCGTTTAAGTATCAATATTGAATTGTGGAGCACTGTTTATAATGTGTTGTACTATAACAGAATTCTGTGATAGGTGTAGCTATAATATTTTTATAATTTTCCATTTTGAAAACTGTAATCATTTCAGAATGGTTATTCAGCGAGAATCCGGAGAATTCATCTAATCAGCAAATTTGCTTCCATAATATTTAGATGTATGAAGCCATTTCTGCCATCTAAAATAGCTTCTCGGGTAAGACTTATTATAATTCTATTTATTTCTATAGTGAAATGAAATTAGGATATCATAAAGTTTTTTTTAGATTGCTGTTCACGATAGTATAGAAGCTGTAGCTAAATTTATCCCAGCACAGTGCTTGCCAAAAGATTATGGTGGTGAATTGAAAAGTCTTGATGAATTCAGAGGTAACATATAACATATTTTTATTCATTCTTACCTTAGACTTATATTGCTTTTTATCCAAAATTATATTCCTTTTCCCAATACTTGTGCTACCTTGCTCTGTAATGACTGTTCCTGGTGGTTAAATGATACAATGGTTCATACTATACTTTGGTCTTTATTCGTATAGACTATAGACTTAGCGCTAACCTCTCGGGCAGCGTGACGAGTCTCCAAGTCTATATAAGTCTCACTATATCCTATAAGAGATTCGCTATGGTTTATATATCCATGTTATACAATATAGTTATGACGTGCGACCTTGGCCGCACGTACTTGCAGGTACAGTTTACAAACAATATAAGGTATAAACTATAACATTCTTCATTTACTATGGAGTAACCAATCGTGACACTGACCTACTTACAGTCCACTTATGAGAACCATTAAAATGGACTAAGTTCTCGAGTTCTCGAAGTCGATTAGTGTTACCATTTCGAGCTGAAATACAAATGCAACGCATTTTTACTTTTTTGTACACCAGTCATCAAAAGTGACGTTTTTAATGTCTTCTTTGAGTTTTAAAAGCATACGTTTATAAGGTATAGTGTTAAAAATATTTTTGGCACTCGTGTTGAAAACACGTAGTGTTAAAAAAAATTCTTATAAACGAACATTTTTGAAGACAGTTTCACTGAAGATTTCTTCTATGTTCTTCAATCTACACCAGGCGAGAATATGTAATTAGTATATTATGCAATTTTGTACTGCTGGCGCTTGGCAGCATTTCTAGTGTGGCTCTTTGTGCAGTCTCTTCAATGTCCATTGGTAACAAATCATCACTTGTATTAGAATAAGTATTTTTTTCGACTGACATTTCTGAAACTGTTTATGAACTGGTTTTGTCACTTACTAATTACGATGGTTACCACAACCCTCAACATAAGCGATGCTTGAAAAATCAAAAATAATTAGTTGTCAAGGAATGTCAAAAGTATGCGATTTCGACTTTTATTTTATTACAAAAATAGAAAAGGTGAACAAAAAATAGTGTATGAAATTTGTGTTAAAAGTGACTTTATTTTGTTCTCCACTCAAAAAATGAAGTATCACTTCTAACAGTAATATCATAAATAGCTATTATATATTTTCGATAACGAAGAGTTTAAAAGCATAGAATATAATAGTCCTAGAAAGTATTTAAACATGTGATGGCAACTCGATATTAAAACTCATATAGAGCTTTAAGGTTAGTCGATTAGTTATTAAATAATTTTCTATCTCACTTGAAAATATAAAATTCCAGTAAAAACTATTACTCACTTTGGTTTGGTTAATTCAAATACATAGAGTTTTCATGTTTCAGATGATTTCGATCGTATTTATATTAAACATCGAGAGGATATACTTCGATATTGTGGTACCAAGGCGCTTAAAGATTGAAACTAGAAGATTCTGTTATGAACTTGGACTTTGACTGATATTGTACTGGTATTGTATCATTCAACAAGATGGTTATTAGCATAATAAATCGAATCATCAAGTTTCTAAATGGTTTCGATAAAATATATTATTAGAAAGTGTAAAATTTCAACGAAATAAAGACAAATATGACAAGATAAATTTAGCAATCCTCGCCCTACCTGATATATATATATATATATATATATATATATATATATATATATACATATATAAATATTATTATATATATATATATATATATATATATATATATATATATATACTTAATTTTATAACCACGGGCGTGTTTTTCGTTTAACACGAATAATTCTTACTTATATATATATATATATATTATATATATATATATATATAAAGATATATATATATATATATATAAATATATATATATATATATATATATATATATATATATATATATCAGTGGCGGCTCGTGAGGTTTTGGTTTGAGGAGGCTACAAGAGGTGTTAAAAAATACACCATAGGCGAAAATTTTAAGGATTTCAAGGTCAACCGTCTTATAATTTGAAGAAAATCAAAGTAAAACAAGCACCGTAAGCTATTAATTTGTTTTCACTTTCGAGAGTCTACCTTGAGACCTATAACTCCTATTTACAATAATCACAAAAACTCTTCTCAGCCAATTAGTCAATTCATCTATTCATCAAATTTTTTCTTTCACAAAATAGTAACCTACATACCTACTTAACGAATTTGTTAACAGCTGGTAAGAGCAAATAAAAAGATATTATATATTTTTGAAGATGAGCGGGATTCTGCGATCTTTAACGTTAGCAAAATGATCTATAATATCCTCATAAAATTTTTTGTCTTTCGCAAAAAGTTTTACCAATTCCTTTTCAATAGACAACAAACTAATATTTTTCAAACGATCCTGGCTCATTGAATTTCGTAAATAAGTTTTAATTCTCTTAAGAGTGGAAAACGAGCGCTCTACGGAAGCCGATGTCACCGGGATAGAAACAATTAGACATAAGAGTTTATAAACTTGGGGTAAATCTTGATTCAAATCATTATCAAAATGGTATTTAATAGTCCTCACATGATTTTCATTTTGCCCCAAAATTTCATTGTCATTATAAACAACACACAGTACCTTATCAAAAAAAGTGAATTTTTGACATAAATTTTCCAAAAGGTTATCTGGAAAATTAGTCGAAAATCCGGTAAACAAATTTTTATTGAGTAAGTCGAAGAAATGCAGTTCTTTCAAATCAGAGAACCTTATTTCTATTTGACCCCTAATAGTATCCAAAATTTCATAAAATATTTGCTTAAAGAGAAGCTCCATATCTGCGTAACTGAATTTCTTTCGTTTTGGGCTAAATTGAGTCGTATCATCAGTAGTTTGAAATACAGAAAATAGTTTTTTAAAATAAACATCTGCACGAAATTCTGAAATTTTTTCCAAAAGAAACTTGAGCCGATTTCGTGAGTAAATTACATCTGAAAATTTGTGCTGCAATATTTGAAAAACTATTTCTGTTTGTTCAAAAATTAATTTAAAGATGTTTAAAAAATATATAAATTCCTTATCTTGTAAGTAAGATATTAATCCGCGTGCGGTATTTAAAGTTACTTTATCGGTGAAAAATTCCTCACTTTCAACTATAGAATTAAATCCTCAAATCCTAAGCTGCCCCAAACAGAGACATTTTCCCTAGTAAAAAGTAAACACTGCCAACAAAATAATTCATTTTTTACCTGTGATCCGGTTAGGCAAGGATGTCTCTCATAATTCCTTGTATTAAAACCGCGGTTTTTTTGTCTGTTACGCTGCTCCAAATTGTTTAATTCAGGGGTAGGTCGCAATGTTTTTATCAAAACTTTATCCTCATAACTAAAGTTATGGGATAACAAATATTCCACTAAGTCACCATTGAAATTTTTGAAATTAACTTCAGTAACCAAACTCATTTTAAAACAATACGCGAGCAATATAAGTAAACACGCTGCACGGCCATTATGAACTACGATCACACTACGTACGATTCAATTAATGCTTTCCAACGAATTCACTCGATGTCACGCGAAATTCTATAGTTGTGATTGGTCGACATTGTATAAGACTGGGTTCCTATCCGTATTGCCATTTACATGTGTTTTGCTTTTCTATTGCAATGAAGTATTCATTCGGAGTATTTGCACCGTTGTTTGCTTTTCTGTGGCAGGCATAATGAACGTTGAGACTATACCTTTCCATGCCTCCGCAGCGTTGCCACAAATCTTGAAATGAATAAAATGCAGTAAATGTAAATACCTTCTATCGTAATTAATAAATTATATTATATAATGTAGGTTGAAAGGAAGGTAGGTGCATAAAATAATATGATTTTGATTAATATGAATATGCTGAATGCTGACTATTCAATATAATATATTAGTGATACACGGAATATTATTGAGGAGGCTTAGCCTCTCTATATATATATATGTATATATATATATACCTATATATATATATATATGTATATATATATATATATATATATATATATATATATATATATATATATATATATATATATATATATATATATATATATATATATATATATTTATATATTCATATATATAAGTATATATACATTATTTAGCATCAATAGAAATTTTCAAAATCAATCAGAATACAAGCGGTGATGTCTTGTCAACAACGACCAAATTGACATATTCATTCTCCTATATTCAATACATTCAAACCATACTGTATTCTATGAATAGTTGCAGAGCCCATTTTCATAAGCTGTCCATGAAGTATTTTCGTCTTTATTCATTATCTTTGAAAACTTTTCCAGAATTTCTTCACTTCCTGAAGAGATAATGCATATAATAAATTCCAATATTTTTCTGTATATAGTTCTATTAGCGTGGTCAAAGTACACATATAGCTTCACAAAAAGTAAAAACCTCTAGAAATTTCGAACTTAAGTATTCGAAAGGATTGTGCTTAATATAAAAGAATCTTTACAAAAATAGGTAAGCAATTTTCCGGAAAATTGTCGACTGAAATTTTTTTTGTTTGTTTTTCCACTCTAATTGTTTAAATATTAAATACACGGAAAAATTTCAAAATAGAAATTTGTAGCTGATGCATTGATGTACAAAATATGTCCGAAAAGTTTTTCTGTAAATTGCAAAGTTTACGAGATATAATTGGTTTCAGCGGAGGTCAATTCGTCGGTGCGCGTGAACGTTTCCAGAGCCGAATTTATCAATGGCCCGATTTAAAAGTTAATTATTTGGAGGTTGTAATGCACTGAAAAAAAAAATAAACCAATCTAAAATGTAGAGAAAAATCTGAACTTTTAATTAAAAATACTTTCAAGTTTGAAAAAATAAATGTTCTAACTCTAAAATCCATTTATTTATAAAAAAACGAGTAGTAAAAAGTCAATAAACAATTATAGTTCCTATTTAATTAATTATTGTCACAACGAAAATTCCTTTTGGATTTAAGATTTCAAATGATCATGGAATATTACTGTTACAAAAACAAAGCGATCAATGTTTTAATTTTTAAAAAAATGCATTTTTAAAATCTCTTTTTTTTATATGCTTAATTTTTCTTGTTTTTTCCAAACTTCATTTGATTATAGCTTTTTTCGAAATAAATATATTTCAATTAAACTTTAACTATAAATACTTTGAAGTATATACATTCAAAACTATTATACAGATTTTCTGTATACATTAAATTTTTTAAATAATAGACAATTATCTACAATAAGTACTAAAATCAGGTGTCTTTTAGAAAACTTAACAGAACTTTTTTTAGTGCTCATTATGTTATTCAGATCTTTGCCAGTTTAATAATAACGGTATATAGAAGTGATCGCGATATAAATGAATACACCTATACCTCAGGTATGAAAGGGAGAGATGTATAAAATGAAGGGGAAAGAACAGGTAACAAAGCCGTTGGCAGCTGCTTCTACGCGCCGTCAGCTGTGAGCCAACGCGCATGCTATTTAAATTTTTAGTAAAAATTTTTTGTCTATACATATAATTAACTCATTAAACTACGTGGTAAAATCATCAATTATTCACAATGAATTTCTGAACCTGAAGTATAAAACTCCAGAAAGACTATGAGCAGTAACGCTTGCCTTTGGAAAATTTCTTGTAACCTTTAAGAAAATGTAAAAAGTGAAAAATTTTCAAACCTATTTATTCACTTATATCATGGTCCTTAATACTTAGCCCATTAAATAATTATATTTTTAACTTTTATAATTTTTTGATTAAAAATATTGGACAAAAATATGATAGTTATAGGAGGTTTGCGTGGAAAATTGCTAGAATTTTCATGAAAAGCAAATTCAATGATAAAAAATACCCAGGATATTCTGAACAAATTAATCAACAACAATACCTTACAAATAAAAAATATTTATCGGCATAAATACTAATTGAAACCACAAATGAAAAATTTTTTAGATTAAGTGATTATCGTTTAAGTACACAATGTTAGATACTTAAGTTGTGTAATTTCTTAATGATAAGTATGGAAAATTAGTAAAAAAAAACGATTTTTTAGGAGAGATTTATGTGGAAAATCGGTGATAATTCATAAAAAAATTATTTGAAAAAAAAATTTTTTTACGTACCTACTTGTAGATACTTCAATTTGTAGCAAATTTTTTATGAAACAATTTTTTCTACATGTCATTGTTCATTTTCTATCTTAAAATTAAAAACTTGAAAATTGATGATGTTTGAAAATACTCTTAGAAAAATTTGGTATATTTCAAAAACTAATAAAGATATCAGAAAACTTTTCGAATAAATTTTGTAGGTAAATGCATTGCCTACAATGTTTGATTCGAACATTTTTCTGCATTTGCATTATTTAAACAATTAGAGTGAAAAAATAAATAAAAAAATTTTCGACTAAAGTTTTTCCGGAAAAATGCTCACCTGAATTGGTAAACATTTTCACATATTAAAGACAATCCTTTCAACTACCTGAATTTGAATTTCCAACAGGTTTTTACTTTTTGCAGCATATTACAGATATTTTGTGTAATTTTACCACGCTATATACTGAATTCCTCGATATGATCGAATGAATAAACTTAAATTTTTAATTATATTTAATAAAAAGTAGATAAATAAAGTAAATTTTTATGTGTGTTCATTTACCTTGTTATGTTGGTCATTCCAGATGTTTGAAAAAGACCGTTTATATTATAATACATTTATGTTTTACTATATAGCTCAGCTATTCTCTCCGTAAGACTGATTATATTATAACATTGGATAGCTACCTAGCATTTCTGTAACCTACTTTATCTAATAATACATTCATAAATTTCTCAAATTATCTACACAAACAATTGTACAAATGAAAATTAAGTAAGTTATAGATACAAACACAATTTAGCAGAGACCCTAAACTCCTCAACCATGTACGGTATACACTCTTAAAACGTTTATTACCCGAAATACCTAGCCTGGGGTCGTCTAGAGTCTAGACAATGCATTGAAGATTCCCATGTACTCCGTAGATGGATATAATAGAGTAGTCTACAATTCGTTGAAGATCACTATTTATAGTTTCAGATTCTGCATTGACCAATAAAGATCCAAAATAATTGATCAATGATCTGATTTCAAAAAAATATATATATATATATATATATATATATATATATATATATATATATATATATATATATATATATATATATATATATTTATGTGTTGTTGGGAATGATGATAATTTTGGGTAATTAATTATAATTAAATGTAAGAGATTATTTATTTTTTTTGTGGATTTGTAATTTTTTGTCTCGGTTAGTTTACTGTTTTTTACCTATGTGAGGGTTCTACTATTGTTTTTATCTTTGTTCATATGCAGATAATAAAAATTAAGAGTTAATTGTATTTGTGGGTATTTGAATACCTGCAATTATTTAAGGAAAAATAAACGGCATGGTATTGTAAATTGTAAATAATTAATTGATATGAATAAAGATTATTATTATATATATATATATATATATATATATATATATATATATATATATATAATATATATATATATATATATATATATATATATATATATATATATATATAATATATATATATATATATATATAATATATATAATATATATATATATATATATATATATATATATATATATATATATATATATATATAATAACTCTAATATTTCTGATCATTTAGCACAGATATTGGAAATAGAATACCCAAAAGAAAACATAACACCAATAAAGAAAAGGAACATAACTCCACAAAAAATAAAAGAATTTCAAAAGGATTTAGATGAAGAGAACTGGTATGGAGTGTATGATGCAAATGATGCTGATGGAAAGTTTAACACATTTTTGAACATCTTCTGTGGTTACTGTGATAAGCATCTTCCCATGAAATGCATGAATGCCATGTCAAAATACCAATCATCCCAGGATATAATGCATATGAAGGATACACTTGATTTAATGAGAGGAGCTTATGAGCAAAATAAAAATGTTAATGCATTAAATGAATTCAAGGAATATAAAAAGCATTACCTTGAATTTGCGCAGAAGAATAGAAGAATGTTGAACGAAAACAGAATTGTCAATGCTAATAATAGGCAGAAAACAACATGGCAAGTCATAAATACAGAGACAGGTAAGACAAATAACAAATACAACAAAAGTACTGTCAACAGTGAGGTGTTCAATACATTTTTCGCAAATATGGGACGAAACATAACTGAAGATATACAAGCCACATCAAAAAATTTATATAGTTATTTAAAACAAATTAATATCAAGATGCCATATTCGCTCCAATTTCTGAATATGAAATGTTTTGCTACATCCAAAGAATGAAAAATAAAACAACTATGGATATATACAACATCAGTGCCAATTTGGTCAAAATGGTGGGTAATGAAATTGTGAAACCATTGACGGACATCATCAATTCATGTCTTGAACAAGGAATTTTCCCAAAAAGAATGAAAATTGCCAAAATCTGTCCAATATTCAAGAAAGGAAACGTAGAAGATCCTAACGATTATAGGCCAGTTTCAGTTCTCCCAATCTTCTCGAAGTTGCTAGAAATGATCATAGCAGATCAACTAGAATCATTTCTAGAAAAAAATAATTATATGTCTGAAGACCAGTTTGGTTTTAGGAAGAACAGAAGCACTATTGATGGGATTAAGTCTCTGTATGATTTCATTTTGGATGGTTTTGAAGACCACCAGATGACATCCGTTGAGTTTTGTGATTTATCCAAGGCTTTTGACTGCATGTATCATAACCTCTGTCTGGAAAAATTAGAGTACTATGGAGTTAGAGGTGTTGCAATGAGCCTTTTTAGTTCCTACTTAGAGAATAGAAACCAGGTCGTAGTTCATAATCGGCAGGTAAGCTCCATGATTGATACTGAGCAGGGAATACCTCAAGGCTCTGTACTAGGTCCCCTTTTGTTTATAGTGTTCATGAATGACTTGCCTGTAAATGCACATTGTCACACAGTCTTATATGCGGATGACACAACACTTGCTATAAGAGATAAAGATTTGAAGAACCTGAAAATGAGGGCGACACAGATAGAGGAAGAGACAGTTAGTTGGTTCAATACCAATAAACTTTATTTAAATAAAGAGAAATCGCAAACAGTTGTCTTTACTACATCTAGGAAAATGCCTTCTGGTTGTGCAAAGTTTCTTGGAATGAATATTGACAGTAGGCTTTTGTGGAAAGATCAATGTTCTATATTAAAAAACAAATTACATAGTGCAATATATGCAATTCGCCGAGTTCGGCAAATTATAAGCCATAGTGCAGCTTTAGTAGCTTATCATGCATTATTTCACTCAAGACTGCTTTATGGTCTGGAATTGTGGGGCACTTCTTGTTATCTGCAGGAAGTGTTTGTTGTACAAAAAGAAGCTATCAGAGCCTTGGAAGGTGTGAACTCAAAAACTCACTGTAAGCCGTTATTCATCAAAAATGGAGTCCTCACATTAACAGCTGAACTCATAATGAAACTGGTGATGGAAATAATTAAACATTCAGAACTGTATACCACAAGATCAGAAAACCAGCCATATAGTATTAGGACAAAAGACAACTTGTATATTACGAAATCAAGATTACAAGTTACTTCAAGAAGATCACTAGGAGTTGTACTATACAATAAATTATCCAGACATTGGAGAGGATTGGATAAAAAAATCATGAAGAAAAATCTAAAAACATATTTACTTCAAAATCCTCCTTATGGAATAGATGATTTTAATATTCCGTTGGAGAAATAATGAATTTTTGTATTGACTTGATTATGATGTAATTGAAATGAAGTATTATTATTATTATATATATATATATATATATACATATATGAAACAAACAAAATTATCGGTCTATTTCCCAGATGTGAAGCAGCCGTTGACACGTGTTTCGGACCGTTTGGTCCTCATCAGAGCGACGTAGCCAAGTATGCGATGGAAAGCCTGAAAATAAAACAGCAACAACAAGCTGAATCTCTTGCTTCGGAAGACATTCACATATTTGTGGTACAGTGTTCGAACTCTCCGATTTGGGAGATTTGGTCAAACTCTGACCATAAATATGTGATTGTCTTCCGAAGCAAGGGATTCTGCTTATTGCTGCTGTTTCATTTCCAGGTTTTCCATGGCATATTCAGCTTCGCCGTTCTGATGAGGACCAAAGAGTCCGAAACACGTGTCAACGGCTGCTTCGACATATGCGGGCTAGATCAATAATTTTGATTTATATATATATTTATATATATTTGTATATATATATATATATATATATATATGTGTATATATATATATATATATATATATATATATATATATATATATATATATATATATATATATATATATATATATATATATATATATATATATATATATATATATATATATATATATATATATATATATATATATATATATATAGGTATATATATATTTATATAGAAAACAGAATTCTTCGTGTTAACGACACACGTTCGTGGCAATAAAATGAAGTGAACTAGGACATTTATTTGAAAAGAATCAAACAAACCTCCTAGCGGAGCTGGTTATACGAGTTCACGCAACATCGAAATGCCTCCATATACCTTAGGATGGTGTATGTTAGAAACATTAAGTTGTCTATCACAATCAATGGAAATGATAGACAGTCTGTTTCGCCCTTATTTGGGGCTCATCAGTATCATCTATCCATCTATAAAATGATTTTATTGCCACGAACGTGTGTCGTTAACACGAAGAATTCTGTTTTCTATTCATTTGCTACCTGTAAAAGGGATAAAATTTGGAGCGCTTGTTACTTGCGGCGTGTGAAGTTTGAATTACATCGAATGGATGTATCTACTTTACTCTTGCTTAGCGATTATAGTAACCACCTTCGGGTGTCAGGACGTGCGAGTTCCCGTTGCCGAAATGTTTTCTTCTATCTGTGGGATGTGGTTCATTTGTTTCCGACTGGTGGCGCTGTGTCATATTTATATGCCATATAGTCACTGGAAGGAAAATATAACGTCGTTGGAAATATTTGGTTGGTTATCACTTTCGATGGATAGATGATACTGATGAGCCCCAAATAAGGGCGAAACAGACTGTCTATCATTTCCATTGATTGTGATAGACAACTTAATGTTTCTAACATACACCATCCTAAGGTATATGGAGGCATTTCGATGTTGCGTGAACTCGTATAACCAGCTCCGCTAGGAGGTTTGTTTGATTAGTTTCAAATAAATGTCCTAGTTCACTTCATTTTATATTTATATATATATAGGTATATATATATATATATATATATATATATATATATATATATATATATATATATATATATATATATATATATATATATATATATATATATATATATATATATAAAAGAAAAATATCGCTATAGCGCGCATATGTGTAGGCACCCGCTGACACGTGTTTCGCACGCTTTGGGCCTCATCAGAGCGGCGTAGCCAAGTATGCGGTGAAAAACCTAGAAATGAAACAGCAACAATAAGCAAGAATCCCTTGCTTTATATATATATATATATATATATATATATATATATAAATATATATATATATATATATATATTATATATATATATCTATATATATATATATATATATATATATTATATATATATATATATATATATATATATATATATATATATATATATATATATATATATATATATATATTATATATATATATATAAATACCGGGTTCCCCAAACTCAATCGCCTATTAGAAGTATCTAGAGAACGAAAAACGTTAGCGACTTGAAATTTGGGATACGCGTATAGGTGACAATGATCTACAATTGGAAAATATTCTCATCATTGCAGCGTTGCCAGACCTACGAGTAACTTATGCTAACTATCTTACCTCAAATGGCACACCTTGTATTTGTTAACAAACATCTCCGAATCAAAAATTCGGAAAAATATTTTTTCAGAACTATCACAGCTAGAGCCCTAAAATTTTTGTTAGAGAGACATATTAGGTTTGTTTGACATAATATATTATGAGGATCAAGTTATCTCATACAGGGTGTGCACAAAATAATATTCTTTTGGTAGAACATAAAATTGAAATGTATGCATTAATTTCAAATGGGACACCCTATATTTTATAGTATCTAGCATTCAGAAGAAACAATTTCTCAACTGAAAGTATTATATAATAGGACACTTATTGGCAAAAAAACTGGAAAAACTCAATTAGAACAAACATAATTTTTCATTCTATGCCTGAAAGGCATTAAAAAGTCCAACCACAAAGTGATATAATAATAATAATAACAATAATTTATTCATTTCAAAAATATTAAGATTAAGCATACTAAATGAAATTCATCAGAATTTACAATAATACATCAATCCAGATAATGCGACAATTACAGCAAAAATGATGTTTTATTATACAGGTTAATGTATGGTGATGCCGTCAAAGTGACACCGATTATGCAGATATGATTCAATGAGAGAAACCAAACCGCTAGAGAAGCTAGATTTAGTTTTTAGCTTCCATAATAATTTTTGGTGACAAACTCGGTCGAATGCCTTCATAAAATCAGTATATATAACATCTACTTGAGAACCATCATCCCAGCTCTCCAAGACAAATTGCGACATGGTAACTAGTTTCGTCATACACGATCTGCCGGACTTAAATCCATGTTGCCCAAGTCCTATTTGCTTCTTAACTGTTGGATAGATATTGTTGAACAAAATAATCTCAAATAATTTCGAGAAATTAGAAAGAATTGATATGGGTCTGTAATTACTGATAAACACTGGATCACCCTTCTTCAGCACAGGTACAATTTTGGCAATTTTCCAAACCTCATGAAATATGCTTGTTTTTACAATTAAGTTGAAAATATGACACAATGGTGTAGACAATACACGAATGCAATCTTTCACTATGAAACTTGGAATACCATCTGAACCAGCTGTACGGATTTAATGCAAGTGACTTTCAATATTGATTGATATGAAATTCTAATTATTTGAAATTATTTCACTAACGAGTATGGATGAAAGTATTCTATTTTGATGCAATTATTAATGAGTTAGTAATGAATACCTTTTATTCGTGTATTTTATTGCTTTTTAGGAAACCTTATTTGATAAATTAATAATATTTTTTCTAACAGCTTATAGTCCAGAAGATATTGCATCGAACTTGTAATTACTTATTAGTAATAGGTTAGGACTCTAACAGAAGCACCAAGCTTCGAATGACTATTTTACTCATACATTGTTGTAATAATGCGGTATGTTCTGAATAATTCAATTTAACTTCAAAAAGCTCCATTGGAAATTGAAAGTTGTCATGACATTGTTGTCATGAAACGTTGAAGTCAAGAAGTATATAATTTAAATTTTTGTCCACGACTGTACTAAAACATTCATAATACATGTGCTTCCTAAAGTGTAACACTACCTATTATTCACTAGTGAATAATGGTTCATTATTCACTGCATGACATCACACTTAGGACGTATATCTAAACTAGAGAACATCATTTACATTGTTATGATATTATCATTGTTAGATTTCAAAACATTGATTTATCTATAAATTCAATGCCTTCGTTTATTTTCAAAAATTGTTCTGTTAATATTAATATAAATAAATAAATGCAAAATTATCTATTTCATTTTTATCAGAGTGAAAGAAAGGAACGAAATCGATGTCGATTGAAATAGTTGACGTTTACGTGAGTATGCAGTTTTCAGTGAACACAGAAAATGTTATGTCAACGCTTTTGATAACTATTTTTATTGTTGAAATTGCAGATTATTACTAATCTTTTCGAGGAAGTCGTGGACAAAGTATAGTTTTCTACTCGCACAAAATTACAATTATTCACTCAGGTGAATTGCGACGCTCACCTGCGGCTCGTGTCGCAAACTTCACTATCGTGAAAATTAGCAATCATTTTGTGCTCGTTGAATAATATACTATTATTCGAGAAATATTCTCTCTGAATAAAACTTGTGCTCGAAAATTAACAGGATAATTTTCACTCAAGCATGTTCATAATTTCACAATTTCAAAGAAAGAGCGAAAGTTGACAGGAAAATTTTTTCAAGAATTTCATATTTTAATCAAATAATTTCCATCTTTTCTTTCATCATTTACCATGCTAGAGCTCATAAGCGAATAGAATAATCATCGAAATTTCAATTTTGACATTATTATGCTCAAAAAAAAAAAAAAATATATATATATATATATATATATATATATATATATATATATATGTATATGTATATATATATATATATATATATATATATATATTATATATATATATGTATATGTATATATATATATATATATATATATATATATATATATATATGTATGTATATATATATATGTATATATATATATATAAATATATATATATATATATATATATATATATATATATATATATATATATATATATATATATGTATATATATATATATATGTATATATATATATATATATATAAATAAATATATAAATATATAAATATATATATATATATATATATATATATATATATATATATATATATATATATATATATATATATATATATATATATATATACATAGATATAAAATGATCCTCTTCCATCTCTACAGCTATATATAGATTGATATGATTGTATATTGAAATGCTTAACTTCATCAGGGTATATCCATGATTCTGATAACACGATAAGGTGAACATCAGGCTTGCTTTTATTTAGGATATC
The DNA here is from genome assembly GCA_030704885.1 of Cynegetis impunctata. Taxonomy (NCBI): domain Eukaryota; kingdom Metazoa; phylum Arthropoda; class Insecta; order Coleoptera; family Coccinellidae; genus Cynegetis; species Cynegetis impunctata. The sequence continues at coordinate 189,071 of JARQZK010002267.1, read as the reverse complement.
TTTGAGACAGTGGCGGCTCGTGAGGTTTTGGTTTGAGGAGGCTACAAGAGGTGTTAAAAAATACGCCATAGGCGAAAATTTTTAGGATTTCAAGGTCAACGGCCTTATAATTTGAAGAGAATCAAAGTAAAACGAGCTCCCTAAGCTATTAATTTGTTTTCACTTTCGAGTGTCCACCTTGAGACCTACAACTCCTATTTACAATATTCACACAAAACTCTTCTCAGCCAATGAATCAATTCATCTACTCATCAAATTTTTTTTTCTTTCACAAAATAGATACCTACCTACATACTTAACGAATTTTTCAACAGCTGGTGAGAGCAAATAAAAAGTTATTATATATTTTTGAAGATAAGCGGGATTCTGCGATCTTTAACGTTAGCAAAATGATCTATAATAGCCTCATAAATTTTTTTGTCTTTCGCCAAAAGTTATACCAATTCCTTTTCAATAGACAACAAACTAATATTTTTCAAACGATCCTGGCTCATTGAATTTCGTAAATAAGTTTTATTTCTCTTAAGAGTGGAAAACGAGCTCTCTACGGAAGCCGATGTCACCGGGATAGAAACAATTAGACATAAGAGTTTATAAACTTCGGGTAAGATATTAATCCGCGTGGTGTATTTGAAGTTACTTTATCGGTGAAAAATTCCTCACTTTCAACTAGGTATAGAATTAAATCCTCAAATCCTAAGCGGCCCCAAACAGAGACATTTTCACAAGTAAAAATTGAACACTGCCAACAAAATAATTTATTTTTTACCAGTGATCCGGTTAGGCAAGGATGTCTCTCATAATTCCTTCTATTAAAACCGCGGTTTTGTTGTCTGCTACGCTGCACCAAATTGTTCAATTCAGGGGTAGGTCGCAATGTTTTTATCAAAACTTTATCTTCATAACTTAGTGCACTAAAGTTATGGGATAACAAATATTCCACTAAATCACTATTGAAATTTTTGAAATTAACTTCAGTAACCAAACTCATTTTAAAACAATACACGAGCAATATAAGTAAACACGTCGGCCATTAGTAACTACGATCACACTACGATTCAATTAATGCTTTCCAACGAATTCACTTGATGTCACGCGAAATTCTATAGTTGTGATTGGTCGACATTGTATGAGACTGGGTTCCTATCGGTGTTGCCATTTACATGTGTTTTGCTTTTCTATTGCAATGAAGTATTCATTCGGACTATTTGCACCGTTGTTTGCTTCTCTGTGGCAGGCATAATGAACGTTGAGAATATACCTTCCTAAGCCTCCGCAGCGTTGCCACAAACCTTGAAATGAATGAAATGCAGTAAATGTAAATACCTTCTATCTTAATTAATAAATTATATTATATAATGTAGGTAGAAAGGAAGGTAGGTGCATAAAATAATAGGATTTTGATCAATATAAATATGCTGAATGCTGACTATTCAATATAATGTATTAGTGATACACGGAATATTATTGAGAAGGCTTAGCCTCCTTAGCCTCCTTTGACTAGCCGCCCCTGCTTTGAGATCATCTAATTTCATCATAAGGCTTCTGATGTTTTCATAAAAACTATTTTATTTTAACATTGTAGTACTTTATTATCTATATTTTCTAATTACTAATTTTTGAAGATAAAAAAAATGTCCTCAAACTAATCTGAATGGTGCTTCAGTGTTTTCATAGAGAAAAAAATAATAACATGCTCTTTCCTATGAGATTCTAGATATAAGTAGATCATAGTGGAAGAAGCTAGACTTATGGAAATACATAAAAGTTGATATTCATTTCTTCATCGATAGAATACTTTCATATTTCATTGGTTTTTTTTTCGTTTTTATTTTGAATAACATTATTTTCAGTATTTATTGGGCATTCTGTAGTTGAAATCCAGCATAAACAATATATATATATATAAATATATATATATATATATATATATATAAATAAATATATATATATATAATATATATATATATATATATATATATATATATATATATAAATATATATATATATATATATATATATATATATATATATATATATATATATATATATATATATATATATATATATAATATATGTATATATATATATATATATATATATATATATATGTATATAAATAATATATGTATATATATATATATATATATATATATATGTATATATATATGTATAATATATATATATATATATATATATATATATATATATATATATATATATATATATATATATATATATATATATATATATATATATATATATATATATATATATATATATATATATATATATATATATATATATATATATATATATATATATATATATATATATATATATATATATATATATGTATATATATATATATATAATATATATATATATATATATATATATATATATATATGTATATGTATATTATATATATATATATATATATATATATATATATCCGTTTTTATCCGCGTATGGGCTTCGTCTTCGTTGAAGTCTGCTCGACGTTTCGGCAAAATCACATTTCCCATCTTCAGGTAGCTCTTCTTGGTCGGAGTGAATACACTGAACTGAAACGTCGAGCAGACTTCAGAACCTGAAAATCAACATATAATAATAATAATAATAATAATAATAAAATGAATTTATTTCCACAAATGTGTATACACAGCATTTGCCCAGGCAGGCGAAGATTAGCTTAAAGCTACTCTTTAACTCTTAACCTACCTGGTTAACACGTAAATTAGCTATAAAATAAAGTAAACATCATAAGAACACTACAAGAGAAACAAATACTAAAACACAGATACAGAGATAGTGACATACATATCATCATTATCATTTTCATTGCCTGGCCAAGAGTAAGTCCCTAAGAGTATGCCGATATCTAGACAATGAAGAAATAGACATAGTGAACACAAAAGAGTTGTAGTACTTTACTAAATTATAAGTAAAGCAGCGCTCGAACATGGCAGAGGAATGCTGTGGCATTGTCACAGTATTATGTCGGGTGTTGACATTATGAACTGATTTTCTAAAAACGATTTTTTTGTATAAGTAAGAAGGAGCTTTAGACCTGATCAAACGATATATGAAGACAAGAAAATTCAACTCAAAGGCGTGATTAATTTTTAACCATCCAATTTGCGAGAAACAAGGTGTAATGTGATCATATCTCCCTCGGTCGAAAATAAATCTACAACATGTATTTTGAATGCGTTGCAATTGACTACGGGATTCCTGGTCGAGACAAGGGTAGTTAAACAATGGCTACAATAATTCAAAACTGAAGAACCAAAGTTTCGGTTAGCTTTTTACGCATTTTGAAATTCAGTATGTGCTTGTTGACATAAAGCATACGCATTCTCATGTAACACTTCTGAAGAAGTGAACTAATATGACCTTTAAATCTTAGGTTCTGGTCTATAATCAGTCCTAAATTTTTTGCTTGGTCTGACAAGTTGATCTCAACGCCATCCAACACAAGCTGTATCAAATTCTGAGTATCTGGTCTCTTATACCTGCTACAAAACAGAAGTGCGGTTGTCTTTGATGGATTTATGGTTAAATTGTGTGCTCTTGAGAATTGAGATATCGTAGTTAGTATTATCCCTATTTATGGAATCGTTTGCAGCCGGAACATTGGATGGGTAGAAGCAATGAATCAATTGGGTGTCATCGGCATACAGCTGCATTGTACAATCAGATACAACATTTGGTAGATCTGAGGTATATAATAGAAACAATAAAGGGCCCAAAATAGATCCCTGTGGAACACCCGATACAATAGGTTTAGATTTAGATAAGTTATTGTTAACACGGACACGCTGGCTACGCTTCCAAAAATAAGATTTGAAAAAAGATAGAGCAGTAATATCCGAACCAAAATATTCGAGTTTAGCACACAGTAGCTCATGATCAATTAGATCGAATGCCTCAGAAAAGTCTAAAGCAACCAAAAGAACTCCCATTTTTCTATCAATAGCCCTAACAATATCATCAATAATATTCAATAAGGCAGTGGTAGTACTATAACCCCTGCGGAAACCAGACTGCTGAGAAGGCAGGATATCATTACTTACGAGATAATCATATAACTGAACATAAACTACACGTTCGAGAATTTTTGATAAAACTGGTAGAGACTTATCGGCCGCAAGTCTCGTACAGCTCCAGGATTACTGACCTTAGAAATAGGACAAACCACTGACTCACGCCAGATCCTAGGAAAATACCCACAGTGTAGGCAGCAATTAACTATATGAGTTATGTGGTCGAGAATATGGGATAAGCATAGTTTTAACATAGATAGAGAGATTTCATCCGCACCAGCAGCATTCGACTTAATGGCGCTAAACATGTCAAGTATGACACTTTGATGTACCATAGTGAAACTGAAAATGCCATCATTTAATTTATTACCCCTATAAAATTCTATTTTTGCAGAACAGACGTCAGACTTTCTAAACACACTAATAAAATAATCATTTACAACATCAGGATCACACAGATCAACTGGTAAATCAGAATTAACATTAGACGAAACAATGTTCATCTTACGTAAGTGTTGCCACATAACCTTTTCATTTTTATCACGTTGGATTTTATCTAAAAATGCTGCCTTTTCCCTTCTGACTGAAGCCAATGCAAAATTACGACACTGCTCGTAATAATACCAGTTATCCTTCGTTTTCACGGTTTTGAACTTAGTTAGAGCCTTGTCACGTTCCTTAAGTATTAGTCTTAAATTATCCGTTAACCAAGGTGAAGAGGGTTTACTAACTCGTATTTCCCTCAAAGGTGCATGTATATCAAAAAGTAAGTTTATACAGTCAGTTAGAAATCTAATCTTTTCATTTATGTTTTCAATGTAATAAATGTTATTCCAAGGTATCCTAGATAAATCAGTCCTGAAACTGATCATATCTAAATTTTTTAAATTACGAGTATTAATGAATTTTTGATTGGGTTTGTTAATAGCGATGTCCAGAATACAAAATGGCATCATGTTATGATCACTCAAATGCGACACCACCGTACCACTCTCACGAACTATATTTCCAGAGTTACCATTGACAAAAATTGGGTCAAGTAGGGTAGACGAGGTAGCTGCAACACGCGTCGGCTCCACAACATAATTTATATAACCAGACGCTCCAAACAAGTCCAGCAAAGAGTTGGGGACCAGCATGTCAACATTAAGATCCCCAGTTATAATGGAGTAGTCATATTCAACAAGCATTAGTGTTAGGATATCATCAACAAAATTAGAGAGTTCAGCAAGGCTTGACCTTGGCGGACGATATATCACGGCCAGGGCAATATTCAGAGTTTTAATTTTGAATTTTAGTAGAAGAAATTCAAAACTTACATCGTTATGATCATACTCAATTGTTTCACAATTTAGAGAAGATCTCACATAGCAACCAACACCACCTCCTACCCTGTTCACTCTGTCACGTCTAAAAAGTGAATAACCAGGCAACGATATAATATTAGAATTTACAGAGGCACTAAGCCAAGTTTCAGTCACACATATTACATCAAAATTATCAGAGACTAATCGAGAAAATTCCAGAAAGCTGGGTATTAATGATCTAACATTTATATTTGCAATTTTTAAAAATGATCCTTTTTTAGTCATTGAAATAAAATAATAAAGCAGATAGTAAATCAAGAAAAAAGTAGTAAAACAACAATAAGAATAAACAAATCACTTACAATAATAGTCAATACTGTTCTTCAATCTTTGAGTATAAAATTTTAGAGTTGGACAATCACTATCGTACGATGCATGATTGACGTCATAGTTGACATTAAATTTCTCAACTGATCTTACACAATTACAGCACTTTTTGTATTCCCTTGAGCAATCAGTTGATATATGATCACCACCGCAATGAGAACAGCAGAGAACATTCCTACAATTAATCACTTTATGGTCATATGCACAACATGTTTTACATTTAGAAACATTTAGGTCTTCATATACCAGACAACGCTCCCATCCCACAAACACTTTCGCGGTGTCCATAAATTTAGAAAAGGTTAAACCGAAACATTCAGCAAAAATTATACATTTACCAGAATTGGTTTTCATTACGTAGGTTACATTTAGGAAATCGTCTTCTGTAATGAAATCATTTTGTCTCTTCAAGCAGTCTTCAATTTCTTCTTTATTCAGTTCAGTGCCATTGGTGATGATTTTTATTCTAGGTTTTTTCATTTGAGGTAAGTTGACATCGTATTTCTTTCCAAGTTCCTTATTTTTTTGAGTTTCTTCAACGAGTTTTTTTGCGTCTTCTATAGTGTTGCATCTGATAATGAAATTTCCTTTATTTGTTGTTTGGGTTGAATTTATTGCAACATTTAGTACCATTGGATGAATTAGTTTCTGAATATCTTTTTTTGTAATATCACAACTTTGAGCTTTCAGAGGCTTGACTATTAAGGGCGGAACATTTTTCTTAGTTTGAAGTAATTGTTTATGCTTTCCAGATGTTATATTTGCGAAGCTCATAACAGTTTGTTGATTCGATTTGAGATTATTGACTTGCTCTTCAAGCATTTTTATAATTACATCCTTATCACTTATAATTGTATCCTTGTCTTTTATATATATATATATATATATACATATATATATATATATATATATATATATATATATATATATATATATATATATATAAATATATATATATATATATATATATATATATATATATATATATATAGATATAAATATATATATATATATATATATATATATATATATATATATTATATAGATATATATATATATATATATATATATATATATATATATATAGATATAAATATATATATATAGATTTGAATATATATATATATATATATATATATATATATATATATATATATATATATATATATATATACATATATATATATATATATATATATATAATATATATATATTATATATATATATATATATATATATATATATATATATATATATATATATGTATATATATATATATATATATATATATATATATATATATATATATATATATATATATATATATATAATATATATATATATATATATATATATATATATATATATATATATATATATATATATATATATATATATAGATACATATATATCAGGGGCGGCTATTGAGGCTAAGCCGCCTTCTCAATAATTCCGTGTATCACTACTATATTATATTGAATAGTCAGCATTCAACATATTCATATTAATCAAAATCAAATTATTTTATGCACCTACCTTCCTTTCAACCTACATTATATAAGATAATTTATTAATTACGAGAGAAGATATTCACATTCACTGCATTTCATTCATTTCGAGATTTGTGGCAACGCTGCAGAGGCTTAAAAAGGTATATTTTCAACGTTCATTATGCCTGCCACAGAAAAGAAAACAACGGTGCGAATACTGCGAATGAATACTTCATCGCAATAGAAAAGGAAAAAACATGTAAATGGCAACACCGATTGAAGCTAAGTCTCACACAATGTGGACTTATCACAACTATAGGCTTTGGGGTAAAATCGAGTGAATTCGTTGGACATGGACCGTTGGACGTTGTCGTTGTCACTAGTCGTGGACGAAAACAGTTTAATTTATTGTATTGGTGTATTGTTTTTAAAATGAGTTCGCTTACTGAAGTTAATTTTAAAAATTTCAATGGTGACTTAGTGGAATATTTGTTATCCCATAACATTAGTGGACTAAGTTCAAACGATAAACTTTTAATAAAAACATTGTGACCTACCCCGAAATTAAACAATTTGATGCAGCACTGCAAATCGCGGTTTTAACATCAGAAATTATGAGAGACATCCTTGGCTAACCGGATCACAGGTAAAAAATAAATTATTTTATTGGCAGTGTATACTTTTTACTAGGGAAAATCTCTCTGTTTGGGACCGCTTAGGATTTGACGAAGAAATTAATATTTTAGGGTGATTGTTTCACTTTGATTTTCTTTAAATTATAAGGCGGTTGATCTTGAAATCCTGAAAATTTTCGACTATGGTATATTTTTTAACACGTCTTATATACATATATATGGAAAAAATAAACCCTGTATATATATATATATATATATATATATATATATATATATATATATATATATATATATATTTATATATATATATATATATATATATATATATATATATATATATATATATATATATATATATATATAGTATGAAAAGATATCGACCGTACGGTATGAAATAGTAAGGAGGTTTATCAGGTGTGCGGTCTGTTATATATAAAAAAAAACTATACTTGTCCTAGCTACTCAATATTTCGTCAAAATTTATGGACATCATCAGGAGTCTACTGTAAAGATTGGAAATAAAACAAAAATAACATCAGAATACCAAAACCACAAATAACTTACAGTTTAAGAGTAAAATTCAAATACACAAGGCATCACATCAACATGTTAAACAGTACTGATCACACAATGAGAACAAATCTCCCTAACAACTGGTATAATTTTTTTCATTCTCATAGAGATAATACAAATATGTGGTGGTTTTATTAATTCATTTTCAAACTAAATGAAACAAAAAAGTTTACGACGACATGTTAATTTTGACTGTACAATCAGGGTATAAAATAATAAATTTTTTATTTAGTCAAATTTAAAATATTACTGTAAATGCTGCTCAACTGACCTGTATCGGACTTAAAATTAATAGTGTTTTTTTTGATTCTTTATGCAACACATTTCCAGGAATAAACGGTTTCCATAATTAGACTCTGTTTTCAAAACACTGACATTATTATAATCAAAGGTATGGCCTGTTTTTATATGATGATCCACTACAGCACAAGAATTTTTACCCAACCGACAATCACTCCTGTGCTGTGTGATTCTCTGTTCAAGCCACTGCACGCAGTTTGTCCAATGTGAAAACCCTGACATCCCAAACAAGGTATTTTATATACTACATTACTCTTGAAATCCACTGGTGTTGGGTCCTTTACATTTGAAAAGAGCATAGAACTCCTAACTAAATTATATTTGGCGATCTTGAGGGGCAATCTTTTATACTTAAAAATCGCGTTATCTGTCTCCTCTGTCGGTCCGTCATGAAAACCAGAATTATAGATTAATTTATTTAAAATATTTTTAGGGTAGCCGTTATTGTGAAATATGAGAAAAAGTTTCCTTAAATTATCTTGTTTGAACTGCTCCTCGCATATATATGACACGTTTTTTCATAGCGATGACCGTATTGAATTTCTGATTTTTAGGGTGGTTTGAAAAATAATTCAAAAACCTTCCTGATGCGGTTGGTTTCTGATACCAATCCAGAATTATTTTATTATTGTCCGTTCTTATGACTTTCGTGTCCAAAAATGAAACACTTTGCTGATTTTCTTTGTCAAGGGTAAACTGAAAATGATCATTAAAAGAATTAAATAAATCCAAGATCATTTGACAACAGTCGGAAGGAACCGAACATATTATATCATCTACATATTTAAAAATGAATGGAAGATTGAAAGGTAATAACGGTATGACATTCTGTAGTAAATGGTCCAATACTATGGTGGCTAAAATGGGACTAATCGGAGAGCCCATCGGGTTTCCAAAAATTTGCTTGTGAAACTTACCATTAAAACTAAAGTATGTATTATTAAAAATGAAATTGACTAACTGTAAAAAATTATCCCTAGATAGTGTCGTATGATCTTCAATTTTGTCCCACTTTAATCTTAAAATTTCAATAACCAAATCAGATAGAATATTAGTAAACAGCGAAACAACATCAAGAGAAATCAACGCATAAACCGCAGGTAGGTAATTGTATCCCACTGAAAGTATTAACGAAGCTAAAAGTATTTTTCATATTGTGTTCAGTTTCAAACTCAAATGCATCACTCAAAACACCCGACAAAAATCTTGATATGTTGTAGGTAGTAGAATTTAATGAGCTAATTATAGGTCGTAATGGAATATTCTTGGGGGCTCATCCTGATCTTTACATAATGCAGGCAGATAAGGGGGGTTGTACTGTTGCCATGGATAAGAGCGAAAACATACGAAAAAACTGAAGTAATGCTAGGGGACAACATGACTTACTTACCGCTACCGAAAGATCCTACCACTTCTACCCAAAAAAAGTACAATGAATTGATAAAAATCTTAAAATCAAAAGAAGAAATTAGTGAACAACAAGCTAAACAATTAATGATTTATAATTCATCCTTTCCAAAAATGTATTGCTTGCAAAAAAAAATACATAAACTTAATATGATCCATTTGAGTTTGAAACTGAGTAGAATATAAAAGATACTTTTACCTTCGTTAATACTGTCAGTGGGATACAATTACCTACCTGAGGGTTATGTGTTGATTTCCGTTGATGTTGTTTTGCTGTTTACTAATATTCCATCTGATTTGGTTTCTGAAATTTTAAGACTGGAGATCATACGACACTATCTAGGGATAATTTTTTACAGTAAGTCAATTTTGTTTTTAATAATACATACTTTAGTTTTAATGGTAAGTTTCACAAACAAATTTTTGGAGCCCCCATGGGCTCCCCGATTAGTCCCATTTTAGCCACCATAGTATTGGACCATTTACTACAGAATGTCATACCGTTATTACCTTTCAATCTTCCATTCATTTTTAAATATGTAGATGATATATGTTCGGTTCCTTCCGACTGTTGTCAAATGACCTTAGATTTATTTAATTCTTTTAAAGATCAAGTTCAGTTTACCCTTGAAAAAGAAAATCAGCAAAGTGTTCCATTTTTGGACACGAAAGTCATAAGAACGGACAATAATAAAATAATTCTGGATTAGTATCAGAAACCAACCGCATCAGGAAGGTTTTTGAATAATTTTTCAAACCACCCTAAAAATCAGAAATTCAATACGGTCATCGCTATGAAAAACGTGTCATACATATATGCAATGAGCAGTTCAAACAAGATAATTTAAGGAAAATTTTTCTTATATTTCACAATAACGGCTACCCTAAAAATATTTTAAATAAACTAATCTATAATTCTGGTTTTTATGCCTTGTGTATTTGAATTTTACTGTTAAACTGCAAGTTATTTGTGGTTTTTGTATTCTGGTGTTATTTTCGTTTTATTTCCAATCTTCACAGTAGACTCCTGATGATGTCAATAAAGTTTGACGAAATATTGAGTAGCTAGGAAAAGTAGAGTTTTCTTTTATATATAACAAACCGCACACACGATAAACCTCCTTAATATTATATATATATATATATATATATATATATATATATATATATATATATATATATATATATATATATATATATATATATATATATATATATATATATATATATATATATATATATATATATATATATTTTCACATATATCTGACTATTATATACTTATTTTCGGGTAAAATACGATTAAAAGGAAATACATTGAAGATTCTAATATTCAGGTCAATTTTATTTATAATACTTTTCAATTATTTAATTATTTCAAGATGGTCTCAGGGACGACTACTCTAATATGAAGCACTAATTACGTATAGAAAAATGAGATTCGAATTAGTAATTCGTAGTTCTATTTGGTCGATCATGGAACTCGCAGATTTCAAAACATCAAGAGATGATATTTTATGTTTATACGGAAAGACGCAGAAAAGTTTGCAAATCGATGTTGATATCTTGAAAGAATGGATGACTAAACAGCCGCACCTTCCAGCAGATTTATTGCAAGGTTAGTGAACTTGGTTGAAATTATTATATTAACTAGTTATACTTATGCATTTCTGAATTGATTGGAATCTTTTGAGATCAAATAAGTATATGAATCAGAAATCTAAGCTTAAAAACGACGCTCTCATTTACTTCATATAATAATAGAATTAATTGCCCGGCCTGGAAAACAGATGAACTATTTATCTACTCATACAGTTTAAAGTTAAATTATACTTCATGCAACAGCAATGTAAAGATGTTTTTATATAATTATCTACTCTGCCTCATAAATAACACATATCATTCATATACTCCCCCATGAATATTTGTCTTACACATACATAGAAAAGCTTCAATGATAAATCACTAGTGAAAATCTTCATTTATAAAGAGTAGGTATATATAATAGGTTACCATAAAATAAAGACGAGGATAAATAAGAATTTTTTAAAAATACTGGTCATATGTGAGTATGCAAAATTATTTTTACAATCTTCTATTCAATTAATGCAACGTAATTCATAATATGGATAACACTAATAACGAGATGGATTTGATAAGAAAATTGAAAAAACAACGGTGACCACTAAAACTGGATGAAGTTTTTTCAATTAACGATATTGCATTTATGTAAATATATAGGTGATCAAAAGTAAACGCAATTATATTCTTACCAATATGTTTTACGTGCTTGAATAACTTTTGAAGGCTCAGTTGCCAGCAGTAAAGTTTCGGTTACCGTTGTTCATTAGATAGATTCTCACTGTGCTTTTTGGATGTGTAAACGCCCCTGAGATTCAGTACATAACATCTCTTCAAAAATTTAATAGTTTCAGTATTATGAAATGTGAGAAACATAACAAAAATTTTATGATGCACATAATACAAATTTTGATTGAATTTCTGACTTTTCAACTGTTTGTTTGGTGTTTGTCTTTAGAAATCGTTATTTCAACATTATAAACTTTCATTCAAACAACTCAATCAAATTTCAGTCACTAGATTTATTAGACAAAGCTAAAAACTAACATTACGTTTCATACAATTTTACATTGGAAATCTACCAGACAATTCTCGAATGTTTAACTTGACAAAACTTTTTAATAACACTTCATTGCTATTTCAGTTACTAATTTATTAGGTTTACTGAACTAAGAACTAAAAGTACGTTCCATACAATTTCATATTGGAAAGCTACCTGACGACTCTCAAATGTTGAACTTAACAAACCTTAGTTATAACACTCTATTGCAAGTTCCGTCTCTAGCCCTTTCTAGGACTGATAGAGTTTATAAGTGAATCTATTGGTGGCTAATATATAGTTTTTTATTCAAATGATCAACTTTCACTTCTTGCGCTCTGAATACTTTTGATTACTCAATGCGAATATCAAGTGAAATTTTTCAAAATTTTCAATTATGAGTTCTCTATTACTTTTGTATAATGTACAAGGACATTGGAGTGAAGAAACTATTCCCGCAATAATGAATAAATAGGAGAAATTTGATAAGTCATTGAATTTTATCCTGCATCGTGCAATGCAATAACCTACTTTCAATAAAATTTTCTTATGTATTGGTGAACATAATAGGCCAGTTCCCTATACCTACAATGCAAATGTCACGTAAATACGTGATAGAATTATATATATATATATATATATATATATATATATATATATATATATATATTTTTATATATATATATATATATATATATATATATATATATATATATATATATATATATATATATGTATATATATATATATTTTATATATATATATATATATATATATATATATATATATATATATATATATATAAATCTATATATATATATATATATATATATATATATATATATATATATATATATATTATATTTCCAGTGTTATACTTCAATTAGTTTTAGAATATTTGGAAGAAAATGTTTTAAATCATTCGAATGAACGAATTATAACTTTCAAAAGGTATGTTGATGATTGCCTTATAATAACATCAGAAGATTTTATTGATGATATTCTATTAACGATTTTAATAGAAAATTGCAATTTACTCTATAAAAAGAAACGAACAATACATTAAATTTTCTTAATATTACTCTCATACACAAAAACAATGAGATTATCACAAAATGGCATAGAAAAGAAATTGTTTCACAAAGAACATTGAACTACAACAGTACACATCATTTGTCACAAAAGAAGTGTTTAATTATCGGATACATAGACAAAGCACTTAAACTTACTTGACCTACATACAGAAATGAAACATTACAAGATGTCCATGAATTACTCATAAAAAACGATTACCCAATGAAATTTATACAGAAAATCACTAAAAATAGAATTCATTAACTTTACAACACATTAGAAACGTCAAACAAAGAGACTCTCAACAGAAAATATATTCCTCTTCCATATGTTCCTCATTCAAGTAATAAAATTTCACATATTTTAAATCCACACGATATTAAAGTAACCCACACTGCACAAAATCAAATAAAACAAATATATTCTAAATTAAAATGTAAAACACCTCTTCTACAAAAATCTCATGTTGTTTATAGAATACCCAGTAATAATTGAAATAAATCATATAGAGGACAAACTTTTCAAAATTTAGAAGAAAGGTTAAAAGCACACAAATATGCCAAAACACAAACCATAGCTAGCACTAATCAAACATAAAAATAATGAGAATTATAATTTCAACTTTAATCACAAAAAAATTTATAATAACTCTAACCATAACAACTCATCTTCTTCGACAAAATCTAGACATCTAGAATTTTCAATTTTTCTAAAAAGGGGTATAGTTTAGAACATGTGATCTCCTAATTTACAAGTAATGTCTTTTTAAAGACAAATCCAACAATCAAATATTTTAAACCTATTTTGTACATTACGTGGGTGAAGGTTTCTGTGGTTCCCTTTCCATCTAATATCAACAGACCTGACTGTTAATATTGGACTAAATAACACGTAATTAGTAACTGAAGACGGCCACAGCCATAATAAGAAAAATTTTAAAAAAAATTTCGAAAAAAAGATAAATAGTACCCTATTCTTTGACTTTTCAAAATCAAAATAATTTGAACCTATTTCGAAAATTACGTGGGTAAAGGTTTCTGTGGTTTCCCTTACCATCTAATAATAACAGACTATTAATACAGATTAATAACAGAATAATAATATTGGACTGAAAGCACGTAATAAATAACAGAGAACGGCCACAGCCAAAAAAATTTTGATGTAACATAGTGGTCTTTTTTAACTTTTCAAATTTTTTCAAATCAATAAATGTCAAAGAATTTTCAATATTTCAAAAGTTTTGAAAAAGCCACGAATGTCGTGGCGAAACGTCAACTTTTTAATAATATCGAGTTTTTCTGAGATTCACCAAGCCTGTTATTGCTTATAATTATCAAAAAGTTATATATATATATATATATATATATATATATATATATATATATATATATATATATATATTTGTGTGTGTAGTAGAAATTAAATGGTAATTATATATTATAATCACCGGTAATTATTCATATTCACCATTTTTTTACATAATTTCCAACTCGTTATGATAAGCGTAACATTGAAAAATGTAAATTTATCAAATTCACTGGTGTTCTTACATAATTTTTTACTCGTGGTATAAAAAATATCATGTGTGATTGAGCCAGTATAATAAAGTGCAGTTTTTTCAGTAGTTATTATCAGAAGGTTATTTTTTAATTTATAATTAAAAAGTCAATAAATGATTATTTCAAGTGGAATGGTTGTAGTCTGAATATTATGTTAATAAGAGACTGACAGCTATTGTCAAACGAAAGACAAAGATTTATTTTGAAGTCATACAAATAAGTTACGTATAAAAATCTCATATTCTAGAGAAAAATAATTTTTCTTTTCAAATAACATATAATTCTACTACTACAAATTACTAAATATTTCTTGTTTTTTTATTCATACTGTTATGATACTTGATGATTGTTTACATTTGCACTCACCAGACTCGCATTGCTACATATAAACACATCGCTGATATCACTTACCTCCAGAAAGTGATGATATTCTATCACAATTTCGAGGTGATAACGTAAAATCTGGGACATCATCCAGCAAAATAAATTCTTCTTCACAAATTGTGAACTGATTTCTGGTATTGGGATCTGACATGTCAGCTGGCGAACTCTGGCGGCCAGATGGATGAAGTTTTTATATCCAACGTCTACATATGCAATAATTGCATGACAAGTTTTTGATTTCTTACAAATGAGGTCGCAAAAGGTGTACCTATAATGGAAAGTGTTAATTTTGCAAAACGTAGAATCAGTAAGTCTAGACTGAGTTGTTGTGTGAAAAATTGTAATTCTGAAGCATATGCAAATGCAAGCATTAGCTTTCATCGGTTTCTGAAGCCGAACAAATATTTTGTATTGAGAGAAAATCATTTTGAAGGAAAGGAAAAGATTGATTCCTTGAAGGTATTGAAAATCAATCTAAAAAATAGTCACACAACTCCGAGAATGACGGTGTGTTCTTTGCATTTTACAAAAGAAAATTACATTCTTCCAGGTAATTAAGTCCTATGATTGAAACTCAGATTAGTTCCCTTTATTAATGAAAATTACAGATGCTGCAGCCAAAACATTTTAAATTGGTGGATCTGTATTGCCTGGAAATTTAATAGTATTATTAGAAGAAATTTTTACAGTGATATGTGGTACGATAAATATGTCTTCTCCGATCTTAGAATATGACAAATTCATGGAACATTAAGTGAAATGATGGAGTGAAAAATTTATGTATATGATGCTTATTAGATTGAAGTTAGTTATAAGAAGAATACACATGGAATGAAAAAGTTTTTCTGTGTATATTCATTATTAATACATCTTGAGTTGCATTATGGTTGATGGTGTTTTATTATGAAAACCACATTTGATTATATGAAACCTTATGATTTCTCAATGAATCCAGGTATACTTCTAAATGAATCTTTTTCGTGAAATTTCGAATATATTTTGCCCAAAGTTCTTCAGAAATAATTAATTTTTATAGTGTGAGAACCATCAAAAAAAAGTTTTGAAATATGTTTATTGATAATTGCTCATCATATCTGGCCGATTATAATCTTCCTGCATAAAAAAGCTCGAATTTATAGTTTCATATCACTTAACCAAATATATTTGATTTAGACTAGATATTTTACAATTCAAATTAAATCAAAATAGATAAGCAAAAATCAGTAAAGTTCACGATAGCAGTCCTCGAAATCTCTTCATTTTTCCCACATTGTTTTATGAATTTGGATCTTTCCAGCCTATATTTTCGCTGCAGTAAATTTTCACCTGTATAAAGCTTCACAGTTTCACTGGAAACTAACATTGTTATAGGAAAATCTCAAAAAACTTTCAAATCTCTCATATAATTCTTGTTGAAAGTTGGTTTTCAGACGCCATGTTTTGACGTTTCACCTAAGCTCCGCGTCCATGTCAGATCCCAATACAACTGTGAAAGTTTTCCTTGTTTCGTTTCTAACTGATGAAACTCTTGATCATCACGGCTTATGAATTTCGTGGAATTTCGAAAATGAGACTCCTAGACCTTGCAATCCCATACATTTTTTTCATTCACTTTGTACTAGAAAGCTGACCTCTTCGACTCAATCATTCTTTAGCGTGAAAAAAATCTTGACATCTACGTTGAATGGTCATTTCAGGGGTCGGTAAAGTTTTTTTGCCGCGAGTCAAAATCAGCAAGAAAGTGAGTATTAAAGAGACGTCTCGTCAGAGATATTTTCGTAGTAAAACAGTCTTTTAGTGAATAATAATATTTATTTCAATAAGAAAATAATTTCAAACATAGTTTAATGAACTTCATTCATAAACGTTCCCTACGATATCAATGGATCCCATGATGTTGGGCTTGTGGGGTCAATTTAGTCTGGTTTATCGATAGTCAATTTAAGACGAATACAAGCATCTAAATCTTTGGTAGTTATACTGTTCTTGTTCATAAACAAAATAAATTTAATTTCTGAAAATAGTTTTTTTCGAAGATTTCTTAGGAATTGGAAGTGTTGATATCACAAGAAGATGACTATCTTCTGGTTTATCCACAATTTCCCGATTTAATCCATCCATAACGTTAAAAATTCAAAATCAAATCGTTTCTGAACTAAAATTGTAAATTTCTAGATACTGAAAATACTGCAAACTTGTAACTTTTTCCCATATATCCTAGGCCTTTATTTCAAATGTAAACATTTCTCCATGCTTCTGAAAATATTGAAATGGAGTTTCACTATCCACTTTTAATAACGAAAATCCAACTTTCGAACTAATTTAGATTGCTTTCATCGATATTTACTTTTCCATTATAAGTTGAAGAAAAGTATTTTTTTAATGTTTATGTCACTCTCAAATAATATCAATGTTGAAGTAAAACTCTTCTATTTCGTATAGATTTTCAAAATTTGTCGTTTTATTTCGCCTCCGCCTATGCCACACATTTCATCTCCGACTCGATGCAGCTGTAGCCTACTACTATCGTTACTGCAACTTTGTAATAGACATGAATTCTCATATTGGGATCTGACATGGAGACGGAGCTTAGGTGATAACGTCAAAACATGGCGTCTCAAAACCAACTTTCTATACGAATAATATGAGAGATTTGAAAGTTTTTTGAGTTTTTTCTATAGCAATGTTAGTTTCGAGTGAAAGTGTGAAGCTTTATCTAGGTGAAAATTTACTCCATCGAAAATATACGCTGGAAGGATCCAAATTCATGAAACACTGTGGGAAAAGTAAATGGTCATTATTTATATTCACCATTGATGCTGGTGAAAATGATGAATAAATCAAACTCTACCGATTTTTGTACAAAATTTCCAACTCGTTATGATAAGCGTTATATTGAAAAATGTAAATTTATCAAATTCACTGGTGCTCTTACAAAATTTTTTACTCGTGGTATAAAAAATATCATGTGTGATTGAGCCAGTATAATAAAGTGCAGTTTTTTCAGTAGTTATTATCAGAAGGTTATTTTTTAATTTATAATTAAAAAGTCAATAAATGATTATTTCAAGTGAAATGGATGTAGCCTGAATATTATGTTAATAAGAGACTGACAGCTATTGTCAAACGAAAGACAAAGATTTATTTTGAAATCATACAAATGAGTTACGTATATATTTTCAAATAACATATAATTCTACTACTACAAATAACTAAATATTTCTTGTTTACTTATTCAGACTGTTATGATACTTGCAACTACAAAGTTTGCTAAATTGTTCACATTTGCACTCGCATTGCTACATATAAACACATCGCTGATATCACTTATCTCCAGAAAGTGTGAAGCTTTATGTAGGAGAAAATTTACTCCAGCGAAAATATAGGCCGGAAAGATCCAAATTCATAGAACAATGTGAGAAAAATGAAGAGAATTCGAGGCCTGGTAGCGTGAACTTTACTGCTTTTTGCTTTGATTTAATTTGAAGTGTAAAATACCTAGTCTAAATCAACTGTATTTTTTTAAGTGATATGAAACTATAAATTCGAGCATTTTTATGCAGGAAGTTTATAATCGGCCAGATATGATGGGCGATTATCAATAAACATATTTCAAAGCTTTTTATTCATGATTCTTTATCACACTCGAAAAATTAATTATTTCTGAAGAACTTTGGGCAAAGTATATTCGAAATTTCACGAACAACATTCATTTAGTAGTATACATGGATTCAATGAGAAATCATAATATTTCATATAAGTAATCAAATGTGGTTTTCATAATAAAACACCATAATGCAACTCAAGATGTATTAATAATGAATATACAAAGAAAAACTTTTCATTACGTGTATATTCTTTTTATAACTAACTTCAATTTTATAAGCATCATATATATGAATTTGTTACTCTATCACTTCACTCAATCTTCCATGAATTTGTCATCTTCTGAGATCGGAGAAGACATATTTACCGTATCACATATCACTATAAAAATTTCTTCTAATAATATCAATAAATATCCAGGCAACACAGATCCATCAATTTTAAATATGTTGGCTGCAGCATCTGGAATTTTTATCAATAGAGGGACCTAATCAAAGTTTCAATCATATAGGACTTAATTCACCTAGAAAAATGTAATTTTATTTTGTGAAATGCAAAGAACACACCGTCATTCTACGAGTTATGTGATACTTTTTCAGATTGATTTTCCATATCTTCAATAAATCAGTCTTTTCCTTTTCTCCAAAATGATTTTCTCCCAATACAAAATATTTGTTTGGCTTCGAAAATCGATGAAAACTTATACTTGCATTTGTATATGCTTTAAAATTAGAAGTTTTCACGCAACAACACACTCTAGACTTGTTAATTCTACATTTTGCAAAATCAACACTTTCCATTATACACCTTTTGCGACCTCATTTGTAAGAAATCAAAAACTTGACATGCAATTGTATATGTTGACATTGGACATAAAAACTTCATCCATCTGGCCGCCAGAGTTCGCCAGCTGACATGTCAGATCCCAATACTTACATGAACAGTTATGTGTATAAGATCCATGGTAATTGAACTAAAATATTGTCCTTAGTATCCATTTTGTTTTTTTTATTTTCAAAATGTTTATTTCATATTTATGTTTGATAATTTATTTTCATATATTATACTTTATTTTCGCAAATAAAATAGATCTCTTGAAATCAAATGGATCTCTCGGTGCATAGGTTGCAGACCCCTGGGTATTATCATACCACCTTCATTCGATCGCAAAATCTCCGCAGTTTTCTAGCAGAGTGTAAAGGATAACTTGAGCAGGAGAGGTTTGTATTTGGGTTGGCTATGTAAGATTGAATGCACCGTCGCCCTTGCATTCAGCATTTAGCTCGGCTAATGACATCCAATATAACTTAACATGGTACTAGAATTGAGCAACCATTTTCAATAGTCTCATATTTTAGAATAACTCACTTATATTTAGTTTAATGATTCATGGTACTGTGTTATATTTAAAAAAAACTCTAGCGCAGCGAGCTGCATTAGAAAAGCAGGTTTTCAAAACGTATCCACTTTAAAAAATCTATTCATTCATTTATGATTTTTGTTCCAAATCCTAAAAACAAAAAATGCGCCCTCTATCGTGTGAACAATATTCATTTCCTCTTCCGGGGGGTGAACCCCCCAACCAATTTATATCGAAATGAATACCATCCAAGATATCATACGAAACTACCTACATACAAAGTTTCAACCCTATGCTCCCAAAATTGCGCCTTCTATCGTGTAAACAAGATTCATTTTCTCTCCTAGGGGGTTAACTCTCCCCCAAGCAACTCGTGCCAAAACCAATTATATCCAATATATCATACTACCTACTCACAAACTTTCAATCTCATTACTTCAAAATTACGCCCTTTATCGTGTAAAGAAGGTTTATTTCCTCCCCAGAGGGATCAACCTCCCAACCAATTCAAACCAAAAGCAATCCCATTCAAAATATCATACAAAACTACCTAGATACAAACTTTCAACAATATTGCTCCGAAATTGCGCCTTCTGTGGTGTAAACAAGGTTTATTTTCCCCCTGAGGGGTCAACCCCCTAACCAATTCTAATCAAAACCAATTCCATCCAAGAGATCATAGGAAATTACCCATTTACAATTTCTCAACCCTATTGCTTTAAAATTGCGCCCTTCATCTTGTAAACAACATTTATTCTTTCCTTGGTGGGGTCAACCCCCTAACCAATTCAAACCAAAACTAACCCCATCCAAGATATCATACAAAACTACTTATTTACAAAGTTTCAACCCTATTGTTTCAAATTTGCGCCCTTCATCGTGTAAACAAGATTTATTTTCCCCCAGGAGGGGGTCAACCCCCCCCAACCAATTTGAACCAAAAATAATACTATCGAAGATATCATGATATCATACGAAACTACCTATTTACAAACTTTCAACCCTATTGGTTTAAAATTGCGACCTTTATCGGATAAACAACATGAAAATACATAAGCTCTTACATACATACATACAAACATACAAACATATATATATATATATATATAATATATATATATATATATATATATATATATATATATATATATATATATATATATATATATATATATATATATATATATGAAATGGTGAAATCCCCATGTGAGTTCATATTAATAAGATAGAAAAGAAAACACAACTCTCACAACTCCAAAGGTTTTGAATGTTTATTTAATTGCTACTAGTTTCGCGAATTTTTTCTTCGCATCCTCAGGCAACAGATGGCTGTAAGAGAATTATTCAAATGAAGAGCAATGCAAAAATACCAATCATAATGACTTACAGTGGACCACAGGGGTCAAACTTAAGACATGTCAAAATTTCCAATGTCGAAAATTAAAATATGCACAATATGAAATGGAAGCGCTGGACGGATACAATACTTGCTCATTTAAATAGAATAAATAAATATAAGCAAACACAAAATACAAAAATAAAATGACATTCACATGCGGACAATTAGTAAAATCTTAGAAAATTGATAGAAATCAGATGCTCAAGCGCACTAGACCATGCGGATACGAAACTAACGGAACAACAAAACTAAATTGACGTTGATAATTGACATCTGGTAGATCGAATTATGTAGTAGGTACAGTACACAACACAAACACGCAACAAATGTCAACCTCACACTGCAAACCGATAAATCATTGTTGAGAAAAGTTTTCTCAACATTTACTCGACGAGGGACATATATTTGATATGCAGACAGGCTTTAAGGCTTTGCACATTCTTGAGAAGGGACCAACGCTTCCACACATGGAGCAACTAGAAATAATAAGGGCTCAAAAATGTACTGAAGAAACTGTGTTAAATTCTCAATTAACAACTGATATACCACCAATTTGTTCGGTGTTGTTTGAAATTCCTGAATGATTTATCGGTTTGCAGTGTGAGGTTGACATTTGTTGCGTGTTTGTGTTGTGTACTGTACCTACTACATAATTCGATCTACCAGATGTCAATTATCAA
This sequence comes from Cynegetis impunctata, assembly GCA_030704885.1. Taxonomy (NCBI): domain Eukaryota; kingdom Metazoa; phylum Arthropoda; class Insecta; order Coleoptera; family Coccinellidae; genus Cynegetis; species Cynegetis impunctata. The sequence goes on along the minus strand of JARQZK010002267.1, from coordinate 166,241 downwards.
CGTCAATTTAGTTTTGTTGTTCCGTTAGTTTCGTATCCGCATGGTCTAGTGCGCTTGAGCATCTGATTTCTATCAATTTTCTAAGATTTTACTAATTGTCCGCATGTGAATGTCATTTTATTTTTGTATTTTGTGTTTGCTTGCATTTATTTATTCTATTTAAATGAGCAAGTATTGTATCCGTCCAGCGCTTCCATTTCATATTGTGCATATTTTAATTTTCGACATTGGAAATTTTGACATGTCTTAAGTTTGACCCCTGTGGTCCACTGTAAGTCATTATGATTGGTATTTTTGCATTGCTCTTCATTTGAATAATTCTCTTACAGCCATCTGTTGCCTGAGGATGCAAAGAAAAAATTCGCGAAACTAGTAGCAATTAAATAAACATTCAAAACCTTTGGAGTTGTGACGGTTGTGTTTTCTTTTCTATTTTATATATATATATATATATATATATATATATATATATATATATATATATATATATATATATATATATATATATATAAAGATATATGAAATTGAGTTTTTGGTGCCAAGCAGCATAAAAAGTCATGAAACGAAAAACTATCTTGGTCCTAGGTCCAACTTTGCTAATCGCACCTATTTTAATAAGCAGGTTTTCAAAGTGAAAACCTGCTAAAAGTATTACCTGATGTATTTCAAGTTTTAAAACAATCACTATTGCTTTCAGATGAGTTTTTGGAAATACAACTATTAAAAAATAAATTTTCCATTGAGAAAGCGAAAAGTAAGATAGAGTCCTACTGCACACTCAAAGGATTACAACGCTTCGCATACCTGTATGAAGATGACATATATTCTGAAGAACCTCCGTAAGCAATCAGTAACAACATTAAAAACAGTTTTGCGGCAACCATATCGAACATAACATGTGGAACATAGAGCTAATAAGACAGGTTTCATATAATAATATCAATTTGTAGGAAAATTCTTATTTTGTTTATATTAAAATGAATAATGTTGAAATTTTGACTTGAAAATAAGTTTATTATATGAATAATATATTTTTTCCTACAGTTTTGATTATTTTGTTAAAATTACGGTCAGCATTAGATCAGTTTCATTGTTTTCTTCCTCAATAAATTTGTTGATCTTAATATTGAAGAGTTGGCTTTATAACCCACGTTCTTTGTTTTGAGAAATGCGATAACCTTCGCCAATGTGATTACGTTTACATTATTCTTTGTTAAAATTATGTCTTTCAACAAGTTCAGTCTTTTGTGCCAAATAATCCAGAATCACGTCCTTTGTAATTAAGTTCAATATTTTTATATTCATACATTTCGCGAAGAAAATCTAAACGTTTTCGTACCTAAACTTCGATCCGTTAATAATCAGCATCAGGTGCATTGAAACAGGCACATAATCGCTATCAAAAACCATGCAAACCTTCAAAAAGTAAAATGTCAACAATTTCAATATCAATTTGGTTAGTCGTAAATCCTCTGCTATTGAAATTGATATTCCAGTTGTATTTGCTAAGCATATATAAATGTAAATTTTGGCTTCCGTCGGTTAATGGAGAAAAATAAATTTTGTTCGTGTGAGATAATTGGAAAAAAGAAAAAGCTCGATTTATTGAAGGTATGGTAAATCAATCTGAAGAAGAATCACACAACTTTGAGCATGACGGTGTGTTATTTGCATTTTAAAAGAGAAAATTACATTCCTATAGGTAATTAACTTCTATGATTGAAATTTAAGTTAGTTTTCTTTATTAAAGAAAATTCAAGATGCTGCAGCAAAAGGGAGAGAGTTTTGAAGAAAAATGCCATTGCTACATGTAATCTTCCAAAAGATTATGATAAGAAACGGCAGACCGAGCACGTTCAGTAGAATTGTCGAGACGTTAAATCTGATACTTTGGTGAATACTCAAGATATGCAAATATATCGCACATAAAACCATGCAGGATTTAACCAACATATTTGCACAGAAAGAGACCAATCTCAATTTCATAAAGAAAGTCTTTCTCGGCGGAAGTCTTACACTTAGGATTGAAAATTAATGCTGAAACTCAAACGAACGAAAGTTGTTTCACACAAAAAATTTGTGAGCCTAGTATCAAGAAATTCAAGCATTCTAAAGTAGAAGTAAATACTTTGAATCAGGAAATACAGAGTTTTATAATATATTCAATTGACAAAAAGCAGAAAAGTCGACTTCTCTTCATCTTTCCCACGTTGTATAATGAATTTGCTTCTTTCCATCTTATCACTTTGTCATTATTTTCTCTGGAGTAAGTGTTCACCTACATATTGTTTCACACCATCACTGGAAACAAAAATTGTTATGAAAAACTTTCAAATCTCTCATATAACCCGTGTTTAATATTGGTTTTCAAGCGCCATGTTTTGACGTTATCACCTAAGCTCCGCCTCTATGTCAGATCCAATAGTTTTGATAGCCTTCATTCCTCAAAACCATTATTATCTATATTTTCATACTATTATGCGGTTGTTTGATACAATGAAATCCACGATGGAATTCTTTCCAGCTTAGTCCAGGGAGTACGTTCTTCCTGTACAAGGCCAGAAAATAAAAACCGTCCGACAAGAGAGCAGTTTCCACACTGTTGCCAGAAAATTAATTTTGAATTCAACTAAAATGATGTCATAGATAGGATTCAACAATAAATTGACATTTTTTTCTTTAGAAATTATTCAATGGAGAAAGTTTTCACATACGAATACCCATGTGGAATATTCAATGATAATTCCCCCCACATTCAAAATTTCGATCTCAGGTAGAAATTCGATAAGTTAAATGATCTGACCTACCGGCATTCTGTCTATAACCATACAAATATTGAAGAACAATAAGAAAGTGATGTTCAGATCTGAAAGTGAAACATTTATTGAACTGCGTAGCTAAAACTTCAATATAACTGGTGTTTCAAATTCATTATATCACGTTCAAAGTTGACGTTTATTGACACACTGTATCGTTAGAAATAATCCTGTGTGGTTAAACGCAGATTGGAAAGTATATATTTCTAATGTCATTTTAAACTCATATCGAGCAGCTAAAAGTTGCTTTAAACTTCTATGAAGTTCTAATGGCTGGATTATAACGATTTAACCTCTATGTGGCTTCTTAATAGCTGAAGGTACGACGTGTGCAACAGTCATCTGCTGAACGCACAAATAGCACATCCGATATAGATCAGCCATTTATCAGTGTTTTTGCTAGAGTTAAGAAGTTGATACATAGAAAAAATCTCATAAATAATCTGATCTACGGAATTCTATAGAACATGAAATTATTGAAGAATAATACGAAAATGATGATCAGACCTAATAAAATTTTTAGTGATATATATATATATATATATATATATATATATATATATATATATATATAAATATATATATATATATATATATATATATATATATATATATATATATATATATATATATATATATATATATATATATATATATATATATATATATATATAAACATAGCAGGACTCTCGAACTTGTATCATCATCGCACGTTCGAATTTGTTGTTGATCGTCAAACAGTATCATTTAAAATAACCGCGAATTGATGAATGCTAATTTTCAAGAGCAGTTTCATATTTCTAATATAGTTTTTTCAAATTTTTCTAATAATTTTCTGAGAGTTTATGTAGGAAATTCGAACAAATACATGAATCAGAAATATTCAACTTTAACCTCATCAATCTTTTTCTCTGCATAGAATTCTAATTAGTTTACTAAAATTCAAACCGTATATCGTATAACCTTGGTATGATTTAGTATAGAATAACTGCTTCAACTGAATAATCATCTGTAGACCTCAAATAATTAAACTATAATATATTTTTTTGTGACTGAATACAACGAATAGTATTTCATAAATTTATCCGAATATTCAAAGTTATTTAAAAAAAGTGAAAAGCTGATTGAGATTGTAGCAGATGAATTATTTTCATTAGCTAATTGAATTTTCTCTCATCACACATTTTCTTTAAGTGGATCGTATAATTGAATAACTTAAGTTTAGATAATAAATACTGTACTGTGTTACTGAGGTAACTTGAGTTTCAGTATATGTACGATCTGCTTTCGCACATTAACACCTGATAATATTGCAAACTTACAAGGTGAATGCTGGCCGAGAATTTGTTTTCTGAACACTACCTACACTTCCTTCCTTTCATTATTTTTCTGTATTTCCCATCCCTAATGCACTTGTAGTATATACACGTGTATCCTCTGATCTGACTGAAAGAGTTCGTCCCCAAAACACAAAAGCCTGCTTCCTTCACATTTATTGAGGAAGGAATGAAACAGATGCAATTTTTTTACTTCTTTATTGATCCCCAAACCGGTGAATGTTAGGAATATCAAGATAATCGACATAAACCTTTGAATAAATGAAGATTATGAAGCCCCCGTTGTTTTCCCATCAGCAAATCAAAGAGTGACGGTCATGCAGATTGCATTTTTTGGGGTTGAAGGGGTTTTGAATGAATTTAAGAAAATTGTCCTTTATTTGCGAGTTTCTGAAAAAAGGTTTTACTATCATATATTTTTGAAAAAGTAAAATTTTTTCGTCTATAAATATACAGGATTATCCATTTAAAAAATATATAAGTTTGCTTTTTAACTCGAAAATAGTAAATATGTTACAAAAATTATCTACACCACTGCATTCTACGGAAAAAAATCTAAAAGAATGTTACCTTTTCGATAAGATGAAGGATAACGCCCAAATGCAACATTTTCAAAAATGCCCTGTATTTTGAAAACTCAAAGAGCTATTAAAATTCTGTTGACGGCAGCTTCAGTTTTACGGAAAAGTAGCATAGTGTCTCGAAAACCGCAACCCTCTATCTTCAAAAATAACGGAGATACCATTCAAAAGTACCCAAAATAGGACACCCTGTACCATCAAATGTTATATTATTTACTTTCGACTTTGAACATCAGTAAATATGATCAATCCTAATTCATATTTCTTTTAGGGTTTTCATTCCTATTCCTAACCTAACAGATGACTTTCGAAGAATAATTATAGTAAAAATGGAGGATCAGGAAAAATATGATATGAAGAGAGAATTTGCTAATGGCCTAAAGCTTCGTGAAATTTTGTCACGTTTTGACTACAATGATGGAGAAATACTCTTGTTTGATTGGTTAAGATGTTCACCACTGATTATATCAAAACTTAGAGTTAATATTCTGAGCGATTCACTTGACCTTATACTAGTAAGTTCTAAACAATAGTAAAAGTAAAATAAAATAGTAGAAAAATCTAAAATCACTACGCCAGAAATAAGATGAATATTACCTTGCTTCTTTATATAATGCAAGTGGAAATAAAAATTATTGTATTTGATGATCATTTTTCGTCTGTACTCACTAGTGGTTCATGTGAAAAATTCTTCATTCTGATTGAATGGAAACCTGATTTCTTATGAATATTTATAATATATTGGAGTAGATAAGCTAGGCCGGTTCTATCTCACTTTTGTTCATTTTTTCATATAAATTCCCATAAGGAAATCTAAGGTCCAAAATAGCGGAAATGGTTCCCTTTGCTCATGCGCACTGGGTTGAATTTCAACGAAATCGATTGAAATGGATTCGTTGGAAACGGTCCCATTGGAATCCGAGCTAGTGCGCATGAGCAAACGAAATCGTTTTCGCTATTTTGGACCTTAGATTTCCTTATGGGAATTTAGATGTAAAAATGACCAAAGAGTGAAACACTGTGATCAATTCCACTTAAATATATATAGTAGTAAATGTTTCGGACTATCAACCCACTATCAAAAGTTTTCTATCTCATTTGATAATGCAACAATCTATCTATTACTGATTTGAGGAGTGGGGATAAGTTCTATATGGTTATTAGTTCTTCGATCTCGCCGACGTACTCACTAAGTGTTCTGAAAAATCCATCCTGTTTCCTTTGTTCAGAGAATGCAAAATCTCTGGATTATCTATATCTATAAAATGGTTATTCTTTATGCAATTTTTTGAAATTTTAGTGAATGTTTTACTGCGGATAATTAATTTTTTATGTTCACCGAATCTGGTATAGAAGTCTATACCAATTTGACCAATTTGAAATCCATCACAGTCAATAAATTTTAATTTATATAAACCAAATTTTTCAGAGACTGTTTGTCGGTCCTTATTATGAAACAACCTGGAAACCAAATTTCTTATATTCGTACTTATATTTCTCAATTTTTTTTAATTTGAATTAGCAATATTTTTATTCATTGCGGTATTAGTGTGAGGGAATTTTTTCAATCAATTATCTCAAGGTCTAAAGAATTCAATGAATGATGGTCGTTTTCGATATCTACGGTGAATATTATTGATTACGTAAATTAATTAATAAATTTTAAAAATTAATTTAAAAGTAACAAACGTTTTTTATAATGTTATGAGTATGGAAAAATACACTACTTTCTAACTGGGACATAAGGTTTTTTTTAATTTTAATTTTAATTTTCAATAAAGCTGTAGTTTGTATAGACAGATTACATAGGAAAGGAAATAATTTTGAATTACGGGGGACTTGCAGTAATTTGAGATTTATAATTAGTAAAAAAACAGTATGTTTAATTAAAGTTTGTGAATCAATATTGAGATATTGGCTTATTTTGTATACTGGTGCATTTATGTAAGACACAATTGGAAGCAAAGGGCAAACTATTTTGTGAATTTGGATTAATTACTGCTAGATGATTAGCTATAACTACAAGGAAATCATGGTTAAAATTTTAAAGCTAATTTGGACTTCAATAATCTTCATTATTGAGGAAATTTGTTTGTCCCACCTTGGAAGAAGTATATTTTTTCATTATAAAATATAATTTATTTTTGATATAAATTGGAAATTCATCAATCAATGAAATACTTTATAGAGATATCATTATTTAATTTTTTTGGACCAAATGATAACCTATGTAAATAATTACCTCAGTTTTGAAAATTTTAGAAAACCTACGCTAACCATGATAGTGCTAATTTAAAAACAATAAAATTGAGTGCTTTTCTTTCATGTATACATAGATTGGTATAGCAAAATACTAGCGGAAAATATTTTGAAAGAACACATTATCTATAACTAACTTAAAAAAAACGAAAATTGCTCTTCAAGAATATGTATTCGAATATCAAGAATGAAGAAATTATTTTCAATTAATTTTGTCCCCAAATTGGGTCACAAATTTGCATTAGCTTGAATAAATATCAATATGAATAGTATGAATAAAATAAATTTAGGTTCAATATTGGTCAATAATAATAACAGACTAACAGTCTTCGAAAAATCTGATGTATATAAATGTATTGATTGTAATTCACTTTACATTGGTGGAACAGTTAGAAACATTGTTACCAGATTGGATCAAGAAAAAAAAGTAAGAACGTCACTGGAACCTAGGGACATTCAGATTTTGTCGGCCTGCTCTAGAAACTTACCCCTCACTGAAGACTTAATAGACCTTAGGATTTCCCCACGCATTGAAGAAAACACTTGATAAAGGATTCTCATTTCATCAAATGAAATTTAATCATAATATTTGATTATAATATTATTCTCTTTATATAATTATGGAGTGCAAAAATAGATAACTAGAAAAAGAATCCGTAATAGACGATCAATACGTTAAAATCTACTTAGTATCCTGAAAAGAAAATAAATGTTCAATTTTGAATAATTGCGATAACACAAAGTACAAAGCAGGCATTTTGTATTATCGCAATTCAAATTGATCTTTTTTTCGGTTCAGGAAGGCGTCTAAAAATTATGCATAAAAATTCACTCACCGATTGATGACCGTAATAATGATTGTTGTAAATATAAAATTCTAGATTATTTCACGTAGCTATATTAAAATGAAATCTAAACGACAAAATTTGGCATACGAAAGTCTCTTAATTTGGAAAATTATCTCCATCATTCTTACAAGTAAAACAACTTTGAAACAACCACCGAACTGCGCTTTACCATACTGACACATAGATCATGCTATTTTTCACTAATTTATGTGAATGTTCAAAAGGGTTTGAGCGGCCAGTATCATACGAACCACTTAGTTCTCTAGACGAACAGTGTTCATGATTAGTAAAATATCGTCTTTGTTCGCAAAGCCAGTTAAGTGCTTTCTACCTGCCAGCTCCATAAACCGAATGATAATTAGAAAGGTCTGTAATGAGATTACTGCGTGGCCTCAATTTTTCTACTCTATCAGTACAATTGCTTCTATTCAAATTGCCTTCTCTTCATAGTTGACTATTGCGTGATTGTATTTATGGGTAGTATTGATAGTGATCCATTGTTCAAACTGACCCAGTTTATACATAGACTAAACAAATGTCGGATCAAGGTACCTATAAGAAGTTCCTAAATCGACAATGCTTTAGTCCAACATCATATACCAACTGGTTATATCATCGATTCTGATGAAACCAGAATCATTTCTCCCATTCATTCCTTCAAATCACAGTTTTAGAGAAGCTGTAGATAAAGTTACGATCCCTGATTGTGAACACCAGCGTCACAGTCTACCACTAGCAATGAACCTCTTCTGAGTAGTCATCCTGTGGTGTCCACCAATTAGCACGCAATTTCCACGAATAGGAACGGCAACCTTCTTTGTTTATGATCTTTATCAATTCCCATTCAGGTAAATTGAGATTTCATACTTGAAACACCAGTTACTTTCCCTAACACCTGAAGATGGTTTCGCGAAAACTTGATTATGTAGTCTTTAACTGTCGTCCGCCATCAGCGTTTGCATTCCCTAAAGTGAAATTTGTTACGACTTGAAGTTGAAAAATACTTGAGAAACTAAGAATTCAAGTCAACAGAGCAAATAGTTGATAGCAATGGTACAGTTCAGAAAATTGTATCGTATTAAAAATCAGTTCTTGTTTTCCAATATGGTTGAGATCGTTTGCACTAAAAATAAGTTTAGTAAATTCATGCGTGCATAATTGTTGTCTTTTGTCTCAAAAAAACTGCTCTCGTGGTGGAAATAAAAATGACGGTTTTTTATGATCGTCACAGCTCTATCTTAAGAAGATTGTTACACCGAGAAGACCTGTACTCACAGATTATTTGTCTGACTAAGAATGACTTTCATTTCACAAACGCGGAAATATTAATGAGAAAAATATTCATATTGTTTTGATTAATATATTTCGACCATACAAAAATCTGAAAAAGACCTCAAAGCTAATAATCAGAAAAAGGATGAATCTTAATTATATTATTAATTTTGGGACAATAGTAAGAGTTCCAAAATGAAAAAACAAAGGAAAAATCTATGAAAGACCGTCCGGAGTAATTATATCCTTGATTTCTGTTTCAACAAGAAGAGCGGTCCTTTTATCATTTCGGCATTATGTATCTAAACCAGTTTTCTGTTGCGCTATTCAGTCGAGCGTATATTTCTTCCCTGCTTTCACGCAGAAGCCGTCGTGAGCCAGAAAGGAATTCTCAATCAATCTGTTCAAACCAAATATCCATAATTTGGGCCCTAACTTGAAAAGGCTTTCTACAAAACAGAAACACAATCGAGTAACCATTGTGCTTTCGGAATAATATTTTCCATGTACTTTCCGATTGATAACTTCATTTCACTATGTGGATAATACAATAATAATGTTCCTTAAACATTAATCAACAATCTTTCTACGAATCACTGATATTAAATGAATATTAGGTATTCAGAGAATGGCTATTTACATGAAAGATCTAAATCGTTAAGTATGTAGATTCTGCGGCGGGCGTAATTTCGGCCGGTAATCCCGTCGCCTACCTGCATAAATCAAGGGGTACCATTTATGACAGATGTAATTTCGGCCGAGGTTTGATGTTTATGATGTGATTAAAAAATTGGTAATTACTTGGGATATCTAGGAAAATTTAAGATGTTTAGCCAAACTGTACACTATTGGTGCTGAATACACAGTTACTAGGAGTGAATTAATCCACAACCACGAGTCAGATGAGACTGCGTTGGAGAGAAAAATAGTGACAACTTCACGCAAGCGCAAAGCTGAGGAGGACATATCGGAGAAACCTTCAAAAATTATTAAAAGCATTCTTTCAAAACATTTGCCAGATAATTTGTCATCGACAGATGTCAATCGAATAAGAATAAATTTCTACAACAGCCGCCGTAAGCTGCTACCAGCCCTGCCTAAGGATATTCACGATGTTCATTCTGTACTAGAAAGTTATGGACCGAAAACTACAACAGGTGAAAATTTTTTTGTTTATTAACAGCACAACTGATAATATCATTGTTTTTTCTTGCCAAACAAATATTACAACTTTCTGTAAAATGAAAGATTTTCACATGGATGGCATATTTTCTTATTATACAAAATATTTTTGTCAGTTATTTACCATCCATGGACTGGAAAATGGGCATTATGTTTCCCTTTCGTATTGTCTGTTGCCTAACAAGACCAATGACACATATATGAGACTATTTTGTCGGTAAAATCTAAATTTTTTAAATTGTTTTTATTACATATTCCAGCAAAAATTAAAGACAAACAAGTAAAAAATAAACTAAAATTTATCGAAAACATGGTAAATATGCTTCGATCTGGCAATATTTCTAGAATTAATTTTGTCAAATCTGTTTCACATCAAAATGTTTTCTAAAAATTGATAGTGTACCTAAGTTATAGATGTCTACGTTATAGAAATAAGTTGATGTAATTAATTTTGATTTAATTTTAACTTGACTTTTTTGTGTCTTCTGTAGTGCTTGTTTAAAATTTATATAAATAATTTTATAGAAATAAAGAAATATTTTAGTACAAAGCATTCTGTTATTTTATTTCAACTGATATTTGCTGCCGAAAATACCTATGAGATAAGGAAGCAACTTAAAACCTCCGGCCGAATTTACCTACCGGCTTTTAGTACCTGCCCTTTTTCCGGCCGAGATTCCATCCGCCCAGATTTTGAACGGCGTAAAGCAATATTAAAATGTGAAATTATAAAGTACCTAGGTAGGTACTGAAAGAGAAACTGAAAAAAAATGAATCGTTGAAATTACAACGCACTGACATAGAAGCTGAAAAGAAAAGGACAACTGTTACCTGGCAAAGTTGAGTCAATACAAAATTAAGTTTATCAATAATTATTAATTAATTCGCTGTACGCAAAACGAATTACTTTCCATTCTCATCTTCAAAAAAACAATGCAAGAATATCCATTTCGCAAACAGCATGTTGTTTTTATGATTTTTTTTTATTTCTAAATCTTAGCAAATCACATTTTACAAAAATTTATTTTTCTTTCCTCTCCTTACAATGAAAATTAAATTCACCTCCAAGCTGATGATCACATTTTTTTGAGGTAGAATTGGTTGAATAGTATTGTGAAATCGTTGAACTCTGTTTGGAATGCTTACTGAGTAAAGAGTATCAATGTGATTTCACTTTTTCCTACTAGTTTACTATTTTCGGTGAAGTTATAATGTTCTATGTGAATTTTAATGACTTCAGAGAGCACATTCAGCCAGAGTGAAGGAAATTCATATAATCAGCAAAGTCGCTTCCACAGTATTCAATTGGATGAAGCCATTCCTGCCATCCAAAATAGCTTCTCGGGTAAGATGAACGTTTCCATTTCTAGTATTTTCTTGAATAAATATTCGTTTATTTCCATCCTGAAAAGTTTAAGGTTCACGATAGCCTTGAAGATGTAGCCTCTTTTATACCCAGAAAGTGTTTGCCGAAAGACTATGGAGGAGAATTGAAAAGTCTTGATGAATTTAGGGGTGAGTAGAATCGCGTGAATCTATCATGACTAAAATAAAAGTGGAAATCACGTTACTCTATATATATATATATATATATATATATATATATATATATATATTATATATATATATATATATATATATATATATATATATATATATATATATATATATATATATATATATATATATATATATATATATATATATATATATTTATATATATATATATATATATATATATATATATATATATATATATATATATATAATACACATCACATCGTTCGTTCGTCATGTCGCGCGGACGTGGTATTCAATGCTCTCGCTGTGTTAATAAAATTGATAGATATGACGATTCGATATTGTGCTCTAAATGCAAAGTGAATTTCCATATCAAGTGCGTATTTCCATCAATGGATAACTTTCTTAAATTACGTGAGGATAATAGTGATAAAAATTGGGTTTGTGAGACCTGTGTTCAAGATCCGGACGAATCAAACACAACATCAAGTCATCAAAACCAGGCATGCCAGTATAACTTTAGTGAGTATCTCACTAAAGATATCTTTATCACTATAAAAAAAGAAATCGTTAACGAAATTACTCAATCATTCGCGGCAGAAATTAATGAATTGAAGAAAATGATTGCATCTCAAAGTGAAATAATTCATAAACTGCTAGCTGATACCGAAATGTATAAAGAAAGATCTTATAAAAAAGAAAAACAAACAATTACATCTGATCGTGAATTCCCCTCTAATCCACCTGCTAACAAAACAGATGTCAGTTCGAGCAAAATCACCGATTCTAAAGACAGAGAGTCTTCAGATGTTCCCCAAGCCGGCAACTCATCTCAACAGAAAATTTTAAATGATGTTATATTCGTTGAAAAGGACATCATGGAAAATTCTAGTGTACCCTCCAAGATGTCCAAAAATGAATTAGATTGGACAGTTGTTAAATCAAGGAAAAAAGATAAAATTATCCAACCAATATCAGGCGCTAGAAATATAAATGGCAATAAGCAATCATTCTCATCACATAGTCAACCACCAAGTCGGAAATCTCCGATACCTATAATTGGTACCTTGAAATCCAATGTTTTACTTGCTGCTCCGAAGATACCAGTCGCATTTATTCATGTATCCAGACTCAGTCCTTCCACGAATCCTGCAGATCTCGAAAATTTCATTAGTCAATGTATACCTAATGTTACTTGCGAGAAATTGAACTCGAAGAAACCTGAAATATATTCATCATTCAAGATAACTTTACCACTTGAATATATTAATCAAGCAATGAGCTCTACATTCTGGCCTGAGGGAGTTGCGGTTAAAAGGTTTTTTTCGAAGCGCCGTCAGAGCATCATCATATCATAGGTAAACAAGACGTAAATGAGGTTCCCACACATTCAATTAAAATTATTCATCTTAATATACAATGCATTAACACATCTTTTAATGGCTTAATATAATTTGTAAATGAAGAAGCCACTGATTTCCTGGCTATAACCGAACATTGGCAGTGTAAAGAGCAATTACAATCATATTATATAGAGGGTTTTAAGATTGTATCAGGTTTCTGTAGGGAAAAAAATAAACATGGAGGTTGTGCTATTTATGCTAAAAGCAAATACACATGTAAAAACCGATTAGATATATCAAACCTGTCTATACCACATATATATGAATGTTCGGCATTAGAATGTAATCTAGGTAATGCTACCAAATTTAGAATATGTTGCTTATATCGCCCAAATACCCCTCCACTCTCGGATCTGGATATCTTTTTTGAAAATCTCATAATAACCTTAGACATACTATGTAAAGATAATGTACCACTCATAGTTGCTGGTGACTTTAATCTGGATTTCCTCAAACCTGAAGACAAAAATATAGGTACATTAATGTCAATCATGCAATCATATAATTTATACCCAAGGGTTGATGAACCTACTAGAGTGATAAAGCACTCTGCCACTTGCCTTGATAATATTTTTACAAATGTAAACAATAGTATGGTAAAGGTGGTGCAGCCTCATTTATCTGATCATATGGCCCAAGTACTTTCATTTCAAATAGCAAAAGAAAAAAAAACACCCACTTACAAAAAAATTAGAAGATTTACAGACCGAAATATTAACATTTTAAAACAAAAGCTAATAGAATTTGATTGGTCTCCCCTATTTTGCATAGAGCCAGATAGTGTTGAAGATATGTGGAAATTTTTTTCTTCACATCTCGAAGATATGTTTAAGGAATCATTTCCTGAAGTAACTGTAAAGGATAATTTAGTAGATGGTAATATTCAACACTCGTATAGAAATGTGCATAAAGTGGTGGATCTAAAAAATCAAATGAACATTCTTTACACCATATCAAAATACAGACAAGACTACCTAGATCGGTATAAGAAAACTAAGGGAGAATATGATAAAACAATCAAGACTGTCAAGCAACAATATTATAGAAGTAAAATTCAAAACTCAGACAATAAAACGAAAACCACATGGAACATTATAAAAACTTTGACTGGAAGTCAACAAATTAATAAAGAGAAACCTATACCTTCTATGGAACCTCAAATGCTCGTTAATCAGTTTAAGAAGTATTTCACAAATAATATAAGCAATGCAACATATACGTCTGAGAAAGAAAATATACTTGGAATAAATGGTATCAAGAATTCTTTCTATGTGTTTGCAGTGACAAGTAAAGAAATAATAGATACTGTAAATAAGTTCAAACGCTCTTTATCAGCAGGATATGATCAAATACCGAGCAGTGTTCTGAAGAAAGTTATACAACTAATAGCGGAACCTTTACGCTATGTAATATATAGATCCTTTGTAGTAGGCATATTTCCAATGGCCTTAAAAAGAGCAGTTGTCATTCCAGTTTATAAAAAAGGGCCAGTTGAAAAATTGGAAAGCTACAGGCCAATCAACCTACTAACAACTATCAATAAGATATTTGAAAAGATTCTAGCAAATCGAATGCTGAGATTTTTCAACAAACACAGAATATTCAACCCATCTCAACATGGATATCTTCATAGAAAAAGCATAGACACTGCTATATTTGAGCTGTCCCAGAATATATTAAGCATAATGGAAAAAGGGGATATACCTATGGGCCTGTTTCTAGACCTGTCGAGGGCATTTGACTGTGTTATTCATTCAAGATTACTGACAAAGTTAGAGGCATATGGAATACGTGATAACCAACTCAAGCTAATAAAAAGTTACTTAGAAAATCGAGTACAAAGTGTACATATCACAAAAATGGCGACTACCTACATGTCGGATGATATCGTGGTTAATAGAGGGGTACCACAAGGGAGTATTCTAGGTCCTCTGCTGTTCATTATATATATAAATGATTTGCCGACATGTGTTGATTTGTCGGTGAAATTTACGGTATATGCTGATGATACAAATATAATTATGAATATCACTGATGGAAATCATTCTATAGACCAACAGAGACCTGATGCAGTGTATAAGAAAGTGAAGGAATGGTGCACTATAAATCAACTAACTTTGAACAGCACAAAAACAGAGGGTGTAATATTTCATACAGACAAAGCATCAGTAAAGTTAAAGAACTTCATGATAGATGATATACTCGTGGATGTATCCAATTCTACCAAATTCTTGGGTGTCTACATAGATAGCAACTTAAAATGGAAAATTCATGTAGACCACATAAACAAAAAATTAAATTCAATATTGTATACAATCAATGTATTGAAAAAATCCGTGGACACTGATACTATTAAAACAATATATTTTTCGAATTTTCAAGCAACTTTGTCATATGCTATTATTTTTTGGGGATATAGCTCCTATGCTAATTGTCTATTTATGAAACAAAAAATGGCCATCAGATATATGTTTAATTTAAAATATAGACAGACATGCCGGAATGTATTTAAAGCGAATAACTTATTCACCCTAACTGGACTCTACATTTATAGGTGCCTTATATTCTTGACTGACCATGAAGAGCTGTACGAGAAATATCTGAATAAAAACATCACTAGACGAATAGAAGCATATATGTATCCGCTTCTTTCTCGGAGCCTGTCACAAGATAGTGCCTTATATATGCCCATGAAATTGTACAATGCTCTTCCAAGGAAGCTTAAATGTAGCAGAGGCATGCAATTTAAAAAGAAAGTATCTGTTTACATCAAGTGCTGTGAGCCATACAATTTAGATGAATATTTTATGTATTGTAGGTTAAATAGGGATTGATTGTATATTTTAATTTATGTATTCCTTATTTTTGATGACATAATCTTCTCATTGTGACATCTGAAGAGAATAAACATTATTATTATTATTATTATTATATGAAGGCCTTAATGTGAAATAATGACAAGCCACATAAGCTGAATTGTTGGAAAAACTCATCTGAAAAGTTTAAAAAATACTAAAAGTCAACTAATGATTTTTTAAAAATAAATTTCATGCAATTATTTAGGAAAAGTGCATCTACTCAAATTGTGCTAATCAGGTAATTAAAGAAAAGTCACGTGTATGCAGAAAAAAATATTTTATTGAAAAAATGAGGCTTGTCACATTCTTGCTTCAAAATAAAAACTTGAAAAACCATTTGGTGAAATTTCAAGTATTTGTACAGGTAATTTCATCATTTAATGATTTCGATATCGTCACCGCCTTCAACTGCAGGTTTTTCTTCAGCAGATTATTGTGAGGACAAAAAAAAATGATGAACCAGAGGCACACATGGTATTGACGATTTTACATTATCTAGTTTCTTCTTAGATATTTTGATTGGTTCAAAGTATTTTGGCTGTAAGTCAGTGAGAAATGTCTGAATGGGTCTTCCCCCAGTTCTCGAGCGATAACTGTTTTCTTTGTCCTATCACTTACATATTCTTATGCCCTAAATTTCTTCTTCTTTTTCTGTTTTGTCTGGAATAACATTTTACATTTTGTTGTCCTTATCTGCTTTTTGGAGTACGTTCAGGAGAATTTGGTTTAGGTCTCTCATTTTCTATATATGACTTCTCAAATGCAAAAATGTGACAAGCCACATTATTGAATAAAATCATTACCTGCTTATTTTTACATCGATTCACATCACTAATAGGAGAATTGTCTCTGCCTAGGTAACTATCATCTACAGGAAATTCAATTTCATCACTAGAACCGTTCATATTTTCACACTTTGATAGATTACTGAAGCGCGTATAATCTGAGTCAGCCATTTTGTGTGGCTTGTCACTATTCAACTAAAATAATCTACGAAAAGTTAACAGATGCAATGTGACAACTGAATTATGGGGCTATCTATTGAAAAATACCCGAATTCTTGGTTGAGAGTTTTGCTAAACTATAAAAGATTACTGCTACATAGTATAATACAATTTGCAAAATATGTGGCTTGTCATTGTTTCACATTAAGGCCTTCATATATATAATCTCTTGATAATTATTAGCAATAACAGGCTTGTTGAATCTCAAAAAAACTCGATTTTATTAAAAAGTTGACGTTTCGCCACGACATTCGTGGCTTTATCAAAATTTTTTAATGAAATCGAGTTTTTTGATATTCAACAAACCTGTTATTGCTAATAATTATCAAGAGATTAGAAATAATTCACAGGCATCAACAATTCGAATAAATAATTATATATATATATATATATATATATATATATATATATATATATATATATATATATATATATATATATATATATATATATATATTATATATATATATATATATATATATATATAATATATATTATATATATATATATATATATATATATATATATATATATATTATATATATATATATATATATATATATATATATATATATATATATATATGTAATATATATATATATATTAAAAAAATTAAATAATAAGAAAAAACAACTTGTCTAAAAACCACAAAACATTTTGTGGTTTTTAGACAAGTTGTTTTTCTTATTATTTAATTTTTTTAATATAAATATGAACTACCACAGAGTTGATTCATCGTCCATCGAATTTATTATATATATATATATATATATATATATATATATATATATATATATATATATATATATATATTATATATATATATATATATATATATATATATATATATATATATATATATATATATATATATATATATATATATATATATATATATATAATACACAATGGCTAAACACCCCAAATGGGGTTGCGCCGCTTGAATGCTTTCTAGATCCTCTTTCTGGGGTGGATCAATCCCCATCATTCCTATAGTTTCTCGCTTATTTTCCTCCGTAGAGCCCTGTCCTTAGCTTTTTTCTTCCATCCAGCGATACCTGTCGTTCTTAAATCCCCCTCCACTTCCATCAGCCACTTAGATCTGGGTCTTCTTCGCCTTCTTTTAAATACTGGTTCCCACTGCAGCACTGAGCAGACCATTGCATCCTCTCCTCTTCTCCATACATGTCCGAGCCATTCTATCCTTCGCTTACTTATTCGTTTCACTATATCTTTGCCGTTCTTTTCCACCAGTATTTCATAGTTCATCCATTGCCTGTATTCATTGTCATCAACTTTTATTAGTCCTAGGATTTTTCTTATTATTTTTCGTTCCACTATTCTCAATTCATCATCTTCTCTTTTCATCATTGTCATGGTTTCTGCTTCATACATTATAACCGGTTTTATCATTGTGTTATACATTTTGAGTTTAGTGGCCCTTGATAATAATTTACTCTTCAATAGTTTTTTACTAGCATGGAATGCCCTATTAACTGCCATTATTTTTTCTTCTATTTCTGATCTTCGTTCTCCGTTACTGCTGATCGTAACCCCCAGATATTCGATCTTTTTGAATTCCTCAAATTCGTATTCACCCATTTTTATAATTTTGTTTTCACACTGCTTTCCAAATCTCATTATCTTTGTTTTGCTGCTGTTTATTTAAATCCCTTCTTCTCACCTTCTGTTGTTATTTCTAATAGCATTTGTTTCATTATTTCTCGTCGCTTCGTTACTATGACTATGTCGTCTGCATACGCGACCATTTGGCCTCCGCTCGTTCTTAAATTCCCCGTATTTACGTTTCTCATAACATAATCTAGGGCTAAACTGAACAATGTTGTTGAGAAGCCATCGCCTTGTCTTACCCTTCTATTAACTATAAAGTCTTCTGTTTCTCCTTTACTTGTAAGTATACTCGCTTTTGACTGGTTCATAGTCATTGAAATTGATCTTCTTAACTTAGCTTCTATCCCCTGCTTTTTCAGTCCTTTAATCAATTTACTCCTTTTGACTGAATCGAATGCTTATTGGAAGTCTATAAATAGCATTTCTATTTCAATTTTATATTCATAGGCTTTTTCCATTATTTGCTCAATCATATGAGAAGCATCGGTTGTGGACTTCTCTTGTATTAAATCGCATTGCTATTGACCTTTTATGCCTTCAGATTTTCTAGCTAAACGCCTCTGCATTATTGCTGGCAATATTTTATATGCCACATTTGAAAGAGTTATACCTCTATAGTTCTAGCACGCCTGTTGGTCCCCTTTTTAATGAATTGTTACAATTTGTCCAACTTCCCATTCCTCAACCATTTTCTCGTTTCTCCATATTTTTCTTATTAACTGGTAAAGTCTTTCGTGAAGTTCTTCTCCACCGTACTTTATCAATTCAATATTTATCTCGTCTTTTCCTGGTGCTTTCCCGTTCTTACTTTTTTTTAATGATTCTTATTACTTCACTTTTTGTTGGTTCTTCTGTTGCGTTCTCCACCCTCTCTTATTTCTTTTCTTCCTTTGTTGCTTTATCTGTAGCTGCCTCTGTTAACAGTTCTTCGAAATATTCTTTCCAGATAATTTTAATATGCGTTTCTTCTTGTATCACTTAATCGTTTTTGTTTCTTATGCCTCTTACTTTGCCCTTATATGTTTCATTTTGTTCATTTGTTTTTTATAGAAGACTACTACTGCGTTTCTACTATTACTTTCATTTTCTATGTTTCTTATTTTGTTGTCCGTCCATTCTCTTTCAGCTTTTCTTATCGCTCTGTTACAGTTTTTTCTCTTATCCTTCTCTGTCTTCTGATTTATTCGTGATGATCCATTTCCTCCTAGCCTCGCCCTTTGCCTTGACCATTTCTCGGCATCTTTCATTATACCATTCTCTTTTGTTCCGTTATTTTCTTTCCCTAACTGACTTGCCGCTGAGCTCAGTATACATTTTTTAATGTTAGTTTATTCCAACTCAACATTATCCGTTTCTTCACATTCCAATAACGTTTTTTCCACTTGCTTCTCATATTCGTTTCTCAATTTTTCATGTTTGAGCTTTTCAATGTCCCATTTTGTTCGGGTTGTTTTTATAGATTTCATATATATTTTTTATTTTTTGCTTGATTGTGGCCGTTACCATGTAGTGATCCAAGTCGGCACTTGCACTTCTGTATGTTCGTACATCTTTCACCGACGACTGCTTTCTTCTGTTAATAAGCAAGTGATCTATTTGTGTGCTGTCGCTGATATCTGGCGATTTCCATGTTATCTTGTGCTTTCTTGGATGGGCGAATTTGGTGCTACTTATTATCATATCTAACCTTTCCGCCAAATTGCATAGGCGTTGCCCATTGTTGTTTGTTTTCTCATGAACTGTGTGTTTTCCTGCCACTCTTCGCAAGAATTCTTATTTCCCTGTTTGGGCATTAAAATCGTAAATCAACAAAGTTGTTACCTCTTTCGGCAGTATTTCTTCTTCGATTTTTTCATATATATTATCCTTCTCATCCTTATCTGCACTTTCGGTTGGTGCAAATACATTTATTATCGATGTATTCATCGGTTTTGCTTGTATCCTCAGACATGCCACTCGTTCACTTATTGGTCTGAACTCCAATATATCATTTCGTAAATTACTCCTCATTATAAAACCTACCCCATATTGTCGATGATTTTTATCCCCCTGAATGATAAAAACTTAAGTCATCTTTTTCTACTTTCCCTTGACCTTTCCATCTTATCTCCTGCAATGCAGCTATATCTATTTTGTACTCTCTCAGTTCGTCCCCAATCTCCATTATTTTGTTAGGCAGCAACATGGTTCTGACGTTCCTAATAAATACTTATATTTCATTCCTTTTTTTCCCTTTTGTTTTTCTGAGTCTACTGTTATCCTTATCCTTTCCATTATACTTATTGTTTTTGTTTTTATTTTCACAATTTTTTTTATTGTTTATTTTCATTAAATTTGTGATTTTATAGTTGCCCTTACTACCACTACCATTAGCACCATTCCTTTTGTCCCTAACAACTCTACTCTCATTACTTCCATTACAAATGCATTTCCCCTTACAACCTTACTATCACTAATATTACTATATAATGTACAATTCTTATTATTGTTAACCCTAAACCTATTTTTTTTGTTTAGGTATATGTCTA
>JARQZK010002267.1:137500-140000 GCA_030704885.1 Cynegetis impunctata | reverse complement strand
GACGGGATATTTATGGAACATAGGAAGTGTGGGTAGGGTTCAGAGGATTAATACTGGCCCAGCATTCGCCTTATAAGTTTGCAAGCAGTGACTTACATTACCATGAGGAAACCTCTGAGAAAAACTCATGGCAGACCAGTCGGCCACGGGGTTTGAACCCGAGACCTCCCAAATGCTAGCCAGCGTACCTAACATACTCGACAAACTAGCTTGGTTCCTTCTGCGTTCTCGGTGCTCGGGTTATATAGGCAGTGGCTTGCCCCTCCAGTGGAATGACCAGCTTGCCCCTCCAGTAGAATAACCAGCTTGCGCACCACAAACGTTGGTGCGCGAGCAACAACGTTACAATATATATATATATATATTGGTTTTTTAATTGACGAATGTTGATATAGTATGAGGTTTAATGGGTAGCGGCAAACAAATAACACAAGCAATAAGATTTTCGGTCTTTAAATAAATTAATTAATTGTATAATGAACAAATGCTGGTGAAACTTGACTCACCAAGGACTACTGGCGGTAAGATGTATTATGTTGTGAATTTTTAGATTGTGTAACTGTTTTATTTTCTTATAGACCCTGAAGAATATACAAATTGGTATCGAAATACATAGAAAAAAAAAAAAAAAAACTTGCCGCTACCCATTAAACCTCATACTATATATATATATTATATATATATATATATATATATATATATTATATATATATATATATATATATATATATATATATATATATATATATATATATATATATATATATATATATATATATATATACAGACCGGGCGTTTTGTTTTTATGGTGCTATGTTCTGGTGTCATTGAATTGGGTGAGGAGCCCCGCTGTACCTTTCGGTAAGCTCCTTCCGTAATGATTAGTATTGTTTTCAGTCAAGTTTATTACTTAGGGCATGATAGATCACGACAAACGTCTTTCCAGGCTCAACCCGTGCGTTGGTGTAAGTACTCCGGGAATATTCGAGTTATTTTTTAGTTGTCTTTATTGTAATTTTCTGGACAAGTACTCATTATATTTTGTTCTATTATGGATCCTTATGAAGTTGAAGTAAATAGACTTGGTAAATTGTTCCAGGAAGTTAAAACCGATGTCGAAGTAGATACCGATGATGATTGCCGATCCCGAATTCGTAGAAATTTTCGATCCCGAATTCGTAGAAATTTTAGATCCCGAATTTGAAGAAATTTTAGGACACGAAATATTGTAAAGATCGTAAAACAAAATATTATTGTAAAGAATGTAATAATTTCTTATGCTTAGAGTTTGTAGTAATTTTTTGTTTCGAATGTAGTGAGCAAAAGTAGTAGATATTTTATATGAACTTTTTTATTCGTGTTTTTGAATTACTTGTCTTATTTCAGTTAATAAAGTTGAACATCGACATTTTTTGTTCAGGAATTTTTTATCGGTTTTGTATTTTTCTTAATATTGATGTTGAAAAAAGAATAGGATTTAATTTCAATTATAAAAATATTGAAAAATTAGAAAATTGGCTTTCTTATTATTCAAGTCGAAGAAAACTAACTAATACTTCAAAATGAAACAAATGAAACTAGAAAAAAAAAATTGTAATTAAAAAAAATATATTGAGTTAGGGTCTGAGAGACCCGACCCCCCTACTAGCGCAACTTTTTTTCACCCGTGTACTGGAAGGTTGATCAGAAATAATAACCGAATCTCTCGGAACTGCGTGATAATGAATTTATTTTCATGAAACTTTCTTGAAAATCTGACTAGCTTCCTTAAATATCTTTAGGTTTCAATTTCTGATTTTCTAGTCAACTGGTATATTGAAACTTCAGTTTCTCACTCACTAATTTTGATTCTTTGAATTAATAAATCTAGTTTTTATCTTTCAGACGATTGGGATCACCTTTATGCTGAACATCGACAGGATTTACTTAAATATATTGGCACCAAGGCTCGTGAGGAAATGAGACAAGGAGTTTCTGTTACTGATATAATGCAAGGGACTTTCAAAAAATTGGATATCGATTGATATCAGATTATAATTATTCTGAAGTACTTTTTATAGTTATAAAACTACTAATTCAAATTCCACAGTTTTATACCTGAATGATTTGAATAATTCCTTCAATGAAATTCAGTTCAATAAATCAATTATATATATATATATATATATATATATATATATATATATATATATATATATATATATATATATATATATATATATATATATATATGATGGATTTATCCTTAACTTTGTGATCATAAATTTTTAAAATATAAATGAGTAACAATATAGTTGAATTTTTATCACTATTTTTATTCAATTATTTGCGACTGTAGTTCCGTAGTACTACTGCCTTTTCAAGCGAATGAAAAGTTTTTCCCTTTCTTCTTCAACAGTGAAGTTTATATCAGGATGTATACTATATTTAAACGATAAAAGGTATACTACATAGAGTGAACAAGGAAAATTCATCAATAATTTAAATAATTATCAAACAA
>JARQZK010002267.1:117500-127500 GCA_030704885.1 Cynegetis impunctata | reverse complement strand
ATATGTATATATATATATGTATATATATATATATATATATATATATATATATATATATATATATATATATATATATATATATATATATATATATATATATATATATATATATATATATATATATATATATATATATATATATATATATATATATATATATATATATATATATATATATATATATATATATATATATATATATATATATATATATATATATATAATGAAGTATAAACTTTAAAATAAAAAACACTTGGCTTATGTTTCACAATATAAATAATATTTAGATACTGTATTTAGCAGTAACGAAAAGTCAAGACTTACAAGTACATAACTCGATAATTGTCTACTTTTCGTTACTGCTCTATATAGAATCCAAAAATTATTTATATTGAGAAAAATAAGCCAAGTGTTTTTTATTTAAAGTTTACACTTTTTTCTTTATGATGTTTCACCAAGTGATGAGCGAGAATTCAATCTCAGATATATATATATATATATATATATATATATATATATATTATATATATATTATATATATATATATATATATATATATATATATATAATATATATATATATATAATATATATATAATTATATATTCGAATTATTGTTGCCAGTGAACTATTTATAATCTCTTGATAATTATGAGCAATAACAGGCTTGTTGAATATTAAAAAACTCGATTTTATTGAAAAGTTGACGTATTGATAAAGCCACGAATGTGGCGAAACGTCAACTTTTTAATAAAATCGAGTTTTTTAAGATTCAACAAGCCTGTTATTGGTAATAATTATCAAGAGATTATATATATATATATATATATATATATGTATATATATATATATATATATATATATATATATATATATATATATATATATATATATACACACAGTGTCCGACAAAATTTTGGAACCATATGGGAAATTTTCTAACTAATGGTTTCTCAGAAAATTTCATTCTACATAAAAGTTGGTGCATTCAGTTAGACTGAATATGCGCATAGCCGTTTTTATCAAGTGAAAAAAGTTGTTCGCAATTAAAATATATTTCTAATTATCCAGTGCGGTCTACAATTGCTAATTTCAATGACGTCAACGAGTTGGCCCCAATTTTAAATGGGAATTATCGAAAATAATTTTTTCATAGTAAATTACTGAAGTAACATTAACGTTCTTTCGTAGTAATTACCTGAACTAAAAAAATCTTGAAGATGAGTTCAAAAACAGTACTGGACAGAATCACAAAAAACAGGACATTCTTCATTAGAAATATATCTATTTGCTGAATAGTTAATAAACACAAAATGAATTTTTGAATTGAGACTTGGTAGTTAGGTATGCTACATGAATTTCACATTTTTGTGTGACGTATTCTTTCAATACAAGCAATTGTACGTTTCTGAAACAGTTTTATGGGATTTCTCACGTATTCTTGAAGAATTTACCCTATAACTCGCCTGGTTTCAATCTCGAGTTCGTCAACGTTCCAAAACGGTCTGTTTTGATAAACCTTAATTTTGACATATCCCCAAAACCAGAAATAAAGAGGAGTGATGACCTTGGCGGCCATAAATTAATGGAACACCTCCCTATCCATCGGTTTTGAAATGTTTGATTTAGCCAGTTATTGATAATTCTCGTTTTATGAATCGGTGATCCATCTTGCATGAACCATATATCATACCTAACACCTTATGGCATCTGATCAATATAGGACTCAATTTAATTTTCCAAATCATATAAGTTACCTGTGCAGTTAAGATTACCATGGAAAAAGAAAGTCCCAATTATTCCTGTTGTCTCGGAGAATCCTACCGAGACGTTAGTTTTGAATGTGTATTGATCTCTGCATTCAATACCAAAATAAGGATTCTCATCCGCCCACCAGCGGCAGATCTGTGAAGATGTGAAACTAGCTTCGTCAGAAGAAATTGTGTCACCGCAAACCTGCAATCGTCTTCAATTTGCTTCTGCACTCACGTGCAAAATTCGACTCCTTCATCATAATCTCGATCCTTCGAAGTATTGATAAATATGGGTTTGTACGATCGCAACCAATTCTTCCTTAGAATTCTTCTAACATAAGTCTGTGATATTCTAATATCAGCAGAAAGCTGATTTAATGAAAGCTTTGGCTTCTCGATAATGCATCACATTTATAGTTGCTTGGTCATCTTCAGTTATCCATTTTTCTTGATCTATTTTAAAATTATTTTCCACTTTCCTCGTTGACTCGAACTTTTCATTAATTTCAACGGAAGAGTGAACTAAGTTTCTTCCTGGATGCCTCTCGTAAAAAATACGGGCAACTTCACGTGACGTTTTGTAATTATCACCGTATAATAAAACTATTTTCACCTTTTCATCATAGGCATAATGCTCACAAAAAACGCAAAGTGGACAGTTCGCTTTATTTTTTGACATTGATTGATAACATCGCATCATTCTCCTATATTACGCAGTTAAACTTCGCCGTGGGTAGGCAAAGCATCAGAAGTTTTTCTACTCACTTAAATAAATATGTAAATAATAATCAAAGAATTTCGAAAAAACAGATAACTATATTTCATTAAATCTTTTCGGGCTGTGCTCGTATTCAGTTTAGTTATAACGTGCAATTCAGTCCGATATAAGCAGTCAGATATGCTAATATAAGATAACAAGGAAAACCACAGAAACCCTTTTACATATAATGATCGAAATGTAACTCTGCAAAGTTGATAAAGGAAAATCTACATATGTTTTATTAAATTTATTGTGGATGTGGCCTTATTTAGTTACTAATTACGTGCTATACAGTCAAATA
The DNA here is from genome assembly GCA_030704885.1 of Cynegetis impunctata. NCBI lineage: Eukaryota > Metazoa > Arthropoda > Insecta > Coleoptera > Coccinellidae > Cynegetis > Cynegetis impunctata. The sequence continues at coordinate 124,686 of JARQZK010002267.1, read as the reverse complement.
TCAGAAGTCAGGTCTAATAATATTAGCATTATGTGAATAAGAATTTTTGTGGTTTCCCTTACCATCTAATATTAGAACATCTGATTTCTAACACTGGATTGATTAAGCAAGTCAAAAGATAATATAAAACATCGTTGAGTATTTTTTTGACTTTTCAATTTTTTAGAAATTAATAAACCTCAAAAAAATTTCAATAATGAGGAAGTCATGAATTTAAATTTCGATAAAATCATTCTTCTAATAACATAGGTATGTGTAACAACCAGAATTAGCACAAGCAAAATTAGTATAATATATATATATATATATATATATATATATATATATATATATATATATATATATATATATATATATATATATATAATCTTTTGATAATTATTAGCAATAACAGGCTGGTTGAATCTTAAAAAACTCAATTTTATCAAAAAATTGACGCCTCACCACGACATTCGAAATTGAAATTTCTTTGACATTTATTGTTTTAAAATAATTGAATAAACAGGGCTGCTTTGTATATGCTATTCAGTCTAATATTTATATTCAAAATTGTAATTATTAGATGGTAAGGGAAACCAAAGAAACCTTTACCTACGTAATGTTTGAAAATAATAATAATAGGGTTCTATTTATCTAACAACAAAGAAATTAGTTATGGGAAAACATTAAAGAAGTGGAGTAGAATTATCGGTATAGTACGCTTATATGGAAGCAGCCGTTGACACGTGTTTCGGACTCTTTGGTCCTCATCAGAACGGCGTAGCTAAGTATTGGATTGAAAATTTGGAGATGAAAATAGTTTAATAAATAAAATCCTCTGTTATGGAAGAAAATCACTTATTTGTGGTTTATTGTTTGAACTCTCCGGTATGGGAGATCAAACAATAAACCACAGATAAGTGATTTTCTTCCATAACAGAGGATTTTATTATAAAAATTTCATTAAAAACGGCTACTTCCATATAAACGAACTATACCGATAATTTTTGCTTTACTTGTTTAATATTTTCCCAAAACTAATTTTCTTTTTTAATATTAATTTACTCTTTCTGAGATCTCTCGGATGGAATTAATCGCCTTCGTGGCAAAGTTTGACCAAATCTCCCATACCGGAGAGTTCAAACAATAAACCACAAATAAGTGATTTTCTTCCATAACAGAGGATTTTATTTATTAAACTATTTTCATCTCCAAATTTTCAATCCAATACTTAGCTACGCCGTTCTGATGAGGACCAAAGAGTCCGAAACACGTGTCAACGGCTGCTTCCATATAAGCGTACTATACCGATAATTCTACTCCACTTCTTTAATGTTTTCCCATAACTAATTTCTTTGTTGTTAGATAAATAGAACCCTATTATTATTATTTTCAAACATTACGTAGGTAAAGGTTTCTTTGGTTTCCCTTACCATCTAATAATTACAATTTTGAATATAAATATTAGACTGAATAGCATATACAAAGCAGCCCTGTTTATTCAATTATTTTAAAACAATAAATGTCAAAGAAATTTCATTTTCGAATGTCGTGGTGAGGCGTCAATTTTTTGATAAAATTGAGTTTTTTAAGATTCAACCAGCCTGTTATTGCTAATAATTATCAAAAGATTAAAAATAGATCACAGGCAACAACAATTCGAATAAATATATATATATATATATATATATATATATATATATATATATATATATTATATATATAAATATATGTATATATATATATATATATATATATATATATATATATATATATATATATATATATATATATATTATATATATATATATATATATATATATATATATATATATATATATATATATATATATATATATATATATATATACCGTAGAACGGGGCTATTGTAGACTTTTTTTTCATTATTCTCAATATTGCAGAAAGAGTAATTAAAAATAATCTATTTTGATATGCTTTTTGGATAGGTTTATATACGACCAAATATTATTCTATGATAATAGAATAATAGTCCCCATTCTTACAGGGTGCTGAAAAAAAATTGTTTTGGGCCCGTCTAAAATAGCCTCGTGGGTCGGGGATATTTTAGAATCGGTAAGAATAACGCATTAATTATAGTTACCTCGTATATGGGGTTAAATTGGAAAACATACATTTTTAAATCAAGAATAATAAAAGGTATATAGCATTGATAATTTAAAGAATGGGGTGATTTTAGAAGACCGGGGATATTTTGGAATGATTATAAAAACGCCATCCAGAATAGCCCCGATCTTCAAAAAGGACCATGAAAAATTTTGGGGAAGCATAATGTTTATAACTTTTTTGCACAATGATACTAACATCAACACCATTTTTTATATAAAACTTAACAGACCATTACCACGCTTACAAATAATGAAATCATCTAAAGTCTGAATAAGTAAGGTTATGTACTATACTATTATAGTGTAATTTACGCGGAATTGTGTTGTACCTAAACAGGATTGCCAGATGAAGTTACAGGTTATGAATTCTAAAATATCCCCGCATTTCTAATTTAGCCCCGTTCTACGGTATATATATATATATATATATATATATATATATATATATATATATATATATATATATATATATATATATAAATATATGTATGTATATATACAGGGTGATTCACGGTGGATGGCACATTCGACGTTTCTGGTGAACCATACAACGGATCACTTTGAAAATTCTATGATATTTTCGGTAATGCGGTGTTGCCACTTCTATTAGAAAGTAGTAGCAACTTTGAGTTTTCAAATAGAACTACCTGTATATTATATTATTTTTAGAATCTCCAACAATTTCCAAACAACTTTTTATAATATTTCTTTATACCTATCTGTTACCGTTTTCGAAATAAAAATTATTTTCTTTTTTTTCGTCGGAAATCGAGACCTCTAAAAACTCTGATATCTTTGAGCTAAGAAATACAACGATATTGAAATTTCGGTTTAAGTTTGCTGATACTTGGGGGCTTCCTACACTTCAGCCTAATCTCCGTTATTTCAATACAGGGTGGTCAAAAAATACAGTTATTTTGTTAGCTTGAAAAAGTGACTGTAAGTTGTTTATTTCAAATGGAAGACCCTGTATATTATTGAAAATTCGAAAAACTGCTAGAATTTCCGTTTTATTTATGTATATCATACCTATATCTAACTGGTCAAGTTTCGGACTTATGAGCACTTATTTGTGAAAATGTTCCTTGAACATGGTATCCCCTTGGTATTTGCTAAGCAAGTCATGATTAATATTTGACAGTAACGTTGTGACATTCTACTAATAATATCGACACTTTCATCACTTCAGAAGTTGGAAATACCTTCAGAAACGATGGAAATAATTTATTCAAATGAAGTTCTTATGAATTTGTTTATTATTTTTGGACAGTGTGATAAAATTATCAGCAGGACATGTAGAAAGTTCAATGAAATGTATCCGAATCTACCGCCAATGAACCTCAAAAAATTTATACGAATTCAGAACAATTTCAAAATGTTTGGATCAACTTTAAAAGCACCAAGAAATGTACATCGGCCCGTAACTTCCGAAGACAAACAAATTAATGTCCTAGCATATTTTCACGCATTTCCCGAGTCATCGATAAGAAGTGCTGAAGAACATTTGGGCATAAAATATTCATCTGTTCAAAGAATCTTGCAAAGACATAACATGCATGATTACAAATTCACCAAAGTTCAAGCAATGAAGCCTCAAGACGCTCAACAGAGAGTTGAATTTTGTGAAATGATGTTGGTACGCATTCAAGAAGATCAATTTTTTCAAAATAAAATAATTTGGACTGATGAATCGAAATTTTCAAAAGAAGGGATTTTCAATAGAAAAAATTGTCTTTTTTGGAGCAGTGAAAATCCTCACTTCACAAAAGAAGCCGGATATCAAGAAACATTTAGTTATAATGTTTTTTGCATGTTAATGGGCAGCAAATTGAGGTACTTGATATACGAGGAGTCATTAACATCCAGAAGCTACCTGAATATTTTGGAAAATATTGCAGAGAAATTCGTCGATAATCTTCCACTTGGTATATCGAAACTGTTGGTACCAACTAGACGGGGCTCCTGCACATTGTTCAAGAGAAGTGAGCGCAGAACTAGAAAGACTTTTTGAAGATCGGTGGATAAGGCGCTAGGGACCGTGGAATTGGCCAGCGAGATCACCCGATCTTAATCCATTAGATTTTTATTTCTGAGGAATGTTTAAAAAAAAAGTTTATAAAACACCTGTGCGTTCGAGAGAAGAATTGTTACAGAGGATCACCCAAACATTTGAAGCTTTGGATCCGAATGAAATCAGATCTGCCTCGACAAAATCAGTCAACACCCGCATTTTGAAATGCTTGGAACTGAACGGCCAGCGATTCGAACATATTTTGAAATATTCCATATAATTGTTTTCCTTTTTTATAATTATTTGTATCAATATTTCCACTATCAAGTTATTTGGTACTTTTTTAAAGTTGATCCAAACATTTTGAAATTGTTCTGAATTCGTATAAATTTCTTGAGGTTCATTGGCGGTAGATTCGGATACATATCATTCAACTTTCTACATGTCCTGCTGATAATTTTATCACACTGTACAAAAATAATAAACAAATTCACAAGAACTTCATTTGAATAAATTATTTCTATCTTTTCTGAAGGTATTTCTAACTTCTGAAGTGATGAAAGTGTCTATATTATTAGTAGATTGTCACAACGTTACAGTCAAATAGTAATCATGACATGCTTAGCAAATACCAAGGGGATACCATGTTCAAGGAACATTTTCACAAATAAGTGCTCATAAGTCCGAAACTTGACTAGTTAGGTATAGGTATGATATACATAGATAAAACGGAAATTCTAGCAGCTTTTCGAATTTTCAATAATATACAGGGTATTCCATTTGAAATAAACAACTTACAGTCACTTTTTCAAGCTAACAAAATAACTGTATTTTTTGACCACCCTGTATTGAAATAACGGAGATTAGGCTGAAGTGTAGGAAGCCCCCAAGTATCAGCAAACTCAAACCGAAATTTCGATATCGTTGTATTTCTTAGCTCAAATATATCAGAGTTTTTAGAGGTCTCGATTTCCGACGAAAAAAAAAGAAAATAATTTTTATTTCGAAAACGGTAACAGATAGGTATAGGGAAATATCTTGAAAAGTTGTTTGGCAATTATTGGAAATTCTAAATATAATATAATATTCAGGTAGTTCTATTTGAAAAATCAAAGTTGCTACTACTTTCTAATAGAAGTGGCAACACCGCATTACCGAAAATATTTTAATTGGGTAGAGAATGTCCAAGTATGTCTTCCATTGAATTTTCAGAGTGATCCGTTGTATGGTTCACCAGAAACGTCTAATGTGCCATCCACCGTGAAGCACCCTGTATATATATATATTTATATATATATATATATATATATATATATATATATATATTTATATATATAGATGTATATATATCTATATAACTATCTATCTATCTAGATAGTTATCTATCAGTCTATCTATCTATCTACATATATATATATATATATATATATATATATATATATATATATATATATATATATATATATATATATATATATATATATATATGTATATATACATATATATATATATATATATATATATATATATATATATATATATATATATATATATATATATATACTAGCTGACCCAGCAAACGTTGTTCTGCCATATAAATTATTTTTATCTATCTATTCATCTATTTGGCGATGTATATCTACCTAGCTAACTAACTATCTATCTATCTTGATAGTTATCTATCTACCTATGAATATTTATATATATATATATATATATATATATATATATATATATATATATATATATATATATATATATATCAATATATCTTACCCAGCAAACTGTGTTCTGCCATATAAATTATTTTTATCTATCTATTCATCTATCTGCCTGTATCTCTATCTATCTAACTATCTATCTAAATAGTTATTTATCTTTCTATCTATTAGTCTATCTATCTATATATCTACATATATATCTATCTGACCCGGCAAACGTTGTTCTACCATATAAATTATTTTTATCTATCTATTCATCTATCTGCTGATGTATCTCTATCTATCTATCTATCTATCTATCTATCTATCTATCTATCTATCTATCTATCTATCTATCTATCTATCTATCTATCTTTCTATCTATCTATCTCTCTATCTATCTATCTATCTTTTTGTCTTTCTTTCTGTCTGTCTGCCTCGACAAAATCAGTCAACACCCGCATTTTGAAATGCTTGGAACTGAACGGCCAGCGATTCGAACATATTTTGAAATATTCCATATAATTGTTTTCCTTTTTTATAATTATTTGTATCAATATTTCCACTATCAAGTTATTTGGTACTTTTTTAAAGTTGATCCAAACATTTTGAAATTGTTCTGAATTCGTATAAATTTCTTGAGGTTCATTGGCGGTAGATTCGGATACATATCATTCAACTTTCTACATGTCCTGCTGATAATTTTATCACACTGTACAAAAATAATAAACAAATTCACAAGAACTTCATTTGAATAAATTATTTCTATCTTTTCTGAAGGTATTTCTAACTTCTGAAGTGATGAAAGTGTCTATATTATTAGTAGATTGTCACAACGTTACTGTCAAATAGTAATCATGACATGCTTAGCAAATACCAAGGGGATACCATGTTCAAGGAACATTTTCACAAATAAGTGCTCATAAGTCCGAAACTTGACTAGTTAGGTATAGGTATGATATACATAGATAAAACGGAAATTCTAGCAGCTTTTCGAATTTTCAATAATATACAGGGTATTCCATTTGAAATAAACAACTTACAGTCACTTTTTCAAGCTAACAAAATAACTGTATTTTTTGACCACCCTGTATTGAAATAACGGAGATTAGGCTAAAGTGTAGGAAGCCCCCAAGTATCAGCAAACTAAAACCGAAATTTCGATATCGTTGTATTTCTTAGCTCAAAGATATCAGAGTTTTTAGAGGTCTCGATTTCCGATGAAAAAAAAGAAAATAATTTTTATTTCGAAAACGGTAACAGATAGGTATAGGGAAATATCTTGAAAAGTTGTTTGGCAATTATTGGAAATTCTAAATATAATATAATATTCAGGTAGTTCTATTTGA
>JARQZK010002267.1:37500-115000 GCA_030704885.1 Cynegetis impunctata | reverse complement strand
GTTGTATCATAAAAAAATAGAACAGAAAATTTTGTTTGCAAAAAAAAATAAATTTTGGGGTCGACCTTCAGGGGGATGAAAAATAGATGTTGTCCGATTCTCAGACCTAACCACTATGCACACAAAATTTCATGAGAATTGGTTGAGCGATTTCGGAGTCGTTTAACAAATAAAAAATAGGGGTTTATCGTAGAGAGGTGAAAATTTAGGGTTGTGTGTATTTTTGAATGTTGTATCATAAAAAAAATTGAACAGATAATTTTGTCCGAAAAACCCTTAACATTTAGGGGGACGAAAAATAGATGTTGGCCGATTCTCAGACCTAACCGATATGCACACAAAATTTCATGACAATAGGTCGAGCCATTTCGGATGAGTTTAACTTATAGTGTGGACTTACCCCAATAATTTGGTAGCCTTCAGGTTTCATGGAAAACGCTCGAACATTTCAATTTAATTTTTCGGTTTCCTACATTTTGTTTTTCGTTCGGTATCCTACATTTTGACCAAATTATTTTGTTCTTTATTGACTGTCAAAAATATGACGTCATCAACATTTTTCTCAAATGACAGTATATAGCATGCGATACCTAATTTGAAAACTCTTGCTTCACTTAGTATGGTACTAGAGTTTTATGCGATTCTGTAGTTTCGTTTCGAAATAGCGGCCGTCGAAAACTTCTATTGCAATACCATTGAGATATCGAATTTCGTTTTTCAATATAGAAATAAAAAACAAGCTCAGGCCAAAAACTCAATGTAAGGACAGGAATTGAATGAAAAGGCTTTGGTACTGTCTGAGTATGATGACTGATTGTTTTTTCTGATAAATAAAGAGTTATTCTTTTACTGGGAGTCAATTTAAAATAATTTTCACAAATGGACCGTTGCGAGTTTGAAACGGAGCTACAGAATCATATGAATATCTAGGAACATACTAAGTGAAGCAAGAGCTTTCAAATGATGTATCGCATGCTATATACAGTAATTTGAGAAAAATGTCGATGACGTCATATTTTTGACAGATGTAAATAAATGAACAAGATAATTTGGTCAAAATGTAGGATACCGAAGGAAAAACTGAATTGAAATGTTCGAGCGTTTTCATAAAACCTGAAGGCTACCAAATTATTAGGGTAAGTCCATACTTCCTTTCCACACTGTATATTATATATATATATATATATATATATATATATATATATATATATATATATATATATATATATATATATATATATATATATATATATATATATATATATATATATTTATTCGAATAGTTGTTGCCTGTGATCTATTTTAACTCTTGATAATTATTAGCAATAACAGGCTGGTTGAATCTTGAAAAACTCGATTTAATAAAAAATTGACGTTCCACTATGATATTCGTAATTGAAATTTCTTTGACATTTATTGATTTAAAAAATTTGAAAAAAACAGGGCTGCTTAGTATATGCTATTCAGTTCAATATTAACATTCAAAATTGTTATCACCAGATGGTAAGGGAAACCAAAGAAACCCTCACCTACGCAATGTTTGAAAATAATAATAAAAGGGTACTATTTATCTAACAACAAAGAAATGAGTCATGGAAAAACATTAAAAGAAGTGGAGTAGAATTATCGGTATAGACGCTTATATGGAAGCAGCCGTTGACACGTGTTTCGGACTCTTTGGTCCTCATCAGAACGGCGTAGCCAAGTATTGGATTGAAAAATTTGAAGCATGAAAAAAAGTACAACAAACAAAATCCTTAGATACGGAAGATAATCACACAATTGTGGTTTATTGTCTGAACTCTCCGGTATGGGAGATTTGGTCAAACTTTGCCCCGGAGGCGAATAATGCTATCCGCGAGATCTAAGAACGAGTAAATAAACAATAACAATGAAATTAGTTGCTGGAAAATATTAAATAGGTAGAGCAAAATTATCGGAATAGTTCGTTTATATGAAAGTAGCCGTTTTCAATGAAATTTTTAATTTATTTAGAATTTCAAATCTTTTAAAAAAGGGGTACTTACAGTTATAACAAAGTTTAAAACCCTCAGCTTAAGTTTAGGATCATTGCCATATTTTCAGCTTGCAATATTTAATTATTTATTCGAATAGTTGTTGCCTGTGATCTATTTTTAAACTCTTGATAATTATTAGCAATAACAGGCTGGTTGAATCTTGAAAAACTCGATTTTAATAAAAAATTGACGTTCCACTATGATATTCGTAATTGAAATTTCTTTGACATTTATTGATTTAAAAAATTGAAATTTCATTAATCTCCCATACCGGAGAGTTCAGACAATAAACCACAATTGTGTGATTATCTTCCGTATCTAAGGATTTTGTTTGTTGTACTTTTTTCATCTTCAAATTTTCAATCCAATACTTGGCTACGCCGTTCTGATGAGGACCAAAGAGTCCGAAACACGTGTCAACGGCTGCTTCCATATAAGCGTCTATACCGATAATTCTACTCCACTTCTTTAATGTTTTTCCATGACTCATTTCTTTGTTGTTAGATAAATAGTACCCTTTTATTATTATTTTCAAACATTGCGTAGGTGAGGGTTTCTTTGGTTTCCCTTACCATCTGGTGATAACAATTTTGAATGTTAATATTGAACTGAATAGCATATACTAAGCAGCCCTGTTTTTTTCAATTTTTTAAATCAATAAATGTCAAAGAAATTTCAATTACGAATATCATAGTGGAACGTCAATTTTTTATTAAAATCGAGTTTTTCAAGATTCAACCAGCCTGTTATTGCTAATAATTATCAAGAGTTTATATATATATATATATATATATATATATATATATATATATATATATATATATATATACAGAGTGTCCCTGGAGGTAGATTGGCTTCAGCCCAATCAGATAACATCAACATGACCTTAGTGAAAGTTTTCTGGTTTTCGAGATATTGCCACTCTTATGTTTTTTTCAGGAATCTATACTTTTTTGTCATTTTCTCGCCTGTTCTGAATATAAATAATTTCTAACCCATGGTTTTTCTTTCTTGTGCTATCATCAATATATGGCTGAGACAATCGACCTATCATTTCATTGAAAACTAGCTCGCTTACCTCAAAAAAAAATCAAGTTGTTTCAATTTAATTTAAATCCGAAAACCTTAAGTAAAGTTTGACTATTTACTGTGAAAACATATTGTACAAGACATAATCAGCAAATGATCTTGAAAACTAGCCTATTTAATGCTCTTTCGAAAGCGGTATAACATTTGCGGTTTTTTTTCTTCAAAAGTCTAAAAATTCCAATTTTTGTCATTGAAGTTGTGCTACTTGCGAAATACACTGCGCGGCAAATTTAACGCATAGCGTGAATATTTCCTAAGTTTTGACTCAATATTTTCTCAGGCAGTGATCCGATTTGAATAAATTTTTCACCAAATTGTAGCTCCGTCCTTTGAGATAATGCAGTTGTTACAAGATGATCAAAAAAATGAATAAACTTATTGTACAGGGTGTTTGAATAGCGACATGTTTTCTTCTTCCAAGTTTACATCCTTCTGCGGTCATTATCGGGTAGCTCAGGCAAAAAAAATAGACGGTGTTATAATTGATTCTCTTCTGAGTAATTTGTTTTTTCAATCGTCTGTTCATCTTGAGATACTCGAAAGATATTCATGTTTTTATAACCGCTCACACTTTTCAAACGAAATTTTTTAAAACTTTTTTGTTAACTTGTGAAGGAGACTGTGCAAACGAAATTTCATTAAACGTTGACAACTTTGTTTATTTATTTATTTTAAATTGATTGGGCCGATACATGATGTAAAATATTAAAGACATCAAAACAATGGTTTATAAAAACAATATACATATTTATTTATATACACAAAGCAAAATAACGCATGACCCTCGTTTCCGTGAAACTTCATCTTCTTCAGATGCTTGATGCTAACTAATAAATAGGTTTCTCGGTTATATCGAATTCAAAAACTAAATAAATGACGAATTATCTGGAAAGGGTAAATAGAAGAATGGTTACAAATTAGTAAAGTAGGAAAACCCCATTCTAAACTGGTAGTCAGGTACTTCGGTAATTTTGAAAAGATTAGGAAGGGGCTTGTAGTATGGAGAGACATACAAAACCAACTAAGCACAGTTTCTACTTATAAAGAAATTTTGTATACAAAGCCTTCGTCGCAAATTAACAAAAAAGTTTAAAAAATTTCGTTTGAAAAGTGTGATCGGTTATAAAAACATGAATATCTTTCGAGTGGCTCAAGATAAACAGACGATTGTACTGTACAATAAGTTTATTCATTTTTTTTTGATCATCTTATAACTATTGCATTTTCTCTAAGGACGGAGCTACAATTTGGTGAATAATTTATTCAAATCGGATCCGCCTGAGAAAATATTCAGTCAAAACTTAGAAAATATTTAAGCTATGCGTTAAATTTGCCGCGCAGTGTATTTCGCAAGTAGCACGACTTCAATGACAAAAATTGGAATTTTTAGACTTTTGAAAGAAAGAAACCACAAATGTTATACCGTTTTCGAAAGAGCATTAAATAGGCTAGATTTTAAAATCATTTGCGGATTCTGTCTGGTAAAATATTTTTTCACAGTAAATAGTCAAACTTTACTTAAGGTTTTCGGATTTAAATTATATAGAAACAACTTGATTTTTTTTGAGGTTAGCGAGCTATTTTCAAATGAAATGATAGGTCGATTGTCTCAACCATATATTGATGATAGCTCAAGAAAAAAACCATGAGTTAGAACTTATTTATAATCAAAACAGGCGAGAAAATGACCAAAAATTATATATTTTTGAAAAAAACATAAGAGTTGCAGTATCTCGAAAACCAGAAAACTTTAACTGAGACCATGTTGTTGTTATCTGATTGACCTGAAGCCAATCTAGCTCCAGTGTCACTCTGGCGTTATTTACGGGATACCCTGTATATATATATAAATATATATATATATATATATATATATATATATATAGATATATATATATATATATATATATATATATATATATAATATATATATATATAGTGAACTAAGTATGATATATTATATAGTATATATATATATATATATATATATATATATATATATATATATATATATATATATATATATATATATATATATATATATATATATATATATATACTGACCCGGCAAACGTTGTTCTGCCATATAAATTATATTTATCTATCAATCTTTCTATCTAACTATCTATTAAAAAATATGGGGTGTTGATAAAAGGGTGAAAATTTAGAGTTGTGTGTGTGTGCAACATCATAAAAAAATAAAAATAAAATATTTTGTCTAAAAAATGTATAAAAATGTTTGTGGTGAACCACTCTAGAAACGGGTTTGAAAAATATATAACGACCTATTCTCAGACCGACTATTATTATTTTCGATTGCCATCTTGCAACCCTATTGCGGATCTGTAGATAAAATTAAAAAAAATTAAAATCGCGATGAAAAATTAGGGTTTGATCGTAAAAGGATGAAAAATTGGGAGTAATATGAATTGTTTTATTCTAAGTCATGACAAAATGAAAATAAAATTCTTGCCAAAAAAATTGAAGTTTATAATTGACGAATAAAGAATAGGGGTTGATTGTAGAAGAGTGAAAATTTAGGGTTGTATGTATTTTTGAATGCTGTATCATAAAAAAAAGAACAGAAAGTTTTGTCTGAAAAATAAAAAAATCAAATTCAGGGGTGGACCACCCTTAACATTCAGTTGATGAAAAATAGATGTTGGCCAATTCTCAGACCTACCCGATACACCCACGAAATTTCATGAGAATCGGTTTAGCCATTTCGGAGGAGTTTAACTTCTAACACCGAGACAAGAGAATTTTATATATAAGATATATATATATATATATATATATATATATATATATATATATATATATATATATATATATATATATATATATATATATAGGCTAAGGAGGCTAAGCCTCCTCAATAATATTCCGTGTATCACTAATATAAATATATTATATTGAATAGTCAGCATTCAGCATATTCATATTAATCAAAATCATATTATTTTATGCACCTACCTTCCTTTCAACCTACATTATATAATATAATTTATTAATTAAGATAGAAGGTATTTACATTTACTGCATTCCATTCATTTCAAAGATTTTGGTGGCAAAAGGCTTAGAAAGGTACCTATATTCTCTAACGTTCATTATGGCCTGCCACAGAAAAGCAAAACAACGGTGCAAATACTCCGAATGAATACCTACTTCATTTGGCAATAGAAATGCAAAACACATGTAAATGGCAACACCGATAAAGTCCAGTCTTATACAATGTCGACCAATCACAACTATAGAATTTCGCGGGACATCGAGTAAATTCGTTGATTGAATCGTAGTGTGTTCGTAATTCGTAGTGTCTAATGGCCGGCGTGTTTACTAATATTGCTCGCGTATTGTTTTTAAACCGAGTACGGTTACTGAAGTCAATTTCAGAAATTTCAATGGTGACTTAGTGGAATATTTGTCATCCCATAACTTTAGTGCAATAAGTTATGAGGATAAAATTTTGATAAAAACATTGAGACCTACCCCTGAATTGAAGAATTTGGTGCAGCGTAACAGAAAACAAAACCGCGGTTTTAATACAAAGAATTATGAGAGACGTCCTTGCCTAACCGGATCACAGGTAAAAAATAAATTATTTTGTTGGCAGTGTTTACTTTTTACTAGTGAAAATGTCTCTGTTTGGGGCCGCTTAGGATTTGAGGATTTAATTCTATACCTAGTTGAAAGAGAGGAATTTTTCACCGATAAAGTAACTTTAAATACAGCACCCGGATTAATATCTTACTTACAAGATAAGGAATTTATATATTTTTCAAACATCTTCAAATTAATTTTTGAACAAACAGAAATAGTTTTTCAAATCTTACAGCACAAGTTTTCAGATGTAATTTACTCACGAAATCGGCTCAAGTTTCTTTTGGAAAAAAATTCAGAATTTCGTGCAGTAGTTTATTTAAAAAAACCATTTTCTGTATTTCAAACTACTGATGATACGACTCAATTTAGCCCAAAACGAAAGAAATTCAGTTACGCAGATATGGAGCTTCATTATAAGCAAATATTTTATGAAATTTTGGATACTATTATGGGTCAAATAGAAATAAGGTTCTCTGATTTGAAAGAACTGCATTTCTTCGACTTACTCAATAAAAATTTGTTTACCGGATTTTCGGCTAATTTTCCAGATAACCTTTTGGAAAATTTATGTCAAAAATACACTTTTTTTGATAAGGTGGCCCTAAAGAGTGAACTGTGTGTTGTTTATAATGACAATGAAATTTTGGGGCAAAATGAAAATCATGTGATGACTATTAAATACCTTTATTTTTCACTTGTATATAATATGTTTATTTCACCTTGGATACGGTTGCTATAAACACACTCATTATGCCCTAGGCCATTATGCCCGCATTTGCGGGCATAATGGATTCAAAACGCCCGCTTATTGTACTAGGAGAAATGAAGCAAATTTTATTTATTAAATACTTCATAATCCTTGTCGTATACGACTCTGGATTTCTCCGGCAATGAATTATTCGCAGCTTTGGCTGCATTTTCTATGATATTCTTGGGTGAATTCATTTTCATTTTCATTATTTCTATGAGACTACACAAAGAAAGCAGCATGACATTCACTGAATATGATGACAAATATAATCACTAACTTAAAAATATCAACCAATTACATGCCTACTATGAGAAGGAAAATGGATAGGAGCAATGAAACGATTTTAAAATCGCTTTTTCATCATAATATAATAATTTTTTCGTGAAAAATAAAATCTTGTATGCACCGCGTGCGTTACTAGATCCTTATGCCCATCGGGCAACATTCATCCCTCGGGCCAGAGGCCCTCGGGCCGAATGTTTCCCTCAGGGCATAATGATCTATATAACGCACTTGGTACATAAATAACTATTTTGATAATGATTTGAATCAAGATTTACCCCAAGTTTATAAACTCTTATGTCTAATTGTTTCTATCCCGGTGACATCGGCTTCCGTAGAGCGCTCGTTTTCCACTCTTAAGAGAATTAAAACTTATTTACGAAATTCAATGAGCCAGGATCGTTTGAAGAATATTAGTTTGTTGTCTATTGAAAAGGAATTGGTAAAACATTTGGCAAAAGACAAAAAATTTTATGAGGATATTATAGATCATTTTGCTAACGTTAAAGATCGCAGAATCCCGCTAATCTTCAAAAATATATACTTAACTTTTTATTTGCTGTCCCACACATATTTTGTACATTTTATTTACCGGCCAGGTTTTGTTTTGTACTAATGCACGTACGCATACCCACACGACACGGCACACATCATGCACACTTCTCATAATCTTAGCGAATACCCATTCTGATCGCCGACTGGAAGTGCAAAAAAATCACAGGTACTTTATTACTTAGTATTATACAAGTAAGTTCAATGTGTTCCTTGTAAAAATCTTAAAAGAATTTATTTTTTGTTTGATTTTATGTAAACATTATTTTTTATTTAAGGTCCTCTGCCTTGGCATTGGCATCTATGCAGGAAATTATAAAAAATACATGTCTTGCAAAGAATTTTTTAATTTTTTTTTTAGGTCTAAATGTACTATTTTATTATTTAATATTTTGTTGTTATTTGATTTTTATTTGTTTTAACTTTTTGTTTTAATTTTATTTTTAATCTATTTTTTGGAGGGTCCTATTTTATTCTTTTGGCAAGAAAAAACTTTCACCTCCGCGTTGGTTCTTGCTGGGCAACAATTGATTTAATTCCTCGAATAAGCAACAATTCGTTAAGTAGGTAGGTAGTACCGTATTTTGTGGTAGAAAAAAATATGATGAATAGAAGAAATTGAAATAATTGGCTGAGAAGAGTTTTTGTGACATATTGTAAAATAGGAGTTGTAGGTCTCAAGGTAGACACTCGAAAGTGAAAAAAAATTTTTTCCAAACAAATTAATAGCTTAGGGTGCTTTGTTTTTACTTTGATTCTCTTCAAATTAATAAGGCGTTGAACTTGAAATCCTAAAATTTTCGCCTATGGTGTATTTTTTTAACACCCTCTTGTAGCCTCCTCAACAAAAAACCTCACGAGCCGCCACTGATATAATATATATATATAATATATATATATAGTATATATATATATATATATATGATATATATAGGTATTATATATATATATATATTATATAGGTATATATATATATATATTAGTATATAGTATATATATATATATAATATATATATATATATATATATATTTATATATATATATATATATATATATATATATATATATATATATATATATTATATATATATATTTATATATATTTAATATATATATATATATATATATAATATAAATATATATAATATATAATATATATTATATATATAAATATATATATATATATATATATATTTATATATTTATATATATATTAATATATATATATATATATATATATAGATATATATATATAATATAAATACATATAATTGATTTATTCGAATTTGTTGTTGCCTGTGATCTATTTTTAATCTCTTGATATTATTAGCAATAAGAGACAGGCTGGTGAATCTTAAAAAACTCGATTTTAATTAAAAACGTTGACGTTTCACTACGTCATGTTTCGTAAGTTTTTCAAAACTTTTGAAAAAATTGAAATTTCTTTGACATTCATTGATTTGAAAAAATTTGAATAAACAAAGACTACTTTTTCTTGCTAAAATTTTTTTCGAATGTGGTTATTTATTACGTGCTATTCAGTCTTATATCAACATTCAAAATTGTTATCATTAGATGGCAAGGGAAACCACAGAAACCTTTACCTACGTAATGTTCGAAAATAAAAATAATAGGGTACTATTTATCCAACATCAAAGAAATTAATCGCAGGAACAATATAAAAAAAGTAGAGCAGAATTATCGGTATATAGAACGTTTATATGGAAGCAGCCGTTGACACGTGTTTCGGACTCTTTGGTCCTCATCAGAACGGCGTAGGCAAAGCATTGGATGATGAAAAAATTTGGAGATGAAAATAGTACAAACAATAAAAACCTCTGCTACGGAAGACAATCACACCTTTGTGGACTATTGTTTGAACTCTCCGGTTTGGGAGATTTGGTCAAACTCTGCCACGGAGGCGATTAATGCCATCCGCGAGATCTCAGAACGAGTAAATAAACAATAATAAAGAAATTAGTCGCGGGAAAATATTAAATAAGTAGAGCAAAATTATCGGTATAGCCCGTTTATATGGAAGTAGCCGTTTTTAATGAAATTTCTATTTAGAATTTCAAATCTTTTAAAAAAGGTACTTACAATCTAGAACAATGTTTGAAACTCTCAGCTTAAGTTTGGGATCATTGCCATAATTTCAGCTTGCAATATTTAATTATTTATTCGAATTGTTGTTGCCTGTGATGTATTTTTAATCTCTTGATAATTATTAGCAATAACAGGCTGGTTGAATCTTAAAAAACTCGATTTTATTAAAAAGTTTTATACCGATAATTCTGCTCTACTTTTTTAATATTTTCCTGCGACTAATTTCTTTGTTGTTAGATAAATAGTACCCTATTATTTTTATTTTCGAACATTACGTAGGTAACGGTTTCTGTGGTTTCCCTTGCCATCTAATGATAACAATTTTGAATGTTGATATTAGACTGAATAGCACGTAATAAATAACCACATTCGAAAAAAATTTTAGCAAGACAAAGTAGTCTTTGTATATTCAAATTTCTTCAAATCAATAAATGTTAAAGAAATTTCAATTTTTTCAAAAGTTTTGAAAAACTACGAATGTCGTAGTGAAACGTCAACTTTTTAATAAAATCGAGTTTTTTGAGATTCAACCAGCCTGTTATTGCTAATAATTATCAAGAGATTATAAATATATATGTATATATATATAATATATATATATATATATATATATATATATATATATATATATATATATATATTTTTATATATATATATATATATATATATATGTATATTATCTCTTTAATAATTATTAGCAAATAACAGGCTGGTTGAATCTTAAAAAAAACTCGATTTTATTAAAGAGTTGACGTTTTACTTCCGATATTCGTAATTGAAATTTCTTTGACATTTATTGATGTGAAAAAATTGAAAAAATAAGGCTGCTTTGTCTTGCTAGTTATTCATTATATACTATTCAGTCTAATATTAACATTCAAAAATGTTTATGATTAGATGGTAAGGGAAACCAAAGAAACCTTACCTACGTAATGTTTGAAAATAAAAATAATAGGGTATTATTTATCTAACAACAAAGAAAATGAGTCATGGGAAAACATTAAAGATGTGGAGTAAAATTATCGGTATAGGTACGTTTATATGGAGAGCAGCCGTTGACACGCGTGTTTCGGACTCTTTGGTCCTCATCAGACACGGCGTAGCAAAGCATTGATTGAAAATTTGAAGATGAAAATAGTACAACAAACAAAATCCTCTGATACGGAAGACAATCACCCTCATTGTGGTTTATTGTTTTGAACTCTCGCGGTATGGGAGATTTGTTCAAACTTTTCCACGGAGGCGATTAATGCTAATCCACGAGAAACTAAGAACGAGTAAATAAACAATAACAAAGAAATTAGTCGCGGGAAAATATTAAATAGGTAGAGCAAAATTATCCGGTATAGGCGTTCGTTTTATATGGAAGTAGCCGTTTTTAATGAAATTTTTTATTTATTTAGAATTTCAAATCTTTTAAAAAATGTTACTTACAGTTTATAAAAACCTTGAAACTCTCAGCTTAAGTTTGGGGTCATTGCCATATTTTCAGCTTGCAATATTTAATTATTTATTCGAATTGTTGTTGCCTGTGATCTATTTTTAATCTCTTGATAATTATTAGCAATAACAGGCTGGTTGAATCTTAAAAAACTCGATTTTATTAAAGAGTTGAAGTTTTACTTCGATATTCGTAATTGAAATTTCTTTGACATTTATTGATGTGAAAAAATTGAAAAAATAAGGCTGCTTTGTCTTGCTAGTTATTTATTATATACTATTCAGTCTAATATTAACATTCAAAAATGTTATGATTAGATGGTAAGGGAAACCAAAGAAACCTTTACCTACGTAATGTTTGAAAATAAAAATAATATAATAACAATGAGGGTGATTGTCTTCCGTATCAGAGGATTTTGTTTGTTGTACTATTTTCATCTTCAAATTTTCAATCCAATGCTTTGCTACGCCGTTCTGATGAGGACCAAAGAGTCCGAAACACGTGTCAACGGCTGCTTCCATATAAACGTACTATACCGATAATTTTACTCCACATCTTTAATGTTTTTCCATGACTCATTTCTTTGTTGTTAGATAAATAATACCCTATTATTTTTATTTTCAAACATTACGTAGGTAAAGGTTTCTTTGGTTTCCCTTACCATCTAATCATAACATTTTTGAATGTTAATATTAGACTGAATAGTATATAATAAATAACTAGCAAGACAAAGCAGCCTTATTTTTTCAATTTTTTCACATCAATAAATGTCAAAGAAATTTCAATTACGAATATCGAAGTAAAACGTCAACTCTTTAATAAAATCGAGTTTTTTAAGATTCAACCAGCCTGTTATTGCTAATAATTATCAAGAGATTAAAAATAGATCACAGGCAACAACAATTCTAATATATGTATATATATATATATATATATATATATATATATATATATATATATCCGAACTAAAAATAAAGTAGACTATATATTATGAAATTCACATAGGAATACTTGTGTTAATTTTGTTCATAGTAATTTCCTACTACTTAATTATATGATGGCTTCAGGGACGATGGGTCTAATATAAAGCACAAGTAACATATAGGGGAATGAGATTCGAATTAGAAATTAGAAGTCAGTTCTATTTGGTCGATCATGGAACTCGCAGATTTCAAAACATCAAGAGATGATATTTTAGGTTTATACGGAAAAACGCAGAAAAGTTTGCAACTTGATGTTGATATCTTGAAAGAATGGATGACTCAACAGCCGCATCTTCCAGCAGATTTATTGCAAGGTTAGTGAACCTATTCCAAATTATTATAGAAACTTGTAAAACTGTAAGAAATTATACTTATACACATCTGAATTAAGTGGAATTTATTGAGATTAAGAATATGATTCAGAAATTACATTTAAGCTTAAGGCCTCATTCAATTCATATTTAAAATAAATTCTGCGGCATGAAAAACAGACAAACTATTTCTTCTTCTACCATTTTGAGTAAAATTTTAATATACTTCACACAAAATCAATAAAAAGATGTTTTCATATCACTATTTGCTCTGCCTAGTAAGGAACATATATTATTGACTTACTACAGAGATTACCTATTTGCTTTATCATATAAAAAGCTTTAATGATTAATCTCAGGTAAAACACTTCATAGAAATTAAACAAAAAAAAAAAGTGCTAGTCTTATGACATGTGACACACATAACAAAAAATATGTTAGGTACATAATAAAAATTTCAAATAACGTACGGACTTTTCAACTATTTGTTGAAAACTGTCTTCAGAACATGTTGTTTTAATATCACATACTATCATTTTAACAATTCACTCAAATTTCAGTCTCTAGAATCACTATGCATACTGAGCTAACAACAAAAAGTTCGTTACCTGTTATATTATGTTTGAAGTGTACCTACCCGACAATTCTCAAATTTTGAACATAAAAAATCTTCGTTATATTACTTCATTGCAATTTCAGTCAGAGGATTTACTAGGCATACTGAGCTAAGAACTAAATGTACATTTCATGTAATTTTATATTAGAAATCTACCCGATAATCCTCAAATGTTTAACATAACAAACCTTCGTTATAATACTTCATTGCTATTTAAGTCGCTAGATTTATTAGGCATACTGATATATGAACAAAAAGTACATTTTATATAATTTTAAGTTTGAATTCTACATGACAATTCTCAAACTTTCAATATAAGAAACCTTCGTTATAACACTTAATTGCTATTTAAGTCACTAGATTCATTAGACATAGTAATCTAAGAATAAACAGTACGTTTCATATGATTTTATGTTTGAACTCTACCCGATAATTGTCAAATGTTCAACATAACAAATCTTCATTATAACACTTCATTACAATTTAATCAATAGATTTATGAGATATACTTACTGAGCTTATAACTAAAAGTGCGTTTTCTATAATTTTATGTTGGAATTAATCCCGAAAATTCTCAAATGTTTAACATAACAATCCATCGTTATAACACTTCATTGCAATTTAAGTTAGTAGACTTATTAAGCATACTGAGCTAAGAACTAAAAGTACGTTTCATATATTTTTAAATTTGAAATCTACCCTACAATCCTGAAATATTTAGCATAGCAAACCTTCGTTATAACACTTTATTGCAATTTCAGTCACTAGAAATTTATAGGATCTTCTGGCTTTCTGAATAGTGTTAATTACTCCATACGGATATTATTTAAAGTTATTAAAAATTCATTTCAATTTATGAGCTGTTCACTGTCTTTGTATAATGTACAAGGAAATTATAACGAATAAATTACTCCCCAAATAATGAATGAATAGGAAATCATGAATAAATTTGAAATGATGAATTTGTGTCAAGAAGATTTCACTAGGCATAGAATTCAATACTTCGTTACTCTTAGTGGGGTCTGCAATGCAATAACCTACTAGTCTAAGATCCCAAGTAAGGTCGACCTTCTGCACTCATCTGCTTGCAAAACGAAATATATATCAAAATTAAGATAATTTTATTGCGAATACAGTAGTATAGGGTTGCGTGCAAAAATCCATGAATATGGGTTGCCAGGCTTTTAAATTTAAAAAAATTGAAAATGAAGATTATTCCGACTTGCAGGATAACACAACTTCTGGCGATTCTGATCCCAAATAATGATTGATTATTAATATGTTAATTTATTACCTTCCTTATTTCCTTATCGTTTAATATATTTATAATTTTCTCACTAAACATGTGTTAATAAATTTATTTTCAAAAACGAAAAACGTCAAAGCAAATCTGTCGTGCTCAACAGAAGGACTCACTGACGTTCGTCAATAATTAATTTCAATGATTACCAACGAATTTGAGTCTTTAACTATGAAAACAGGCTGATCAAGTATAGATTTTGGATAATGATAAAAGATAATATAGAGTAGATATAGAAAACCTAGAGAAATTTGAACAAGTGGGTGATGTACAAGATACAGTTGCTCGTTCTTATATTAAAAAAAACACATCTCATTATGCACATCTTGAGGGTACTTCAAACTAGTAGAGGGGAAGGAGTAGAAAAGAAAAGTATTGAGGAGGGAGGTGAGGAGGTATGCATAAAATGTGAAAAAATACATAGATATATGTGAAAATATAACTTTACTATCCTAAAACCTGCATTTTTTCATATTTCGAGAAATTTTACTTTTTTTTGGAATTCATTTATTTTGGGCCAAAAATAATGTTGACCGATGACTTTTGAAGGAAATCTACTGCACTTTCAAGTAGTCATATACCATATGGTTTAAGAGATATGGGAAGAAAACAGGTAACGACTTGAAAAAAAAAATTTGCCCTACCGTCAAAAGCTCCGGATCCTCGTGTTCGAAAACTCAGCAAAGACACCCTCTATCATTCCCAAATAAGTCCTCAAAATTTCGTCAACTTCGGAATTGAGTCCAGATCACCTCGATTATTTTTACAAAAATCTTGTTCTATTTGCTCGCTTAAATTTTTTAATCTAAAAGACTGGCAACCCATATACATGAACAGATTTTTGCAGGCAACCCTATACAGCCTATACTTCTGCATTCGCAATAAAATTACCTTAGTTTTAATATATATTTCGTTTGGCAAGCAGATGAGTGAAGGTCGACCTTGCTTGGAATCCCCTACTATACTAATTTCTCTACTATACATTTCATAATTTTTTTGGTGAACATGATAGATCAGTTCTGTCTACTCACAATGTAAATGTCACGTATTGAATTTGGAAGATCAAAATTTAACAGAAATTGTTTTGAGTTAGTTTTCAACTAGAACAGACTGAGAATTTAATTGAAGAATATATATATATATATATATATATATATAAATATATATATATATATATATATATATATATATATATATATATATATATATATATATATATATATATTTATATATATATATATATATATATATATATATATATATATATATATATATATATATATATAATATCATTCTAGCTACATTCAAGATTCATGTTGACAAATGTTCTTATTCCTTTTATAAAATTTCTGACGAGTGTTAATTCCATTCACCTCGTTAGGGATGAATATATATATATATATAAATATATATATATATATATATATATATATATATATATATATATATTTAATATATATGTTACATTTCTGGTAATTATATATAATAGCCGACATTTATACACTATCACAATTAATGCTGGTAAAAATGATGAATGAATGCAAATTGATCCAATTAACCGGTTTTTTTTACATAATTTCCAACTGTTATTTGCAAGTGTAATAAATATAAATGAAAATTAATTAAATTAGACGGTTTTTTATACATCATTCCTAGCTCGTAATAGAAAATATAATAAATTACATATCTGATCAAGTCATTCGAATATAGTGCAGTTTTTTTTAGCAGTTATTATCAGAAGGAAATTTCTTCATTGGACACTATGGCATGAGAGCTCACGAATAAAAATATTTTGTAATTTACAATTGAAACGTCAATACTTAAGTGTTTATTTTGAGTCGAATGAATGTTGCTGTAATGTCTTAAATTGGTCTGTTCATAAGTTTGAAATTTTCAAATCAATAATTTCTAAACTAAACGGTCAATTTTAGATATTGAAAATAGTGCTAATTAAATTTTTTGTATTTCTGGTTCTGATAAATGTAAACATTTTTTCATGCTTCTTAAAACTTTCAAACTAACTTTCTTTCACATTCACTTTTAATGATGAATTTCCAGCTTTAAAACATATTCAGATTGCTTTCGTCGATATTTACTTTTACATGTTCTCTTTTTAACAAGAGAAAGAAATTAAATTTTCAAATTTTTATGTCAGTTTTCACGAAAAGTGCAGAGCATAACTCGAGTTGGTACGAGAAGTTAGCATTTGGGTTAGCTATGTTACATTGAACGTGGCATCACCCTTTACCTTCAGCATTTAGTTCTGCTAGTGTTATCCATTATAACTCAATGTGATACTAGAATTCAGCAACCATTTTAAATAGTTGCATATTCTAAAATATCTCACGTATATTCAGTTATAATATCACAAGAGCATCAAAAATAATTGATTATACTTCCGAGCCACGAGACATATTTTGCGAAACACCACGAGAGCGCAGCTCGAGTGGTTAAGAAAATACGTCGAGTGACGAGGTCAGTATAACGATTATTTTTGATTGCTCGAGTGGTATTGAATAATAGTATATTATTCAACGAGCACAAAATGATTGCTATTTTTCACGAGGGTGAAGTTTGCGACACGAGCTGCAAGCGAGTGTCGCAATTCACCCGAGTGAAAAATTGTAATTTTGTGCGAGTAGAATACTATACTTTGTCCACGACTTCCTCGAAAAAATTAGTAATAATCTGCATTTTCAACAATAAAAATAGTTATCAAAAGCGTTGACATAACATTTTCTGTGTTCACTGAAAACTGCATACTCACGTGAACGTCAACTATTTCACTTGACATCGATTCCATTCCTTTCTTTCACTCTGACAAAAATGAAATAGATAATTTATTAAAGTAAATATTCAATAAGTTGGGCATTATATTAAATATTAGTTTAATAATTTGCTTAAAAGTTATCTTAGTTACATAAAACATAAAAATCTAATAACAATACTATCCTAACAATGTGAATGACAAGTTTGGACATACGTTTTGAGTGTGACGTCATGCAGTGTATAATAAACCTTTATACACACTAGTGAATAATAGGTATAATTGTACTTCAGGAAGCACACGTATAATGAATGATTTATAGTACAGCCGTGGACAAAAATTATCAATTTTTTTTGACAAACGTCAAAACATTGTCAATATGAAAACATTCACATTTTGAAACGAGGCGAAACACCAAAACGATTATATCACGTCGTCAAGGGTATATTCACTTATCAATACGCAGTAGTTATGCATAATTCACAGATTCTATTGGCTTATTTATACATGAGTTATTTAATAAGTTCAATAATTTGAGGTTTTGTTTTCAGATGAGTTTTTGGAAATAAATTTGTTAAAAAATAAATTTTCTATCGAGAAAGCTAAACGTAAGATAGAGGCCTATTGCACACTAAAAGGATTAAAACGATACGCATACCTGTATGAAGATGACATATGTATACCTTCTAAAGAACCTATGTAAGTAATCAATAGAACAATCCAATCTCGTTTATAATTAAGTTTACATTTTTTTAAATTATAACTTAAGGATATTGTTACTTCTGCAAGTAAAAAGAAGTCCACTTTTTTCCTACAGTCATGATTTTAATTGAACTAAATTCCTGTCATATATAAGATTCAATATCAAAATTGATATGTCATTTTTATGTTATTTTGAACACGCCGCAAGTAGCTAAGTGACTAAATTCGAGGGATTCTTGAAGATCTTTCTCTTGGGATAAGGGATTTTTTCATTTCAAGTGAGAGATTGGCTTTGTTGATACGAGATATTGTAGTTTTCTCCAGATATGTTGCCGGGTCATGAGGGATACTTTTGTAGTCGGAAGTGGACATTTTATCGAGGTAGGAAGAAGTGTTGAGAATGACAGTGGTATTGTCTTTATGGGCTGGGAACCCGACTAGATTTTGGTCATTGTTCCTCGAGAGATTGCCTCTCAGAAAAAGTGAGGTTAGGACGGATTGGCCGACTTGTTCGACGAATTCTGGCGATGTCTTCTTCTGTTTTGAAGATGATAGTTTCTATGGGGATGGATTTAGGTGTGATGGAATAGTTGAGATGAATTTCGGGAGTGCTTTCGTTGTGATCTCAGAAATTTGAGTGTTAGAATGACTGTGAACAATGAAAGGGTTATTAGATGAAGATGATTTTTGTGGTTTTTGGAAATTGATGAGCTTGTAGAGGTTGATTTTCTGGGTAAGTGTCTATTGGTCGGAAAGATGTTGTGCCTTGGAGTTGGATCGGCGATCAAAAGTATCCCATAGGATTGGGTCGATGTGGAAAGAGTGAAGATCATGGAAAGTTTTGAGAAGCAGTTCATTGGTATGATTTAGGTTGCGTCTGGTTGTGTGAATGGAATCTCTAAGGAGGGCAAAACTTATTTTGTTGAGAATTCAGCTTATGGACGGAAATTTAGTGTTTGAGCTGTAGAAATTTGGAAATGACACGATGGTCACGACATGATTTTAAAAAAGTGAAGTCACAAAGAAGAAGATCTTTTCGGAATAGAAGCTAAGAATGGGAAATTATGATTGAAAAAAGTTTCTCTCCGTAGAGTACAAAATGATCAGAAAGATTTTCGCGTTCGGAAGACAAAATTCCTAAAGAAAGCCACGGTGTTCATGAAATTCTTTGTTCCAATTATCCTCGTTCATATATTGGACAAACGATCCGACGAATTCTGGTCCGTGCCAAGGAACATTCGCTATCAGTAGGACACTCAGATATCACCAATGCCCTTTTCCAACATCAGACCCAAATAGGCCACATTATCGATTTCCCCACTACAAAAATCATTGCTTCCGTCCGATCTTTCAAATCCCGAATTTTGAGAGAAGCTGTAGAAATAGAAAAACGTCTAAATTGTTTGAACACCAGAGATGACAATCATAGACTCCCATCAGCATGGAAACCTTTTTTCAGTGGTCGCCATGTCACAACTAATCAGAGTGCATCCCTCACCTATTAACGTGAGTCAACGCTCCTCTTCCAATCACCGTAGCCCATAAATATGGTCACGCGATGATCGAATCGTCAGTTGACTCTGAAGAGTAGGCAGGTTTAGACTTCAGAGTTGACAGGAAGCAGCCCGGTTGGTGGAGTAGGCAGGTTTACACCACGCAATCGTATTGTTTCCGATTCCTCTCAATTCTATTCGTGGAGTTGGAAGATTGAGGCCACGTATCTGAACTATTCACCTTCACATTCTCCTGAAGATGGCTTCACAAAAGAAGCCGAAACGTCGATATTTTACGTGGTTCATCCTGAGAACCAAGTTTTTCACATACTTTCGACCGCGGAAATCTTTCTGAACATATGTAATCTGAATTGTCTTTCAACGTTTCGACCCTTTTGTAACATTTTTCAAAATCTATAAATATTGAAAGGATGTCTATGACATTAAGTTTAACAGTTATAACAAACATATTCTCATCCTTCAAAGAAGATGGAAACAAAACTAAAATAAAAGTAATGGAAACATTTTTGAAACAGATAACATCGCAGACAACAATGCATAACTGCTGGTAGGTGAAATATAGCAGAGAAGTTTAGTGGTATCATTTATATCTTCCTTGTCGTTCATTGCATATTTGACATTTTGCTGGATTTCATTGAAATTAAACGAGTGTAGAAGTGTAACAAGGCGGGTTCTAGACCACTTCAACTTTTCCACAGTGGGGGTTTTGCGCAGTTATGCATGCTCTCACCGGAAGTCGGCCATTTTGTAGCGCAAATTCAAACCGTGTATGATGGTCCTAAGCGGAAGTCGGCCATTTTTCCAAGATAACGGATGACGTTCGACGTATGACAGATTTATGCTCTAAGATATCTATGATTCATGATGAAATTTGATATTTACGGATGACAGATCTGGTATATTATGTATGACAGTTCTGACGTCTAACAGTTGACAGATTTCTAGGTCCCAGGGCTTTCAATAGGATGATATGCTTCATTCTCCAAGATAACAGTTGACATTCCTGAAGTTTCACAAATTCCATAGTTACCCCTTGAATACCAACACTAAATCATATATGACATTCAAGTACAACAATGATTCCGAAAAAATTTTAAATTGAACAAATGCGCATGTGATATTGAACCCTGTTAACTCTAGTTTCATAATCTCAAAGGCTATAACATCTGATATGGATGGTGAATACAGTGACCTTTACTTCAAAACTGATATTTTGTTATTAGCTGACGTTTTTGAAAACTTCAGACAAGATTCAATGAATAGCCATTCGACCTGGCCCATTATTATTCCCCACCAGGTGGAATGCTATATTGAAATATACAGGTTGAAAATTATATAGCAATATAACCCAAGCGAACCAGAATCTCATTTGATGTCTTTTGATGTTGCTAATTTGTATGGAGCTGCGTTGCAAAATTATTAACCATATGATAATTCTGACTGAACAGATGAATATTACACAGATCTCTCCTTGATTCCTGATAACTCTGACTTGGAATACTTTTACGAAGTTGATCTAGACAACCTTATAGATTTATAATTGATTAATGTGACCTAATACTAAGAAAGCTACATTTTGAAAAAAATATATATATAATAAACCAAGAAAAAAAAAAAATATATATATATATATATATATATAATAATATATATATAATTTAGTCTATAATATTCGGGGATAACATAACTGGAAACTGATGAGATAATACTACTTCGGATTTAAGTAAATAAGTTTACACTCAATCACATTTTCATTCATCCCCGCTGAATGTAAGGAATATCAAGATGATCACGTTCGAATAAATGAAAATTATTAAGACTCCATTGTTATTGTTCGTCAATAAATCAAAGTGTGGCGATCATGAAAATTGCCTTTTTAGGATTGAAGGGGTGATGAGATAGTATCAAATACTATTTGCCCTCGAATTTGAATCTGTAAATATTATCAATGCTCCTTAATTCCAACTCTCCATAATTTTTTTAGGTTTCTCATTCCTATTCCTATTCTAACAGATGACTTCCGAAGAATAATCATAGTAAAGATGGAGGATCAGGAAAAATGGGAAATGAAGAGAGAATTTGCATATATCCTCAAATTTCGTGAAATTTCGTCACGTTTTGACTATAATGGTGGAGAAATAATCATGTATGATTGGTCAAGATGTTCACAAATGATTATATCAAAACTAAGAATTAATATTCTGAGCGATTCACTTGACCTTATATTAGTAAGTTCTAAACAGTAGTGAACGTAAAAAAAAACGAGTTAACATCAGAGCTCCTTCAGTAGGTTCGTATTTTTTGCGGGAAGTGCATTGCGATTCGAATGGAATGAATGAATCAATTATAGTTTGAAAAAACCTCGTTTCAATAGCGAACCAAAATAAAAAAATAATAATTTATTTTATAGAAAAAAAGAAAATTTGCGAAGTGTATCGCGTATTGAAGAACCACTCCATAATGGCAAACCATAATAAAAATCAGAAAATAATTTCATTGAAAAAACAAAGATAACTGTTGTATTTTTATGTTCAGTCTTTCATGTATTTATCCCATACTTTTTTTAATGATTATATTTCAAATCGAAATAAAATTTAGAAAATAATTTATTTTACTGAAAAAATCTCGTACTGGAAACTCATGCTTCAGAAGTAAACCATAATGAAAATTAGAAAAAAAATTTTTTTTTTGTAAACTAAATTTGAAAGGTGTATCGCGTACTAATAGAGAAGCAAATCGAGATGAGATCAAACGGAATGGTCTCTGCGAAGTGCACCGCGATTGAAGAAAAGAGTTTAATCGTATTTCAACATGAATTCAATCGACGTATCAAATTTCAACCTTGTAACTCAATCTGCAGGAGCTGTGGAGTTGACCAAATACTCAGAAATTATGAAAAAACAAGAAATATTGATGAAAAAATAGTTTCGTTCTGTGTCAAAAACAATCCCAAATACCAAATTTCAGTTCATTTGGTTAGATGGAAGCTACCCGAGCTGCCAATATGTACCGGGAAAAAATATATTGACTTTTGATACTTACAATAGTCTATTATTTTCTGGAAAAATACGACCTAAAATCACTACGTGAGAAATAAGATTGATATTACCTTGCTAAGTTATAGAATGTGAGTGAAAATAGGAATTATTGTATTTGGTGATCATTTTCTTCCAGATTTATTAATGTTACTTGATCTAGAAATTCTAGATTCTAATCGAATGAAAGCCTGATTTCTTATGAATTTTTTTAAGATACAACACAAAGTATTAAATATTATCATGAAAAATATATGAAAACTGATTGAATGTCTATCTTCAAATATTCATAATTATCTGTGTATAAGTTTTTATGATATTAATGGATATATTTTGTCATAAACGCTAAAAATAGAAGAAAGTTCTACGACCGTAAACTCCATATACAAATCAGCTGGAGTAAACAACTTAGATTAATTGCTCTAAAATTATTATATTTACACGATATATAGGTATGTTTCAGACTATTCACTCATTATCAGGAGTTTCTAAATGATTTGAAATACAACAATCAATTTCTGTTATTTATATTACTGTATAGTACCACATATTTGAGTAGTGGGAATATCCTAAAGTCTATATGGTTATTAGTTCTTGGAGCTGGAAACCGTAATCTCTGAAGATTCTAAATCTATTTTGAATCTATAAAATTTTCCTTACTATTGATCAATATGGGCAACTAATACCATAATACATAAAAATAGTGCTAATTAAAATATAGAGTACTATTCAGTTATACATATATTGAAATATTTATCCAAGATACCTGAAATCGCAAAAAATAATGGTTGTGATGGCTCGATTCTTGATAAACTAACAGAAATTGCTCTTCAAGAATATGTATCCGAACATTAAGAGAATAGATGATCAAAAATAATTATTAATTAACTTTGTCCAAAAATAAGTTCACACATAATGCCGATTTGAGAAAAATATTCAGTAAATCTAATACTACTTTGATTAATATATTCCGGCCATACCGAAATCTTTTACTGATATTAAATGAATCTATGTTATAACATTATTGTAGAACAAAATTGAGACTTCTAATATGAAAAAAAAAACTGAAAAGTAGGAAGTAGAGGCCGGTGCAGACGCTACGTTTTGCACCAACTTTTGTCTGCACAGTTCAACACGTTGCAGATAAAACGTTGCGTGTAGATAAGAAAAGTGCTCAGATTTAAAAACAGATAATTTCTTGTGGCGTCGTCGTGATTGATCCGAACGATAGCCCAGTGTATGAAAGAGTTTTCTGTGAGAGCAGAATTCCGTTGGAGAGTTCTTAAAACATGTCGGAACAAGACCGAAGAGGACACCGCTATCAATTGGAGGAGTTCATTCAATACTTTCGAATTTAAACCAGCATGTGGAAGACGAAATCAAAAGATAACCATGATCGCAATAACAACATGCCGCCTTCCAACAAACTGGTCGAAAAATATATAACCATAAATCCAAATGCCAACACGAAGATAGTGTTTAGGAAAATTAATCATATCGTTTATCCTTAAATAGTTATGCCAATCTTTTGGTGCAAATTTCAACTCAATTAATGAATTTATATGAGGTTAAGAAGCCAATCCTTACACCATACACTACGTGACATTTTTTAAAGCATATCATCCAGCCCAAAAATGCAAATGCATCTTCATCATCTTTGCCGATGACAAGTTTCTCAAGCGAACTTTTGTGTAGAGTGGAGAATATTGACACAGATATCGGTTGCTTGTGGAATCACTAAATTCTTGCCGCTACGCACATAACGATATATCGTAACGATTTTAAACTGCACAGTTAAATCAAATAGCCCTAGTACCTCCACACGCAACCGATATCTGCTTCGATATTGTCAGTTCTACGCAGAAGCTCGCGCGAGAAACATGTCATTTGCAATAACGGAAGATGATGCATATGCACTTGCATTTTTGGGCTTGATGATATGCTTGCAGAAAAAAATGTCACGTAATGTGTGGTGTAAGGACTGGCTTCTAAAACGGAAGTCATACTCTCATAAAAATTTATCAAATGAGTTGAAATTCGCACCAAAAGATTGGCATTACTATTTAAAAATGAATGAGGAGGAAATTAACCCTCTTCGCTTAGGTCACTCCACTGATACAGAAAAAGAATACTGCAATGAGAGAAAACTGTGCAAACACAAGTTACAACGATTTATCGAATAGAAAATGCAACTGCCACCGATGAACTGAGCAAATGAAATTATATGCAACGATTTGTCATACATACGTTCGATAAAACTGAGCAAATGGACTGCACAGATAGATCGCCGTTGTCGTCTGTAGCAAGTTTGACGATATTCGATTTAACTGTGCAGTTTAAAATCGTTAAGATATATTGTTATGCGTGTAGCGGGTCTCAGAAGAGCGGCCCTTGTTTCAGTTCAGCATTCTGCATCTAAACCAGTTTATAGTTAAGGCCGGTCTATACCCTACGTTTTGTAAAACCTTTGTCCGCACAATCTGAATGAACACGTTGCAATTTTTAGAGTGTCTACGTAATGCAGACATATCTGTATATTTCAAATAGGCATAGCCATGAAGGACGTAATACTTTGGTCAATTTTGACATGCTATCTTGTAGAGAAAACTAAAAGATTGGAACGTCTTAGAAGTACCCGGCGGTTGCATCAATCCCTTTGAATTTTCACTTAACTACCATAAACTTGATCCTTTTTATCCCTGTCACTATACTCTTTAGATTTTACACACAAATGCATGGGAGTCTTTCATATAATGCAATAAATTATGTCAGAAACTTCCGAGAACATTGCCGTAGGTTAGCCATTGCCACTCAAGGTTAACAAACATACAAAGAAACTGAGGAATCGAATGAATGGGAAAACGCAGCTACCGTCTACATGCGCCGACTTGTCCGCACAATAGGTCTGTCCACAAAAAAATTAATTTACAATAAAAGTAGTGTGAAATCAAGTTTTCAATGTAATAATAACAAAAATCGAAGTTTGCTTTCAAAAACATCAATTCGAAATACAACAGCGGCGTTTGAAGTTGATTGTTTTGTTTAGCTGAGATAAACGCCTTCTCACTGGCGTGACGTCACATACCTGCTGCCTCGTCCGGCGCCAAATTCTCTCTATGCTGCAGTGCACGTTCTTAAGGATAATCTATGTCGTTCATATCCGTTGTTGCGTCGCAAGAGAGATCTAATTTATATATATTTATGTTTGTCTATTTTCAATTTTCCTTTTGCTTAACCGCTTCAAAATTATATGAAGCTGCTGCATGAAAAAGGGCAAACGGTAATTTGGTATCTCAAATTATGGGAGTTTCAGAAAAATTTGATACTTCAGCCATGAGAAGAGGAAGAAATTTAGAAAAAAATGTGATTAGTAAACTGGAAAAAAAGCTCAACATTAAGGTGAAGCAAGTTGGATTCATTATTTTAGATTCGGTTATTGAAATAAAATGTCCCGTTTCAGAAAAATCTTTTTCGCGGTATATTAATTCTAAAAATGAAATAGCAAAAAATATTTAGCCCAAATAAACTTTCAAATGTTAGCAAAGGGTGTTAAAAAGGGCATATTTTGTATAGCACATCCAGATTTTGAAACAACAAAAAAAATTACTGTTGTTGACGTAAACTATGATGCGGAATTTACGGAACTCCTTATTAACTCTGCAATACAGTTTTGGAAGAATAACATTTTTAAATGATTATATACAGTTTTTATAGCATAAACCTATAGTTTTTCATTATTTCGACAAGAATGTTATTTTATTAAAATAAATTAAAAACTAACCCGTTTATTGTAGGTATCATGAGTGTGTCGTGCCTTCCGTGGCATATTAGCAGCAGGTAACTGACGTCACGCGCCTAGCCTTAAGCCAGGGTTATTTCAATTACAAATAACTCGAAAAGTTATTGATTATACATTTTTAAACTTTGTAGGGGTTCATTTGACCTAGAAATCTATCATTTTCAATTTGAAAAAAATATTGTGGACAAACCTATTCAAGGATATCTATGCTTTCTAGTTCAGTTATCGCTGCAACTGTACCGTCTTCGCGCCGGTTTCAAAACTGCGCACTTTTCCTATCTACTCCCAACGTTTTATCTGCAACTTGTTGAACTGTGCATACAAAAGGATTTGCAAAATGTAGCGTCTAGACCGGGCTCAGAACAGACAATATCGACGCAGATATCGGTTGCGTGTGTAGGCACGAGGGCTATTTGATTCAACTGTGTAGTTTGAATATTATTTGTGTAGCGGGTCTTAGAAAAGCTGCCCCTGTTTCAGTTCGGCATTCTGCATCTGAACCAGTTTACAGTACATTGTTCAGCCAAGCTCGAGCGTACATTGTTTTTTCTGCTTTCACACAAAACCTGACGTGAGCTTAGAATAAATTTTCAATCAATTTGCTCAAACTCCACAATTTGAGCTCCAACCATAAAAGGCTTTCTAGAAAATAAAAACGAAATCGAATCATCATTCGATCGCTTTCAGAATATTATTGTCCAAATACTATTCTATTGATAACTTCATTTCACTATTACGCTAATATTATAATTAGTTACCTTAAAAATTAAACAACAATTTTTCTACGGATCACTAAGATGAAATGGGAATTATTTCGGTGATGGCTATTTAAATAAGAAGCCAAGTTAACACAAATCTTGGTTTAATATTAATTAGTAAATTCGCTGTACGGAAGACGAACTAGAAAAATCGATATACTGCGTTCATACTTTGCTTGACAATTCTAGAAGAATTTTCATGGAGAGTTCGTCCCAAAATACGATCAACAATGCAAGAATTTTCATACCGCGTACAGCATATTACAATGTCTTATGCGGAAAAGGAAGTTCTCAAAGAATAAATATCTCTCCAATTTGAAAAGGTAGATTCTGAAACGACCAGAATTATTTATATGATGAAAGTTGAATTTAACCCCAAGCACATGAATTGATTGAATATTAATGTAAAGTTATTGAACTTTGTTAGCAATGATTATTGAGTGAACAGTGTCAATTTGATTCCACTTTTTTATACTAGTTTACTGTTTACGGTGTTCTATGTGAATTTTTCAGTTAAGTTATAAATTCAGATAATTTCAGAAAGCACATTCAGCGGGAGTTAAGGAAATTCATATAATTTGGAAATTCGCATCCACGTTATTCAATTGGGCGAAGCCATTCCTGCCATCCAAAATAGCTGCTCGGGTAAGAATTCAGTTTTCATTTATGTAATTTTCTGAATGAGTAATCATGCATTTCCATGCCGAAAAGGTTAAGATTCATGATAGCATTGAAGATGTAGCCACTTTTCTACCCCGAAAATGTTTGCCCAAAGAGTATGGAGGAGAATTGAAAAGTCTAGAAGAACTAAGAGGTGAGTGGAATTGCATATTCTTCATGTCTTTTTACTTCAAATTCATGCATATTGCTTCAGATTCTTTTATGGAAATTTCAAATTGGAAGTAGAAAAAATCAAAATGAATTGCATTCTATAATTTTAGTGCTCTTCGTAATTTTTGTAATATCTTTTTGCTTTTGTTTATATACATTCTATTACCACCCCCTGCAACAGGACTGACATAATATCCTCTTTCAAGAGCCTAGAAAGTTTTCATGATTCCTGGAATTATATTTATAGATCAAATTCAATTCTGAATGAATCGCTACTTACTGCATGATATGACCAGTTGAAAATATTCCTCATTTCAACACTGCTAATTCAAACAGTAAGCTAGAATATGGAGCACTGCAAACTGAAGAAGTCTGCGGCTCACTAGTTGCGTTCTCGATACGTTTCCACTACAGTAGTATCACGGATTTGTTTACCAATGTTTCCTGTTTTCTTTTGAGGTTTACTTCTCAAAATGAAAACCGGTGACAAGTAGAAACAGTGAACATTTTGAGGAACATTTAGGAAAATTTTGGAACATTTACGGAAACAAGCAACAGCAACAAAAATGTTCCTCAATTTTCCTCTGGTGGAACAGTAGCTTTAGATTATGGTTATCATTATATTTCGAAACAGACTCCAAATTAGTACTCAACATCGGACTAGCATCTACTAAGAAACTATGGTCAAAGGTGTGACAAATCTGGGTGTCGTCCGCATGAGAAAGAACCGTTGCCCATCCCATAGTTTCAAACATGTCGAAGAAATAAATTGAGAAGAGCATGTGTCCAAGAATGGATCCTTGTGGTACGCCGGATGTAACATGGGCAACATCAGAGGACATGCCATGTCATACAATGCTTTGCAATTTCCCACTCAAATGGGACTCAAAAATGCAATCACCGCTGATCGAAATCCAGGAAGGACATAAACAACCAATGTCCTTCGAAAAGTCTAGAAGCATCAAAGATGCACTAAGACCTGAGTCACGACTCCTAACAACCTAATTCAGTAGAGCTGTTGTTGTGCCTATACAACATTCTTCAATATCTTAGACATTTATAACATGTTGACAACCTAAAATGATCCTTTACAGTAGAGTTCAACCAGCCCATATACAAATACCCCCTTTTCATTATGAAATCAAATAGAGCAAAATAATGTTTGAAAAGGGCTTCATTTTCAACATAGTGAGAAATTTCAATTCGCCAGGTGATATGATAAGATTATTTACTAATGAGATTTCATCCGAAAAGTTAGATAGATTACATAATTCACAAGGAACATTAAATACTATCATACTGGGTCTGAATTTAGTTGGCTCACTAATTGTATACAGCGTCTCACCTGTTTCCGTTAGCGCATCTTTCACATTGTTTAAGGAATTTGAATAAGCACAATTATTGACCTAACAATCTTTAATCAATTAGGTATTTTTCATTCAGATCTTCTTTATTTTTTTTTCGTATGGATAGAGTATATTCCATCTGAAAACATCTCTTATTCAATGAACTGTTTTTCGAAACAAGCACTGAGTCTCCTTTTCGTCAATTCTAATATCGCTGCAGCTATAAACAGTCCTCGGAACATAACCCACATCTCCAATTTATTTTATCAACACAATATGTTTTTGACCCCAATTGGTTACACTGAATGTGCAAATCAACATTGCATCGCACATGAGCACTTCAGACAGCCTGTAGACACTTTCTCACTGCATATCTTACATGATTTCATCGCACTTTCAGAATCATCTGTCTGACTACCGGCCATGTGTTTCTTATCTCTGTACTTTATAATGATACATGCTCTATAATTTAAACGTAAAAAAAATATGTGATACTCATCTCATGAAAATATCCATTACAGCACTAAATCATCCGTACGATACCAGAAAGAGAGAAAGCAGTCTGCAAATATGAAGATGTGAGAAGAGAATTGGACAACGTTCTTTTCATTTCACTACACCGTGACTGTTTGCCATTGTTCCCGTACATTTAAAAAAATAGAAATTATAAAACTTCAGAAAAAAAATTAAATAAAGGATGATATTCGAGTATGAACAAGCCAAAGTGTTCAAATTCATTTGTTGTTACTTTCACAAAAATATTTCTTTGAGATTTCCAATCAGTTACTCTCTATTTTTGTATCTTAGTTGAACAAATTGAATGGCATTTGGAAAGAGTAATAATTACTCTTTCCTCAAGTACTAGAAAACTCATAAAAGTTGTATACCCGCCCACTAGAATTTTGTTGATTATTAAGATTGTTCAATTGCACATACCTAGTATTGATAATATCAGTTGCCATTCTTTCATTCATTTGAATCTTGCATTCGAAATTCTTCATCAAGTTATTGAAAGCAAGTGGCAGTCATTTTCGGGCTCTGGGCTTTAGGGCTTATAACTCCATTCTTATGCTACTTCTTATCAAGTGCCTGCAAGTGTCAGTAGAACAGAAGATGCATTAAAGCAGCCTACCTCTATTAAGCATGTTAACTGGTTTGAAGTAACATAGAGTCATGCTGCCATTCGAAAATAATACGATAAACTGCAAAATTTACAAATATCAATCGGAAATAACGAGGGAATCTGATTCGAAAATATGTGATAATAAATATATTTTCAAGAAATTTTCTTGGAAAGCTGACTAGCTTCCTTGAATATCTATTCATTTTTTCTAATCAATTGATATACTGAAATTAAAATTTCTCACTCACTCATTAGGATTATTCGAGTCAATTAATAAAATCTTTAACTTTCAGATGATTGGAATCACCTTTATGCTGACCATCGACAGGATTTACTTCGATATATTGGCACCAAGGCGCGTGAGGAACTAAGACAAGGAGGTTCTGTTACGGATATAATGCAAGGAACTTTCAAGAAATTGGATATTGATTAATATGAGATTATAATACTAATGAAATACTTTTTGAAATTATAGAACTACGGGTATGAATGGAGGTATATAATTTTTTTCAATTTTTATTTAAATTTCTTGTAGATAACTGAAACCAGGAAAATCTTTTATTCGTACCTATATATATTCAGGCCACTTCATTCGATAAAATAATTTTAATGTTGCATTTTTTCTTACATATTATAAGAGCTTGCAATGCAGAAGATATCGCATCGAACTTACATAGTAATGGGTAAGGACTCTAAAAAAAGCAAAGATCTACCAGTGACTATTTCACTCATACATTGTTGTTACAATGCAGTAGGTACTGAATAAATTAAATGGAAATTCATGAGATCGTTCCATCAGAAACATAGAAATCTAGAAGTACATATATTGATTTTTGATCGGGAAATATTCTTCCTGAATACCGCTTTTGCTTAAAATTTGATATATATATATATATATATATATATAATATATATATATATATATATATATATATATATATATATATATTATATATATATATATATATATATATATATATATATATATATATATATATATATATATATATATATATATATATATATATATATATATATATATATATATATATATATAATATATATATATATATATATATATATATATATATATATATATATATATATATATATATATATATATATATATAATATATATATATATATATATATATATATATATATATATATATATATATATATATATATATATATATATATATATATATATATAATATATAATGTATATATATATATATATATATATATATATATATATATATATATTATATATATATATATATATATATATATATATATATATATATATATATATATAATATATATATATATATATATATATATATATATATATATATATATATATATATATATATATATATATATATATATATATATATATATATATATAATATATATAATATATATATATATATATATATATATATATATATATATATATATATATATATATATATATATATATATATAATATATATATATATATATATATATATATATATATATATATATATATATATATATATATATATATATGCGTGCATGTGTGTGTATATATATACACATATTATTTTCTAAATTTTAGATGTAAAATAGTTATTTGACTCTCGATATCTCGACACTCTGGGAAACTCGACTAGTATGACACATATTTTGGCTGTGAAAAACAGAACAAAACATAAACACTTACGGTATTTTCGTAAAAAGCTAATTTAATTATTATAATATATTATATATTATAGTAATAATTATGCTTATAGACTATTACAGAACATTGAATATGTAGCTCTGAAAAATATATTCAAATAGATCCTATACTATAATTAAAATAATAAAACATAAGATATTGCTGTCGCACAGTAATAGTACTTTGATTAATAAATGGAATAGGATTTTTTTTTCTATTGAGGTGAAAACTTCAAAAGCGATACCGATTGCTAATCCGGCCTGTGTGGGATTCAACTGATGCTATGCAATATTGCCTACACACTAAAAACACCTCTGTTCTTTCGGTTTCCGGGCATTAGCCTACTAAACCTCCAGTCTCACACTTAGATTAGGAATCTCGTGCTGCGGTCAGCACTAGAACCTGTTCCCTTCCTTGTGTCTATATTTCAAGACCCAAGTGTATATCTCTCTGCGTCGAGTCACATATTTTTTGTTGGCACACTGGGTTTTACACGAACATTTTTTAAATCCCTGACCAGTAGGGGAAGGTTGGGCATAATGGCCACTGCGGGCAAAGTTGTCACTTGAAGTTTTCTTCCCTGTCTAGTGCTGCAGCCTCGCGGCAATAGTCTCAACTACTCGCCCGGCAGCCGTTGTTATTGTGTTGTAGTTTGGTGCCGCTCAGACGCAAGTTCACCGAGATATCGCAAATTTTTCGACCCTCTGATGTTAGGTAAGGGCATCACATGTTTCGCTTTAGTTTATTGTAGGCCTAGGTGAAGTAAATTGTACATCAATCGTGCAAAACAACATGTTTCTAGCTTTGAATTCATATATCTCAACAGTAGATACTATAACGGGTTGTACGTGAAATATTGTATTTAGAAAATACTAGTGCTAGAGGGCAAAGTGGCCACAGCCGTGGCCACTTTGCCCTCATTTTTACTCGAAAACTAAGGACAACGAAGGCTGGATTAGATGTTCTGGGTGCCTCAAATGGGCTCACGAAGCCTGCACAGGAGCTGAAGAGGAGGACAATGAGTTTATTTGTGATTTATGTAAATACAATACAGTGATTTCATAGTTTCACATACTTTCAGTAATGCCTATTTTTGTTTAAAACCCTAATACAATCGTTTTGAGTTCAGAAACTAAATGCGTTTTATTTTTTCCATACAACCTAAATCCATTTAGGCAGTGGCCACTTTGCCCTACCTAGTGGTCTAAAGTGGCCACTTTGACAGCTTTTGGTAAAGTCAAAATTTCGTACAAATAAGTTTAAAAATCTAGTTGTTTTATATTTTTGAATCAGGCCTAAGTAACCATACTCAATGTTTAAGGGATTTATAAAATGTTTCAAAAAAGTTTAGGGGTGGAAAATAATAGATGTTCCTTAGGGTGGCCACTATGCCCACCCCTCCCCTACCTAAAATTTGAGCTGTAGCAACCAAAAGAAGCGATATTTCTACATCCGGTACTTCGATTTTAATTAATTTTTGTTCGCAGACACTGAACTGGGATCGGGAATATAATGGTTTTATGTGACCGTTTCTTTTGCCCAATTGAAAAAAACTGTCTTTGGTTATTTTTATGATGATAGCTAAAATAGATTTGGCATCAGCTTTTCCTCTGTCAACTTCAGGCACTGGGATACGGACGGTAAACCCCACAGAGGCTTCACAATGAGATTTATCCGACATTAATTTAATTTTTTCGCTTGAATTTCTAAACATCTTTAGACTTTTCTCTTTCTCTTTGAACATTAAGTTCATTAAAACACAATTTGCAGATTTTTTGCCCAACTTCTTCTTCTGAAACATAATCTTCCGAACATGATATATGGACAGGCTCCATACATTTGAAGCAAACTATATCTTCACTGCATTCTTTTAAACAGACAAAACATACTTTCGTAATGAGATTATTTAATACTGTTTGTTCAACTACTTTTTCATTATCAGGTTAAGAAGAAACATTCATTGCTGTCAAAGTATTTTGTAATTGATCTTCGTCGACCAAAGAATTAAGTGCTTCCTTCGGAATGTACCAGAATGGAACGCTCTGTTCTTCATAAACTGGATAAATTTTAACCCGTTACTCCACGAAGTTGGCTGGTTGTCATGCATCCAAGTCGTCAACATATTTTCTATGACCTGATTGGCTCTCTCAACACTGCCTTGGCTTTGGCTATGTCT
The DNA here is from genome assembly GCA_030704885.1 of Cynegetis impunctata. Classification (NCBI taxonomy): domain Eukaryota; kingdom Metazoa; phylum Arthropoda; class Insecta; order Coleoptera; family Coccinellidae; genus Cynegetis; species Cynegetis impunctata. The sequence continues at coordinate 80,186 of JARQZK010002267.1, read as the reverse complement.
TGGTTTGCCATGCACGATCTTAAACTCTGGCCAAGTTACTTTAAAGTCATCAATAAGTTTGTTAAAAGATTCTCTTCCATTGTCCGACTGCAATATACATGGGTCTCCAAACAACAGGAATATATCAAGCAACTGTCATGTAAATTCTTCTGCTCTCTTTGTTTGAAGAGGTCTCAAAATCACAAATTTTGCAAGGTGATTCTGATAAACGAAAATAAATTTATAGTTTCCATCACGTTGTGATTGAAAATCTATGAGGTCAACCTGACATCTTGAATTCAGATGTGAAAAATCATGGGCTGAACAACAACACTTTTTCTGCCCGCTTTGCGTTTTTGTTGGCAAGATTCACAAAAATTCAGGAAAATCTTAATATCATTTTGCGTAATATTTTTGTAACGACGATTAAGTTCTTTCATCCTTCTGTCTCTACCACTATGCCCAATAGATAAATGAGTTTCGTACAAAATGCCAAACAAATAATCACTTTACCAATAAAACATTTCATCTGGTGTTACATTTGTTACTGGGACTATTAATTTTTCTACTCCTTGAACTTCAAGGACATCGTAATGTTGAAGTTACCAATAATCACGTGGCACTTTCTTATCTGATGTTTTAAATTGCTTCACATCAGCTATCAAATTTGATAATTTTTCACGGATGAGCAAAGAACTCTTCTCTTTCACATCATGCTTACTTAGTAAAGATTTAAACTTTTCTTTCATTGCAGCTTTTTTTTCGTTATCTCTTAAAGAATTCATGGTTCAAGGCAATTCAAGGTCTTAAAAATAATTGCATTTTAACGTAAGCGAACTAAATTAACGTAATAACAAATGAATAAATTATAAAACTTTGAAAAATAAATGTATCTCAATACCTGATACTTGATTGACGAACAGCAGCCGACACTGTACGTGCAAGAAATCAATTGACCAGATTAGTGCTGACGTCACAGCTGTCAAATTTATAGGATTATGCCCGATGCATTATCTAAACAAACTTTTGTTGTGCTTGATTTCTGTATAAGTGAATTAATTTTTGTGAATATTTGATTTAAAATATGTTTCTAAAGAGAATACCAGTAAGTATCTTATGTATGAATACTAGAGCAAGGTACCTAGAGTTGAATATATTCGGTAGATGTTATTTAACGAATATTTTAAGATTATAAAATTCAAGATGCATCATTTGAGGGCAATGGGATTTTATCTATGTTAATGTTTCATTGATAATAGTTATTTTTATAATATGCTCAATAGCTTATTCATAATAACCTATGTATTGATTTAAAGCATTAATTGCATTTAATAAACCATTGTAGTATTAACTTGTATAATATACAATATAAATATTTTTTCTCATAGTTGTCCATTGATCCAGATAATGGGATTGCCCAAGGGCATAAGTTACCACATGTCTGCAGTATGTTTTCATGCACACCACAATATTAGTGTAACAGGCTTGTTCATGGAATGCTCCGAAACAAGCTAAAGAGAGTGAAGAAACAAGAAAAAACAAAGCTGTAGTGCTAAATTTAATTCCTTCAGTTGAAGCTACTTAATATTTAAAAAAATGAGGTAAATAAAAATCACAAATACTGTTATCAAATACAGGGACAGCTACACATCACAAAGAGGGGAAAATGTTATCTGGTAGGCTGGATCCCTAACGAGTGTGAAATTCTGGAAATCTTGAAAGCCGGAGATTGGGAAGCAAATATTTTAGTCATTCCAAATTTGAATATAACCAATTTTATTCCATTTATTACTTATAAATTCTTTTGAATATATTACTCGTTATTTTCAACCATTTTTCTTTCACTCGTGTTAGATATGTTACCATCAGTTTTGATCTACCTTCTACCTATATATGTTATTGTTTGGTTAACATGTAAAACATTTTAAAATTATCTATTTGCTTTAAACCTATTTTAACTTAAAGAACACCGTTTCAGTTTGTACTTCAGTTCATAATTGAAATCAATATTTTAACATGCCATAGTATAAACTAGAATTTACTATTTTTTTTTAAATTTTGGGTAGAGATGATTAAATAGAAGTAGGTACACTACCTGGAATAAAAGGTACTTTATACATATTGTTATGTCTACTTTGTGAAAACATATAGGTACACAGTTACATTAAATATTCAAAAGAAAGCTAAACTTTCTTAATAGGGTGAATTGATGAGGAAATTCAGTAGCAAATAATTTTGTAATTTCTGTATTGATTTTGAATCTTACAAATTATGAGTGTGAAAATAAAAAAAACGGTTAATTACTAAATGAATAAATTATTAATGAAATTCTAAAATGTCATATGATTTTTCCTAACAAGACGCGTTTAGTTGAAATGTATGATTCCTTAACTTCTCTGATAAGAGATGGTTGCAAATTTGTTAGTTCCCCAATCTCTTGTACAGCAAATAGCACCTTGTAGAAGAGTGTGTGGAATGAAATCTAATACTTTGAACTTCTCCATCCTTCTTATTGCCCTCTCGACATGAATTCTAGCTCGGGCCAGTGGCGTAGATAGGGGGGATCAAGGGGATTAATCCCCCCCCATGAGCCTACGAAAATTATAATAGAATTGAATAAAAGTCTTCGTATTTACGTATCTAAGTACACAACTCTTTTTTTTTATATTATGTATGTGCAATTATATAAAAATGATCTAGATATGTTTTCGTTCAACATAATAAATCAAGAAATTGAATCGTTTTTCTAATTTTGGGTAAAGTAACAAGTAGTTTGAAGCATATTTTATTCTATGTTTAATTAGTAGTCACTTTGAGCAAAAATCATGTTTAAAAAAGTTAAAATGGCTATAATGGAAAATTTTTATTTCGAAAGGAAGAAGTCAACCAAAATCTCCTCGCACCTCTTCTTTTTCTAAATTGTATACTGTACTCAGTACTTACTATTAAACAAAACTACTCGAGCTTTTGTTAAATAGTATAGTACTAGTGAGAGGCTCCGACGCCTATTGAATAGATCCGTGAAAGATATAGATCGATGAAAATATAGATTCCCGAACTCCGCTGCTTGCTACGCCACCGTCTGCCCTAAGCCTAAGCCATCTGCTCGTTGTCAATCTCGAGTTCGTGTGGAATCGGCTAGATACTACGATCTAATTGGGCCTCGCCGTCAGTCGCCGTGCCGAAACTCCTCGATAGAATTCAACTCGTCCAACTGTCGGCTCGAAAGGCGGTCACGTGAATTCGAGTCGAATTGACGCGAAAATGGTTTTTAAGCGTCGGGAACGCTGCCGTTTTAGCGATTTCCGGAGAAACGTCAAACGTTCGATATCGAAAATTGGCGTCGCGGATCGAAGCGAGACGTAGCCTTAGCACTACAGAAAGGACGTGGGCGATCGACGGGGTCTTCGGGCCCCGCGATTCGGGGCCGATCTCCTTATCTCGGCTTTATAAGTTTGCCATAATGCGGCCGCCTGCATTTCAGGAAGTCCAAAATGGCAAACCAATTATTTATTTAGTATTATATAATACTAGTGAGAGGCTCCATCGCCCATTAAATAGATCCGTGGAAAATATAGATCGATAAAAATATGGTTTCTCGAACGCCGAAGAGTGCTAAGCCCGTCCCTGCCTCTGTCGAACGGTACGCGACGCGTCAAGTGCTGAGCCCGTCCCTGTCTCTGTCAAACGGTCGCACATTCTACTCGCTGTCAATCTCGAGTTCGTGTGGAGTCGGCTATATACTACGGCCTCATTGGGCCTCTCCGTGCCGAAACTTCTCGATAGAATTCGACCGGTCCAACTATCGGCTGCAAAGGCGCTCACGTGAATTCGAGTCCATGTGACGCGTAAATAGTTTTCTAAGCGTCGGGAATGCTTCCGTTTTAGCGAATTTCGGAGAAATGTCAAACTTTAAACGTTCGATATCGAAGATCGGCGTCTCGGATCGAGGCGAGACGTAGCCTAAGCACTACGGAAAGAACGTGGGCGATCGACGAGGCCCTTCGGCTCCTTATCTCGGCTTTATAAGTTTGCCATAATCCGGCCTTCGGCCGCCTGCATTTTAGGAAGTCAAAAATGGCAAACCAATTATTTATTTAGTATTATAATATAATATTATATCTAAAGCACGAGCAATTTCGTTCAATTGTATAGGTAGTATAAAATTTAGAATGAGAAGAATTGCGAGGAGGTTTGGGTTGACTTCTTCCTTCGTAAATAAAACTTTCCATTTCACATATGTTTTTTGGTCCTAGTGACCTGTTTCCTGTTTACATTCGAGGAGCGTGACTTCTGCTCATGTAAGATTTTCAATCGATATTTAATATTTCGAATATTTTTTGAGGTAGAGTAGGTATCAAAATATGACTAACTCTTGGCTTTGATTGTCAATTTAATTACTTAATTATAATAATATTTGAAGTTAATAAAAATTGTCGAGTCAGTAAAAATTTTCTTGTGATGGCGTTCAATCCATTTCTGAATTTATACATCATGGATCTTGGAGAAAGATTTACTAATCATTAGAATATAGTCTAGTCAACAAGTGCTTTTTTTGTTCAACTTTTTTCATGAGTCTCGGAAGAATATGAACTAGGTGTCATTCGATTCGGAGGAGCATGTAGATATTTTTTGAAAAAAGTTAAGTTTCGTTTTCGAAAATTGTAAAAGTTATAATCAATTTACTGAAAGAAAAAATTATCTCAAAAACTAATTAATATATTTAATATCTAAATAAAGTTACAAAAAGAGCAGGATATTTTCAGAAATAAAGTTTCCCGGAACTGTAGGATTAATATTTATAATTATCTCAGAGGGGTAAATATACGGCCGAAAACGGGCAATCTGGCTTGCGTGTCCCATTTGGTACACTTTAACAATGAAAATTATTTAACTAAGTATATTAAATTAATGAATGAAAAATTTCAGGTTCTTACTGGATAGGTAAATGAACAATAATCCAGCGACAAAACATTTTTATCGCGATTTTTCAATTACCATTTCCTTGTAGCCTCCAATAATAAAAAACGCATCATTAAAATTATTTAAAAAATTTCATTTTGATCTTGCAAAACTACGTAAATTGTTAATAAACAACTGAAAAATTGAAATTTTCTTTTTTTTCAACAGGGATTTACTCTGAAGCCTCATACTAATAGCTCCAAGAATGAAAAAAAATCTCAGATTTATAGTGAACAGTTATCACACTCAACAATTTTCATGTTTGCTCAAGTTTTAAAAAATTGTTAGTTAACTATTGCATAACTAATTGAGAAATCGCTATTATCGCCAGATTATTGCTCATTCACCGATTTAGTAACTGTCTGAATTTTTTCATTCCTTCATTTTCATATTTAGTATGGTTGAATAATGTTTATTGTTGAAGTATCCTTAATGGTCGTAACTTGCCCAAACCAAATAACCCGTTTTTGGTCGTATTTTTACCTATCTGAGAAAATATTGATCGTACAGTTCCGGAAGTTGAGTATTTATTGGGGAAATTTCCTCTTCTTTTCGAATCTTTCAGATTTCAAAAATCTCAATTAATTTTTGACATATGGGCAAAAAACTAAACTCCCTTCTTTCAGGATATTGTTCATAACTTTCACAATTTTCGCGAGCGAATTTTTATTTTTCTCAAAAAACATCTACATGCCATTCAGAATCGAGCGACACCTTGCTCATATAGACTTAATGTATTAGAAATATTTTCGGTGTTTTTCTAGCATGATTTATACGAAATTGACAAAGTAGCTGATAAATTCATCAAAACTGAAGAGCTTTATCAAAAATTTCTTACTGCCACACCTGCTGTTCTCCTTAGTTGAAAGTGTTGAAGAAATATTTGATTCGTAGGGGCGATAATAAGCCTAAAAATTCAATAAGAGCTGGATGATTGCCTAGAATTTTTTTTTTTTTGAATATCATGTTGCTCAGAATATAAGCTACGCTGCCGGTATGGACATTTGAAGCGAATAAAAACGATTCAAAGGAGCACGATAAAAAAAATGGACTTGTAATGACCCTTCTGAATATATAAAATTCATTGCTAATTAGAAACTCATGTTTGTCCAATTTTTTGTTATTGAGAGGTTTGGCTGATCTGGCAATTCATCGTGACAATGGAATCACAGCTGACTAACTCATAGATGGATTGTCAAAAAACGCCGAAAACTAGATTTTCTACTCTGATTTTTCCAAGAATATTTTCAATGATGTATATATCCAATTAAATATAATTCAAGTTTTCACTGATTTTCAATAAATTTTTTTCAATTCAAATAATTTGAACTTTTTGCAATTTACTTTAACTTTTCTGCTTATTTTGTATTATCTACATGAAGGATTATTTTTATCAACAAAAATAGAACTTTAGATGAAAAACTTATGAAATTTTGCACTAAGTCATATCCCCCTTCATCGCAAAAAGCTATCTACGCCACTGGCTCGGGCAATGGTCTCAGTTCGATACACCTGCTCAGGAGTAAACTGTGCCATCATTAAAAATGGGGGGACATTCAATTTAACTCCAGGTGGCAGAATATCCTTTAGTAGAACCTCTTGTCAGCTAAGATTAATTTGAAGAATTTACAAGTGTCCCTATGATTGTAGTGTTTACAATCAGGTGACCAACACATTACCATGTTTGCTATAAGTTAAAAAATATTACTAGTAAGAAATAATCCGTATGGACCAATAAACAACCAACAAAATATTCACTTTACACATTTTCCATTGTTTTAATGAATAGGTAACTGAATCTATATTAATGAAAAATCTTGCTGATATTTTAAAGGTTACAATCAGTGCCGGTTTTGTCAGAGAAAATTCTTAGGTTTCATCTAGAAATAAATACATATGAATATTGATAATAGCATAGTAAGAGACCTATAACACAAATCACAGTGTTTTAAATTATTTGAATAACAAATTTCCACACAAAAACTGGAAAATATATCACATACACACAAAAGCAAAGGTAAATATGGTTTGTTTGGATAATGGCCCATAGCCTTCCTCAACAAAGATGGCTGCGTGACGTCACACTAATCTGGTCAATTAACCGGAATGAACTGGCACCAACACGCTAAACAAATTCTCTCTCTATGACCTGGAATAGTTCATTAATGCAGTAGGGGTGGAAGGTAAATGTATTTGTCGTTGACATTTTGAGAGTATGGCGAAAAAGTATTCCCGTTGTTTTATGCTTTGGTATATTTGCCGTCCTTCTAAAATTATTTTTATTTGAATTCGAAATAAACGTTTTTTTCCCGTTACTTTCCATATTGTTAAACGAAACGTAAATGTACCTTATACTAAAAAGCGAGATATATGATATAGATTATTTTACACTTTAACGGACACGATCAGTTATTTCATGGAATAATTAGGTATTCTATGAAAAAACGGATTTCATACTTTAACGGTAACAAATGTCTATATATATATATATATATATATATATATACATATAATCTCTTGATAATTATTAGCAATAACAGGCTGGTTGAATCTTAAAAAACTCGATTTTATTAAAAAGTTGACGTTTCACTACGATATTCGTAATTGAAATTTCTTTGACATTTATTGATTTGAAAAAATTGAATTGACAGGGCTGCTTTGTATATGCTATTCAGTCTAATATTAATATTCAAAATTGTTATCATAAGATGGTAAGGGAAACCAAAGAAACATTTACCTACGTAATGTTTGAAAATAATAATAATAGGGTACTATTTATCTAACAACAAAGAAATTAGTCATGGGAAAACATTAAAGAAGTGGAGTAGAATTATCGGTATAGCACGCTTATATGGAAGCAGCCGTTGACACGTGTTTCGGACTCTTTGGTCCTCATCAGAACGGCGTAGCCAAGCATTGGATTGAAAATTTGAAGATAAAAATAGTACAACAAACAAAATCCTCTGATACTATTTTCATCTTCAAATTTTCAATCCAATGCTTGGCTACGCCGTTCTGATGAGGACCAAAGAGTCCGAAACACGTGTCAACGGCTGCTTCCATATAAGCGTGCTATACCGATAATTCTACTCCACTTCTTTAATGTTTTCCCATGACTAATTTCTTTGTTGTTAGATAAATAGTACCCTATTATTATTATTTTCAAACATTACGTAGGTAAAGGTTTCTTTGGTTTCCCTTACCATCTAATGATAACAATTTTGAATATTAATATTAGACTGAATAGCATATACAAAGCAGCCCTGTCAATTCAATTTTTTCAAATCAATGAATGTCAAAGAAATTTCAATTACGAATATCGTAGTGAAACGTCAACTTTTTAATAAAATCGAGTTTTTTAAGATTCAACCAGCCTGTTATTGCTAATAATTATCAAGAGATTAAAAATAGATCACAGGCAACAACAATTCGAATAAATAATTATATATATATATATATATATATATATATATATATATATATATATATATATATATATATATATATATATATATATATATATATATAGATCTAGTATAGTATGTGTCAACTTTACCCTTCTCGTTGCCGAAATGTTTTCGTCTGTCTGAAAGATTTGGTTCAATTGTTTCCGACTGGCGGCGCTGTGTCATAATTATATGCCATGGAGTTACTAGAAGGAAAGTATATGACCGTTTGAAATGTTGGTTTGGTTATCACTATCGATGGATGGATGATACTGATGAGCCCCAATAAGGGCGAAACAGTCTGTCTATCAATTTCCATTGATAGTGATAAACAAATTAACATTTTTAACAATTACCGTCTAGGGTAGATGTGGATATTTCGATGCTTCGTGAACTCTTATAACCAGCTCCGCTAGGAGGTTTGTTTGATTAGTTTCAAATAAATGTCCTTTATGGTCGCTTTATTAGGGTCCCAGTTTTAAGAAATCAACATACCAGTGCGGTAGAGATAAGGAATGAACTTTAAAGAGTCCGTCAAGTTAATGTCACAGCTCGGAGGTATATCGACGAAATTCTGGAAGAACATGTTGCTGTTTTTTCACAATTGATTGGTAACCAATTCGTTTTCATGCATGATAATGCCAGTCTACATACTGCAAGAATAACGGTCCAATATTTAAAAGACGTTGCAATAAATATTATGGACTGGCCCGCTCGTAGTCCCGATATGAATCCGATAGAACATGTATGGGACATGTTAGGTAGACAAATCAAGAAACACCGAGGACAGTTCGGAGGCGCTCTGGAAAAAGAATGGAATAATATTCCGCCAGAGGATATCTAAACTCTAATTATAGGAATTAATCGACGTTTAGTAGCTGCTATGAGAGCTAGAGGAGGTAACACGAGGTACTGATTTATAACCTATCTTCTTTCATGTTCTAATCAAAATTAACGATTTTTGATTAAGATGTGTAATGTGTTCTTAAAAAATTCATATCTCTTCCACCGATAAAGATATCGATAAGAATAAACAATCAAAATGTTAGGAAAGGCCAAATGTTTTAAATGTTCGAAATGCCAGATAAAACTAGGTAACGAATGCGGAGTACGTTTCTACGGAAAACGAAAGAATCCAAAACAAACCATCATTGTTGCAAAATGTGTAATGTTTTCTTAAAAAATTCATATCTCTTCAATCGAAAACGACATCGAGACGAATTAAAGAGCAAAATGTTAAGAATGAATTAGAATCTGCAGAAAAAATATACACTGTAGTTTAGATTGCAGAATTACTCTACAGGATGTTACAAACTTCAGGGAAAAATATTTTTTAGCTACTTTCCTTTATATTTCTACATGTACACTTTTTTTTCAAACTCGAAAAATCTATACAAATTTTGAAAAAAAAAACTTTTGAATCGGACTATAGAGAAAAAGTTATCATTCATTAGATTTCATCAAAGTTTTGGCTGTCCCGAAAGTCGGTGAGTTTATATATATATATATATATATATATATATAAATATATAATAATAAAAATATATATATATATATATATATATATATATATATATATATATATATATATATATATATATATATATATATATATATATATATATAGATATATATATATATATATATATATATATACATATATATATATATATATATATTAGACATCATAAAAGATTCAAAAATCTTGATTCTGGAGATGTAAAACGAATATAAAAACCATTCCCAGACCTCAATGTTAACTCTCAATACAGTCTATTATTTCTAGGAAAAATACTACTAAATCTGAAGTATAGTAAAGATTATTATATTCACGAAGAATAATTCAGGTTAATTCTAATACAAATACTTTCCTGTTAGTTAATTATAAGATGGTCTCAGGGACGTCTAGTGTAATAAGAAAATAATTACGTATAGAATTAGAAATCAATAGTCAGTTCTATTTTATCTATCATGAAACTCGCCGATTTTAAAACATCAAAAGATGATATTTTAGGTTTATACGGAAAGACGCAGAAAACTTTGCAAATCGATGTTGATATCTTGAAAGAATGGATGTCAAAACAGCTGCACCTTCCAGCAGATTTATTACAAGGTAAGTGAACTTGTTAGAAATTATTATAAAAAATAGTATAACTGTACAAAATTATACTTATTACACATCTGAATTCCTACAGGAAGAAAATAAATTAAAATTATGTAGATATAAATATAGTAAAAACAACCCTCTCATTAACTTCATACGATAAATTAATAGATTGTGCTACTTGGAAAACAGACAAACGAATTATCTTCTAATACTAAAAGTACAATTATGTTATACTTCATGCAACATTAATAAAAAGATGTTTTTATATAATTATCTATTGCCTAAACGGGAATATATTTACTTATTTCAGAGATTATATATATCGAACAGCTTTAATGGTAAATATCTAGTAAAAATCTTCATTTATACAAAGTATAAATAACACTACTCGACAAAAAAAATTTTGTTCTTTGTCCTTAAGTTTATTTTATGATTTTCCGATTAATCATGCACCAAAACGAGAAGAAAATACCTTTTTTCTATATAAAGTTTGAATTTGAGTATTTGAAAAAAAAATTGTTTTAATTGTCTGAAGCAGAGGTTTAAGTTGGAGTTTTTATTAGTTCGCAAATTAGAGGGATTTTTGCCGATGAAAAATTTCCAAACTTGCTTCATTCGGTTCAAAAAGCAAGTTGTAGCAGTTTTAAAGCAGTATTCTCTGGATTTTCAGAATGTAACAAAGCTGAAAACTACCAAAAGCTAGTTGAAAATATGTTGAAAAATTTAAAAACCAGGATGTTATTAAAAGTTCATATGCTGCATGCTTATTTGAATATAGTTCAAATGTTCTCCTGGATACAAAAGCAAACTTTTTCATGACATATAATTTTTTTTCGTTCAACTATGATCCAATCTACCGAAATTTCATACTTTAATGTCAATCTCAAATTTTGTGTTGATCCATGTAATAGTTTACCGTACAGTATAGATGAAGACAAATGAATTTTTTTTAGATATATTGGTCAATGCTGAGTATATATAAAAATTATACAAGCTCCGATTCAGTGAATGAAATGAATTTTGGGATAAAGTGTCTTCCATTAGTGTTTCTATGGGCAATATGTAAACATCTTGAGTAAACGAGAATATAAGTACTCTTAACAATATTTTTTTACGGGGCGACCAAACATTTGTGTATACTAAAATAATTTTTGGAAGCTCAGTAGCCCAGCAGTGAAATTTGGGCTACGTGATATTCAGTGTTGTCCCTCTATTGCCAAATTGATGGTCAATATGTCAATATTGTACGGAGTTCAGGTGGGCGAGAAGGTGATTTAATAAAAAAGAATAGTTTCAGTCATACAGAATACACATAACAAAAATTTTGTGACGCATATAATAAAAATGTTGAATAAAATTTTGAGTGGTCAATTATTTGTTGGAATCTGTCTTCAGATCGAGTTATGTTCATCACTAAGCATACTAGCTAAGAAGTAAAAGTACGCTTCATATAATTTTATATTTGAAATCTACCCGACAATTTTTAAATGTTTTATCAAAGCAAACCTTCGTTATAACATTTCGTTGCAAATTCAGTCATCAGTCTTTTATATAACAGTTAGAGTTAAGAAATGAATCTACGAATGACTATTATATCATTTTTTATTTAAGACTTTTCAACGAATGAAAAATATTTTCTTCTTACTTACTGAATAGTTTTAATTACTCAATGGGGATATTACTTAAAATTATTCAAAACTCATGTCAATTAAGAGGTATCTACTATTTTTGTGAATTGCACAAGGATATTGGAACGAGTAAATTAAACCCGAAATAATGAATGAATAGGAAGCACTAGTGAGCGGCTCGATTAAAGAATGCGGCGCCGTCGCTTTTCTGATAGGTTCGAGAAAATTATAAATCACCGAACCCCGATGGGCGTTACGCCACTTCCTGCAGTACGCTTATGGAGCGACCGGTGCGCCATCTGCTCGCTGTCACAAACCTCGATGATGTGCGGAACCGACTACGCAAGGTCCGTAAACTCTACTAGGTATGCACATCGTCGTCCCATCCGTTTGTGACGTCACGCCCGTCAAAGCATAAGCGTCTCGTCATAGCTGCAGTAGCGCCGTAACCTATTAATATTCGGGTATATATATGACTGATTGTATAATGTAAAAAAAATATTAATAAATTTTCTCTTACTGCCTTACTTAAGTGCCGCATACTTTTAAGCACCAGACATTAAAATTGATAATATAATTATAGAAAAGGTAAACTAAGTTGAATATTTAAGATACGGCTGAAAGAATGAGGTCGAGTCACTTGATTTATATTATTCGATAAAGTTCATTTCTCTCTCTCTACTCAGGATACATAATATATGAAAATTTAAACTAGAAAGGCCATCTTGAACCCATAAAATAACTCCAATGATAGGTACCCTTATCGCTGCAGAAATTATTTTGTGCATCATAGTAAAACGATTGTATACAATGCATTCTTTCTTCATCATTTTAGATACATGATCTCATATGATTGGCTTGTGCACACAGATGAACTTTACAGGAGTTGGAACAGGGCAAGCATATTCGTAAAATAATTCAATCAATAAATCAATCATATTTTTCATAATCAATGAAAGGGCACAATCATTTACCACAATTTGTTAGAGATATCATAAATCATGTTGCATTTTTGCAAAAGCTCAAACAACACTTAGGACTTTAAATAGTTAGCATACTGCATATATATATATATATATATATATATATATATATATATATATATATATATATATATATATATATATATATATATATATATATATATATATATATATATATATATATATATATATATATATATATTTATATATATATATATATATATATATATATATATATATATATATATATATATATATATATATATATATATATTTGTATATACAAAAAATATATATATATATATATATATATATATATATATATATATATATATATATATATAACAATATCAAAACATTTTTGAATTTAGAAATGTTAAATTTTAGAAATTAGGCAGAAAATAGAGGCCTGCTAGATAAGATTTATTTTTGTGATTGATTCTGATATCAGTGTTTGATACACTGTTCAGGAAGCTTTTGTTGATATATCTTGAATATATTCTGTAATAAACCATTTCGAAAAAAGAAAAAAAATATTTCAATCTATTATGACACAAATTTTTTAATTTTTTTATAATGATTCCTTTGTTCATCAAACGAATCAAGTCTTTTGAGATTAGTTTTTTTTTTATTCAATAGGTTGGTGTAATTTATCCTGATATAAATTCTTTGCCTAATGAATGCTCCAACAATTACATCATCTAGCGGTACCTTTCCTGACATTTTTTTAAATAACTTAGATGAAATTCGTTTTCTAGTATTAATATTTTTTCCGAAGCATTTTATAAAAAATTTTTCTAACTGTAAGCAATATTTCAAAAATTGAGGTGTTGGCTCGGTTAATCTACCAAATGATAGGAACTGGCACCAACTAGGTAAGCTATACATATGGAAGCTCTTATCTTGAGTTTCACAAGTATAACTTCCCAAGTTTGGATAACTCTCTCTGAATTTTTTTGCAATCCAACCAGCCAAATATTTAAAACCATCCTCTTATGTTGTAGTTGTATTTGATACCTGGGTGGTAATTGAAGTTGATGCCTGGTTTTCCTCTAGTTCAGAGGCAGTAGAGCAAGAATCTGTTTCATCATTTTCATTTTGTTCAACTTCTACAATTATACCACTTTTTCGCAAAACTTGACCCACAATGTAGACTTCCTCTGTATTTTCTTGTATGGTATTTGTGTTACTTTGTACAACTGTATCAGTTTTTCCTAGAATTATCAGTCGTAATCTTAAAAATATAATACTCATTAGATAACAATCAACAACTGACACTAACACATATTTTTATCAATCTTACCTGTTTAAAGCGTCCAAGGGACTTGGATGATCTTTCAAGCCACCTCGTGTCCTTAATTGAGAAAATAAATTTTCCATAGCATCTTGATTCAGTTTATGGGTTAAAATATAAGAAATATTATACACCTCTTTCAAATCTTGAAATAAATTCTGCAGAGATTTAATTGAAATTAGAAGGCCTTTCTGAAATTTAAGCATTGTTGGTTTTTCACAGCATTTCATTGTTGAAACAACATTGTAGCATTTTTGGAGAGCTTCATCTTGTAGCTCTTTTAGGTTGGTTCTTCCATATCCACTTTTCCAAGGACTTGAATCATTTGGGATATATGAGTTCATCACATCAAACCAGTTGTTAATTACTTCAACAAAATCTGCCAAGTGTACATATTTTCCCTTGCACTTGTAATATTTAAGGGCTGATGCAACAGTGTGGGATAAAAACTGCGTTGCTAATCCCACATGTTGCCTCTGGGGCCCAGTACATTCTAAATGAGCTTCTGTTAATTTAGATATTGAGCTTAAATCAGAATTTCTTAGATTAGCATTCAACATCAAATATTGTATAAATCAAAGAAAAATAATTTCGTACTTGCAAATGTGCTTTACTATAATCCATTTTGAAACTGGAAGCCTGTATCTAGTAGCCAGTTACGTACAAGCTTGATAATATGGAATGCATCAGCAAAAAAATAGATATTTGTATTCTGCAAAGGGTGATTGATCCATGTCTTTTCTGGGTTAATTTCATAGTGTGTCCACAAAGCCGTATTAGTTGGACCACAGTCTAATACTAGTGATACTACAGTAAAATTAATGTTATGCAACTTTACAATAAGTTCATGTAGTATCTTCTTCTTCTTCTTCTTGTGGTGCCGTACCCGGTTTAGGGTGTGGCGACCTCTCTACAACTACTCGTGCTGTGCGTGATACAGCGATACACGAATAGTACACGAATCATGTAGTATAGCTGGTGTTATTTTCTGGTTAAAGTTAGAATAAATTGGCTGCTTCCATTTTCCAGTCAAACTTCTTGCCTGAACAACTTGTAATTGCTTGTAAGGGTCCCTGATACAGTCATTTTCTACATCATACTCAATTTTTTCAGATATCTTCATTTCATCAAACTGTAGTACAAGTTTTTCAATTTGGGACATCTTTTTACCAGCAGAATCCAGCATTGTAAAAACTCCATCCAACATACCAGATTTCATATGGATTTTTTTGGCCCACCTTCGCAAAGTTCCTAGAGCTAAAAAAGATGTTGATAGTGATAAAGCTCTAAAAATTGTTCATAAAACCTTTTACTTAAAGGAGTAATCTAATTAATGAGAAGGGGAGGAGACAAATAACTGAAAAGTAGCAAATATTAAACTATAAATATCTTACCAGGTAATGAGGTGTTTAATTTTTGTCTTAAGAATACGTAGCAACGTCGGCTGTAGTATCTTAAAGTGAAGGCAATTGAAATATCTGCTTCGGTCCAGGTAACCTTTTTCTTTTTACGTAATAATAAATCTATTGACTCATAGTGAATATATTTTTGACTACTTCTTGAATATATTTTTCAGCCTCTTTCTTTTTAAATTTATAATTGTATAATTGTAGAAGTTGAACAAAAAATGAAAATGATGAAACAGATTCTTGCTCCACTGCCTCTGAACTAGAGGAAAACCAGGCATCAACTTCAATTACCACCCAGGTATCGAATACAACTAAAACATAAGAGGATGGTTTCAAATATTTAGCTGGTTGGATTGCAAAAAAATTCAGAGAGAGTGTTTTTTTTTTTAATCAAAGGGAGAATAAATCTGAATGCCAGATTTAGTCAGAATGGCTTTGAATTAAATCATTAGCCAGCATTAAATAATATTAGATAATCAAAGCTCTGAAATACTGAGAGACTGTTATATAGCTAAACGACAGGAATAGACTGGGATACAGAACGCCTAGGGACTCGTCAAGGCGATTTTCTCTTCTTACACAAACAACACTTAAGCCACGGGAAGAAAGGTACCAACATGAGGATAAAACAAGAGGGAGATCAACGTAGTAAAACCAGAGGACTGTAATTCAAGAAATTGATCCACATCAAAATTTCAAACCGATTGATCTAATATGATCGTAGAGTATTTCGTAGGCTTCCAAATTATTCAGACTGAGAATAAAATTCAAGCTGAAGGGTTGATGTAATTTGATGATAGAGATTAATTTCATTGATAACTCTTTCGATTTATTACGAATGTTTGTACAGGTAAAAATTAAGTGATTTGCTGATCCGTATTCACCGCATATACATAGAGGATTATCTTTGAGGCCTATTTTATGAAGATAGCTTGGACAAATATTGTGTCCGCTTCTCAAACGAGATATTGTGCGAACAAAGTCCCTTCTATTTCCTATGCTGCTGAACCACAATTTAGGAAGCGGGTACGTTTGGATATTTTTGTAGAACTTTCCACCTGTATTCAGTTGATATTGGAGTTTCCATTTCTGTAGAATATTTTTTTTGTACGCTTCGGACAGTTCAGATGGCAGGCACATTGATTGGTCGACCGGATTATTTGCTGCCAATTTAGCAAGTTCATCGGCCTTCTCATTTGAATATATTCCAGTGTGTGATTTAACCCACAAAAATGTTACTTGATTTGTTTGTTCTAGTTCATTTAACAAACAGAGAATATCCTTGTGAGCAGGTGTTAAAGATGAGTCAAACTTGAGATGTTTTAGGGATAATAATGCACTTTGACTATCTGATATTATGAGAAATCTAAGGCCTTGAGCATTCAAATTCTGAGTAAGAATATATTGTAAAGCTAGTTTGATTGCAAATAACTCCCCATGAAAAATAGAACAATTCTTGTTCAGAATAATAGTTTCCGAGGTATTTTGCGAAGGATCGTAAACCGCCACTCCGGTGGAGGTTGAGGGTGATTTCGAGGCATTTGTGAATATCATATAATATCCACTGAAACCTTTGCTGATAAAACTGAGAAAGTCCTCCCTCTCGAATGAGTTACGATAAAATGGGATCTCGACATGGCAGGACATTTTGAAAAATTTATATTCTAGGGTAAATACCGGAAGATTTGTACTTATGTGCAGATCTTCAAACAATTCTATTATTGAGCTATAGCAATGAATAATGAAAGGATCCTGTTTAACAATCCAAAATTTTTCCGTTAATGTAAGAATAAATAAATTATGTATTGATTTCATTATGGGATTAGAAGACGACTTTCTTTTCAGCAGAAATCTTGACCCCAAAATTTCGCGATGGAAGTGCAAGGGAACCTCTGCGGATTCCGAAAGGACTACATCGTTTTGGGTACTTCGTAATAAACCTATGCAGAGTTTTAAAGCTATTCTCTGTAGGGTGTCTAAATTAGATAAGTTAGTTTTCGATGCATTCCCATAAAATATCCACCCATAATCTATAACGGATCTAATGAAGCTACGGTATAAAAGCAGCGAAATACTTTGGTCTGCTCCCCAACCATTATGACAAATATATTTTAGTAACTGTAGCCTTTTTTCGGCACTCCTTTTTATATAGAAAATGTGATCTTTCCACAAAAGCTTGGAATCTAAATAGACTCCCAAAAATTTTACTACTTTATGATTGTTGAAGAACATCTCACCCAATTTCAAGCGATTTGGAAAATCCAGTCGTTTATTTGAAAATAATCTGGTTGCTGATTTATTAGACGAAAGAGAATGGCCGTAATTGGAAATGAAAGACACTAAGGTTGGGAAAGCCTCCTCTAAGTTTTATCTGCATCTGTCAGTATTCGTATTCATAGAACATAAAACAATATCATCAGCGTACTGAAGAATTTTCACGTTGAAATTATTAAGGAGTATCTCTAGCCTGTGATAATAAATTATGAAAAGAATAGGTGATAGAATTCCACCCTGAGGTAATCCTATATTAGAAATCCTGGGACCTTCGTAGGCCTGATCCCATTTCAAGAAAAGTATTCTGTTTGAATAAAGATTGAATATTAGGTCAGCGAATCTGGGACTAAGACCGATATGGAGAATCTCCTCTTTCAGCACCCTAAGAGAGATGTTGTCATAAGCACCTACTATATCTGCAAATAGAGCCAACAAAATGTCTTTGTTGGTATAGGTTCTGTAAATATCATTCACCAAATGGCATATACTGTCATAAGTGCTAAAACCCTTGCGGAAAGCAAATTGGGAGGAAATTTATTGTTGTACTCCAACCACCATTCCAATCTGACTTTGATCATTGTTTCGAAGGTCTTCATAACGCATGAGCTTAAGGAAATAGGCCTATAGGACTTAGCCAGGTCGGGATTTTTATTAGGCTTGAGAATTGGAACTATGATATACTGTTTCCATTCCTCAGGGAAACAACCAGTGTGCAATATATTATTGAATATCAAAAGCAACATTTTTTTGGTATTTGGTGGAAGGTTATGTAGCATAATATACTGAATATTGTCCAAACCTGGGGCTGTGTTACTATTTGATTTGATGACTCGATTTAATTCAGTTATAGCGAAAGGCTTAAACATTTCGTCCTGATCTTCCAGTTGAGAAAGTTTGGCATTAGGTTCATGCACACCTAATGGACAGAGGCTGGAAAAAAATGGATCCGACCATATACCTTGAGTAACACGGCAGTACGATGAAGAAGAGCCCTGAATTTTCCGAACATTTTCCCAAACGATATTCAAAGGAGTATTTTTCCCCAAAGAGGAACAAAAGTGCCTCCAACTTTCGCGTTTGCTAGTTTTTATCGTTCGTTTGGTGATCGCCTCAGCTCTCTTATAGTTTAAAAAATTTTCAAGTGTTGAATCCTATATATATAGAGAATAGGCAAATTTTTTTTTATCGATTGCATCTGTACAAGCTTGATTCCACCAACCTTTGCTAAAAGAAAGATTCTTCTTAGTCTTATATGCCGGAATACTGGCCTCGCAAGCAAATTTGAGGTTATTTATGAAAGTTTCGTAGTTGATCGAGTTTAAAAGAAACGCTGAAGATGTTCTTTCTTCTAAAATTTGGTTGAAGGAAGTCCAATTAGCTCGTTTCGTATTGAAAAGTCTAGGTGGCCTATCACTGAATTTTTTAATTAAAATAAATAAGTCAAATCTGATCACGAAATGATCCGATCCCAGAGTATCATCCTCGACAAACTAATTGATTAATGGTGTTAGTGACCTTGAAGCTAGAGTCAAGTCCACAGCTGATCTATTCTGACTTCTATATTGAAGCCTAGTCGGCGAACCATCATTCAGTAAAAAAATTTCAGTTTGATCAATCGCAAGAAACAAGTTACCTACCATAATAACTATCAAAACTTGAACCCCAAGACGAATGATGGATGTTGAAGTCTCCTGCAACAATTACCTTCGATGCTTATCAGGGGAAAGTTTATTTCCTGAAAAGGAATAGATTTTTTAATAATTATCGCAACTCCGCCCCCATTTTCAATCCTATCTGAACGTACAATATTGTACCCTGATACCCTGAAGATTTTAGATGGCTTCAACCATGTTTCGCTAATGAGACAAATGTCGATGTCATTTTCCTTGATATAAAATTCGAAATTACCCTTATTAGACTGAATCGATCTTGCGTTCCATTGGAAGAATTTTATTTTATTCGACATTTAGAAGTTCTTTTAATTTATTACCGATTAATTCTTTATTTGTAGCACTATTTATATTCGAATAAGAACCACTGATATCTTTAATAACCGACATAATAACTTTATATATATCTATCAAAGAAGATGAGTCATTTGTATTTAATTGATGAATCGAAAATGAGTATTCTTCCGAAGATTTTTGTGACAAACCTACTCCATTTCCTAGAGTCGATGCAACGGGTCTTATTATGTCGTCATGTTTACGTTTTAGTTGAATGCTAGACTGACTTGGGCTGAACCTACGTTTATTTTGTGAGAGAGAGGAAAAATTTCCCGAGTCTAGTGGAAAGGCGGTATTATTTCCTGCATAATTATTAACGATAGAACTCTTTGCGGCATAGCTTCCTTCAATTGTTTTAACTGCATCCCTATAAGATAGATTTTCTGCAGCTATTTTCTCTTTTATTTTTTTTTGAGCCACAAATGCCGAGCAATTTTTGGTGTCATTCGAAGCATGTGCTCCTTTACAATTTGAACAAACAGAATTTTCTTTATTACACTCTTCTATTGAATGAGACTTCCACATTTAGGACAGCGTTTTTCACTTCTACATAAGAAATCCGTATGGCCAAAACGAAAAAATTTTTTGCGCTGAACGACTCGTTGCACATAAGTGTTGACTTCCCTAACAACATTAAAAATTACTACCTTATCTGGCAAAGATTGACCCTTGAATGTCACTAGAATACTGGACGTTGGAGAAAGATTGAAAGAGCCATCCTGATTGAAAACCTTTCTGTTCATTCTTTTAACTTCTAGGATCTTAAAACATCCACCTGAAAGAGGTTCGATGCAAGTTTTTAATTCGTCCTCAGAGATATCGAGGTCTATTGATCTAATAATTCCTAATCTACGTACCATAAATTGAGGAATATATGCTTCCAATTTATTATCTGACAAAATTTTTGAGGATAGAAATTTGTTGGTACTTAAAAATGTTCTGAACGTAATTTTAATTCGGTTTATACCATTTTTATCTATTGAAATAATGTTACGGGATACAGAGACGTCACTTCTATAAATCATTTTACCGATGGACATGGCATGTTTTTATCTAAACTTTCTACGAAAAATATGTACGGACTAGTATCCGATAAGTCGTATCTGGCTTCGCTTTTCTTTCGAGAATATAAAGAAGATTCTTTCGACGTTCTATCATCGATATTATTAAACTGATTCCTAACATTTGTTTTCTGAGCCGAATTCTTAGAGATATGGAACGAACTCACCGGAGAAATTTCTTGTGTCGAGTTTTCCAAAGAAGAGTCGGAAATTTCTTCATCAAGAAAGCTTTGGATAACACCTGTGCATCTAGCAATTCGCTACCCCTGTCCGGGGGAACTGGATCAGGATCAAAAATATTCATTGAATATAAAGATAATTCACTGCACTCTCCGCAAATTCCTTATTATCACGAAATCAATGTAAACAAAGCAGATAAACACTTGCGACCGACTAAAACACAATCTGGAACGCAACTGCAGAGAGAGTTATCCAAACTTGGGAAGTTATACTTGTGAAACTCAAGATAAGAGCTTCCATATGTATAGCTTACCTAGTTGGTGCCAGTTCCTATCATTTGGTAGATTAACCGAGCCAACACCTCAATTTTTGGAATATTGCTTACAGTTAGAAAAAATTTTTAAAAAATGCTTCGGAAAAAATATTAATACTAGAAAACGAATTTCATCTAAGTTATTTAAAAAAATGTCAGGAAAGGTACCGCTAGAATGATGTAATTGTTGGAGCATTCATTAGGCAAAGAATTTATATCAGGATAAATTACACCAACCTACTGAATAAAGAAAAACAAAACTAACCTCAAAAGACTTGATCCGTTTGATGAACAAAAGAAGCATAATAAAAAACTTTAAAAATTATATATCATAATAGATTGGAATATTTTTATTTTTTTTTTGAAATGGTATATTACAGAAAATATTCAAGATATATCAACAAAAGCTTCCTGAACAGTGTATCAAACACTGATATCAGAATCAATCATAAAAATAAATCTTATCTAGCAGACCTCTATTTTCTGCCTAATTTCTAAAATTTAACATTTTCAAATTCAAAAATGTTTTGATATTGTGATATATATATATATATATATATATATATATATATATATACATATATATATATATATATATATATATATATATATATAATATATATATATATATATATATATATATATATATATATATATATATAATGTCTTTTTGTTCCAATTCCTCAGTTTTCTATTGAGCACCAGCAGCTGTTGGTTTTTATTATCAATTGTTGCATTGAGACTTGAAACTTCATTGCGCAAAACTTCATTCTCTTCAGCCATCTCAGATATTTGAGTTCTATATTGCTCAAGTACGTCATTACTTGTCTAAAAATTATAATTAAAGTTAATGTCACATATAGGCCCCATTCGGGTTTCTAAAAGACAGTTTGAAAATATTCAAAAACAACTGCCCAAAACATTATTAGTATTGTAATGCCTGGTCCTGGGTGTTAAATGAAAGACAGGTTCATACTATACTTTTGTATTTAATTGTATAGTATTTTAGAATATAGGCTTAGCGCTGAGCGCTCGGGCAGCGCGACGAGTCTATATCTCAGTCTTACTTCTTACTTTCTATCTCCCCGATCTTCCATCGGGTCTTATATGTATGTTTATACAATAAACTGCTGATGTGCGACCTTGGCCAAGCATGTACAGTTTACAACAATATATCTATAACTAAACATTCTTGTTTACTATGTAGTAACGAATCGAGACACTGACCTACTGATCTACTCACCACACCTCTCGGGCTAATTGAAAAGAATTTTATTGAGGTTACTCGAGAAAATTCTGTCTCGTTTAAATGTATGATAATTTAAAATTTTCCTTTCAATTTCCTATGCATGGTTTAATTACCATATCCCTTCCTGGAGGTGTGCTGGAAGTAGTTATAATTACAATGACAATTTTTAAAACAATTTATTCTACGTATAATTTTTATACGCGCTGTCTAACGTCCCTATACTCTCGTGATGATACGCCATATTTTTGATATATTACTAATTATTTCATTCCAGCCATAGTACTCTATATAAATTACCTTTTACTTTAATTTGTGGACTCTTTCATTTATCTCATTTATCAATTAATATAACCCATCTATATGTAACCACAATACCAACCATACCTCAATATATAAATATATATATCCACAATAATAATAACTAAGGTCCCTAAAACTGATTATATTCCCTTGCCTTCCTAATAATTGAGAGCTTTTAATTCCATTCTTCTCTACAGATAGCTTCTAAAATTCTCAACTTTTCGTCTCGCGTAAATGCCGATCGAATATTTAGATTCTGTAGAGTGTTGCAACATTAGTACAACACTATTCCTCCACCTTTTTCTTAATTCCTCATTACCATATCCATCTTCACTAAGAAGTGGTCGCTATCTATATATAGCATACAAAAAAAATATATGTTTCATTTCATTTTACCAACGATTCCATCTCGTAATTACAGTAAAAATTCATTATTTATGAAAACATAATTCATTAGCAGGGGGCATAATCCATCCCCTGAGCGTCATATACGCATTCTCCTTAATAAAGTTGCTCTCTCCATTAAATAATTGAACATTATCTATACCACACTAATTTGGAAACTATAATCAGTCTTAGCAGTACCTATATTATATATATAATGGGCTCAAAGTTTAAACTTTATTAAAAACAATATTTAAATTTTCATATTTTTGTCCCTTCTGACGACTTCAAATATTCAAGCTTCATCGAGTATAAGTTAATTTTCTTATTTGCGTATCATCAAGTGAGCAACAGTTTACAATTTCTTCAAAAAATTTCTGTGACTTTTATAAATAACAATTTTTATGCGTAATATCAGCAAATCAAATATTTACGATAAAACTTGATTACGAGATTTAAATTATTCAATTAATCAAAAAATTAAAAATTTCCGAAGTAGGTCTCAGTAAGATTTAACTACAATAATACATAAATGCAAAATATTCATAATCATAAAAAAAAGTTTTCTAGCTTCGAAATATTTGACATATATATTACATTCTTCGGAAAATATTGTTGATTCTTGCTTTCTTATCTATAACTAATTGAAGGTCAGATGGCTCTACTCTCCTAGTATCGAAAGATCTAAAATATTTATTGCACTCTTCATAAATTTTATTTGACTCGTTTAATTTAGTTTCAGCAATGTCTCTACTTTCAAGCCGTCGTTTTGGTCCAATTTTTATTAAATAAGTTCTTATTTCCTTCAATTTGTTACACAATAGATCGCAAGATTCTAAATCCATGCAATGAACCAATTATTCATAAAAACAAAAGTAACTCGATAGTGAGTCAATGTCGGTCAGTGTCATCAGATTACCCATGTTATAAAATAGCAATGTTATAATAATAATAATGTCAATGTCACACAACCCATAAACAGAACGAGCGATTACTTATTTCTCTAATTGCACACTATATATAAAAATTTCCATAATCTTGAATAAGAATAGCTCTCAAAAAAAATAATAGTACTAATTATCTACAGCAAAAACAACAAAAAAAATTTTTCCCATTTAACCCTAAATTATGGTTATTGCACGAACGAGGAAACTACTAACACATTACCATTGATAATAATAAACTTGTGCTAAATAACAAAAACAGGGGGTCATCCTATATCATACTTAACTTTAACGGGGAGAGGAAAAAAAAAAAAATTTTCCCGGAAAATAACGAAACTGTTCATAAAATAGGACAAAATTTAACTGTCTCTTTTTTTCCTTCAAAAAATTTATTCATAGTGTCTGTTCACTAGGTCAATAATAATAATAGGGGTTCAATAAAATTAAATCTAATAACAAAATTAATAATAGGCTTAATAAAATGAAAATAAATAATTAGATCAGGTAATAATTAGTGGTCAGTGTCATAATTTATATATATATACATAATCTAACTCAAACTTAATGTAGAAAAATTCATTAATGTAATAACTAATAATAAAAATTTAATGTCTCTTCTAAAAAAAAATATTGTCTCTTTTTTTTCTTCTTCATTTTTACAAACACAATGTCAATCTCACTCCCTGTTTACACACATATTTAACGTCCATATCTCGTATGTCTCTGTCATTTATACAAGGGTAGATCCTACCTTAATCTCCTGCAACATCGCGGTTTCTCCCTGCGGAACTCGTTCACAGCCAGTATACTCATTCCTTCGATCGTCGTGATGGCCTGGGTTGTCATCTCCGGAACTGCGAAGCAACCAGCCTCTATGGGCGATGATCAGTTCTTCTTCTTCTTCCCATTTTTGTTCACTACTTTCACTTTTTTTCAATTACAACAAGAAAACTAGCAGGATCGCCATGTAATGCCTGGTCCTGGGTGTTAAATGAAAGACAGGTTCATACTATACTTTTGTATTTAATTGTATAGTATTTTAGAATATAGGCTTAGCGCTGAGCGCTCGGGCAGCGCGACGAGTCTATATCTCAGTCTTACTTCTTACTTTCTATCTCCCCGATCTTCCATCGGGTCTTATATGTATGTTTATACAATAAACTGCTGATGTGCGACCTTGGCCAAGCATGTACAGTTTACAACAATATATCTATAACTAAACATTCTTGTTTACTATGTAGTAACGAATCGAGACACTGACCTACTGATCTACTCACCACAGTATTGACAATGCAAAAACTGGCAATATAGTTGGGTGATGGATTTTGGATGGTTTGAGAATAGTCTAAAGTAGAACCCGAATAGGACTATTAAAATAATATACATGTAATCAAGTTTATTCCTATCAACGGTAGGTACTCACTAATATCGGTGATGTTGGAATGTTAGCACAGTCCTCCATAGGTATGGGTAAAGATGGTTGTTGCGTTTCTGCCAGCAAATCGTCAATTATTTCCTTTTGATCGTATTTCTTAAACCTCTTAGACCTACTAGTTTCGGGTGTTTCTTCGGTCGCCTTTTTTTTTACATTAAGTTTAGGAATGGCATGTTTTTGTAGCAACAATTTTCCTCCTACTAATTTCACTTTGACAAAATTTTCAGAATCGCTTTCTTCAAAATGATCGGAGCATACATAACTGGTATTGGGATTGAAATTATCTTTACGAAAGTAGTTGAAAATCCATTTTTTTCTAAGACATGGTTCCTTTGGAAAGCTGAAAAAACTCAACCGGCGTTCATTTTTACCAGTATTGCTACAAACAGCCACTGCACAACTGGTAGGCATTTTTTTCAAGTTCTTGAGTATCTCAAACTGAAGTAAACAAAGGTATCCAAACTTCTGAAAGGAAATAATAGGTTTTTGAGTATGTTTAAAAAATAATACAGCATCTCAAAACAACTATAGACTCACATAATACTAAAAAAAGTTCATACAGTCTCAAAATAAAGTCACTATTTTCGAAAAACTTGAGTGTGCATACCTAGTAGAGTTTACGGACCTTGCGGCTACGTGGGAAGTCGTTACTACGACCCGATTGGGCCCCGCGCGCCCGGTAACTTTCCAACGGAATTAACGCTGTCCAACTACCGTCTCGAAAGCCGGTCACGTGAATTTCGAAGAAACGTCAAACTTTAAACGTTCGATATCGAAAATCGGCGTCGCGGATCGAAGCGAGACGTAGCCTAAGCACTACAAAAAGGTTGGTGGCAATCGACGGGGCCCTTCGGGCCCCGCGATTAGCGGCCGATCTCCTTATCTCGGCTTTATGAGTTTGCCATAATTCGGCCTTTGGCCGCCCTCATTCCCAACGGTCCAAAACGGCAAACTGATTATTTATTTAGTATTATATACGAGACATAGCCTAAGCACTAAAAAAAGGTTCGAGGCGGTCGACGGAGCCCTTCGGGCCCCGGTATTCGTCCTCTGTCTCCATATCTCGGCTTCATAATTTTGCCCCAAAGCGGCCTCATGTGTGTCAAGGACATGTGATAAGACATTGCACTTGATCGTGTACTGAACTCTGTGGGGCATGCAATACAATAACCTATTTTCAATAAAATTTAATAATATGTTGGACAACATAATACATTAGTTCATATTCCAATGCAAATGTCAAATATCGATTCCGAAAACTGAAAATTTCTTATACACTTCATACTAAAAAGCTAAACTCAACCATACTTTAGCTCAAAGGATATCTTGTAATTTTTTTCGAGCTCATAAATCATCTGTTTGTTGGATAGGAAGTCGTGCTTGATAAAAATCTTATTTAGATCTAGGTTGAACAGTTATACCAGGAGGGGTTGACAGAAATTTTTGGCCATGGGTCGAAATCAACAAAGCTGCGAGTACTAAAGAATTAATAAGGTCATAATAATAAGAGATATTTTTGTATTGAAATAGTCCTTTTGTAGATAATAATACACATTTATTAAGAAAACAATTACAAACATAGTTAATAAACGTTGTTTATAAACAATCTCTTCGATATCATTGGCTCCTCTGATGTTGAGATTTTGACGTTAATTTAGTGAATTCTGATTTATAGGTAGTCGTTTTTGAACGAATATTAGCAGCTGAATTTTTGATAGTTAACCTGTTGTTTTTCTTGTAATATATAAGTTAAATGGAATCTGGACAAAATGGCAAAGCCTATTTTCTTCGAAGATGTAAAATTCTGAGGAAGTGCTAATATAATACGAGGATGATTATCCACTGGTTTTGTCAAATATTTTCACAATTTCTTCAATTTACCGGTCCATAACGTCAAAGTTTCAAAATCAATCATTATTAAGCTGAAATTATCAATTTTTAGATATTGAAAATATTTCAAATTTGAAACTTTTTCTTTTATTTCCTGCAGCTTTAATGTAAATATAAACATTCATCCATGCTACTTTAAAATTTTATACTGACTTTCCAACATTCGAAAATATTTAGATTGTTTTCATGGATATTTAAATTTTCATGTTCTTTTTAACAATGGAATGATGTGAAATTTTCCAATTTTTATGTCAGTTTCAAAGAATATCAATTTTTAAGTAACACTCTGAATTCCTCATTTATTTTTCTTCGGACAATGTCGTTGTATTCCGCATCGAGTAGAAACTATGCTGGACAGCCGCTACTCAATGAGGCCGCAGTCTACTACTATATGTAGGTATAACATCCATCCATGGTAATTGAAGTAAAATGTTGTTATTAGGATCTATTTTCAATTATTCTCATTCTTTCAAGTTTCTCAATTCAATTTTATATATTATTGTTCAGTTTAGAAACTGAAATGAGTCACTTGAAATTATCAAATGGGCCTGTCGGCGACCTGCAGTTCACAGGTTGCCAACCCGTGGGTAATATCATAGCATCTTCCTTCGATCGCAAGAGCTCTGTAGGTTTCTAGCATAGCGCAACAGATAAGTCGAGCAGGAGAGGTTAGCATTTGTAACATTGAACGTGATCACCCACCCTTAACATTTAGCATTTAGTTCTGCTAATGATAACCATTATAACCTGAAATGATACTATAATTCAGCAACCATTTTGAATAAAAAATATTGTAAAAATATTTTGTTCAATAATTTATAGTACTTTGTTATATTTTGAAAAATAGGTCCTGATGTATTTCATTTATAAAAATCATCATTATTGTTTTCAGATGAGTTTTTGGAAATACAACTGCTGAAAAATAAATTTTCTATTGAGAAAGCGAAAAGTAAGATAGAGTCCTACTGCACACTGAAAGGATTAAAACGATTCAAATACCTGTATGAAGATGACATATGTATACCTTCTAAAGAACCTATGTAAGTAATCAATAGTTGTTCACGTAACAAGTCCAGAAAAGCAAATCATTTACAACCATGTGGAACTTTGAATTTATAAGGCAGGTTTCTTAACATTCTAATTCTTGTCTATATTAAAACTTGTTGTTAGAACTTGAAGATCAGATTATTGTTGCTTCCTGCAAGTAAAAACAAGTTTACATTTTGCTAAAAATATGATTTGTTTCAATTACCTTCTGCATTAGGTAGATTTGATTTTCATTAGATTTTGTGTTTGTTTTAGTACCAACACCAACGTTCTTCCTTTTGAAAAATGCGATAACCTTCACTGACGGCGCTTTGTTTACATTATCGTTCAATTAAAAAATGTTCTTCGGAAATAGAGTATAATTATGCTTCATAGGGAGAAGGGTTCAACAATTTCAGATTTTTGTACTGAATAAGCCAAAATCACGTCCTGTGTAATTATTTTACATTTCTTTCTATTCAACTATTTCAAGAATAAATTAATCGACTCCATTCTTCTAAACCATAACTACCTACATTTTCGTACTACTTTATCGTTGTTTAGTAAAAGGAAAATAACGATGTAATTCTTCAAAGCTTAGTACAGGGACTACGTATAACGAGTGAAGTATAAACCGTCCGGCAAGAGAGTAGTTTCCTGACTGTTATTGAAAAAAATTAATTTTGTATCGAATGAAAATTATGTCATAGATAGGATTCAATAACGGATAGTTTCCACATACAAATATCAATATGAAATATTGAAAGAATAACATAATTCCTTCCATATTCACAATTTCGATCTCAGGAATCTGAACTACTGAGATTACGCGAAATTGAGCATACGAAAATATTGGAATAATATCAAAGTGATGATCATCCCTGATAGTTATTGTACAACGAGCATGAAATGACATGCACTTCCTACGATTATGACGTTTGCAGCACGAGCCGCTAGGTGAGTGCTACAAATCATACGAGTAGGAAATGGTCATTCCATACGAGTTTTACACTATACTTTTTCTACGAATGTTACTCCTACATAAAATGGGATAAGTAATATTTTTCCTTTTAAAATTTTAAAAAACACACAAAAAACACGCGGCGCCGGTTAACGCCAACTTTGTAAAAATACCCGTGCATAATGTGAACTTTGTAGTTCACTCACCATGGTGATAGAAGCACAATGAAAATGGGTATAAAACAATGCACTATGTTCCGCAATTACTTTTGAACATAGAATGATGGTTTTTATTGTTATTCGTAGAAAAAAAACATTCTATAGAACTGCATAAATAAAATCAGTGTTTTACGATACTTTTCATACAACTGCAGATAGAAACCACACACATTTTATTTTTTTTTTGTAAAACTCGACATTATCGGAACTCAGCCAGCTTGAACTGCGCAAGACCTCGACCTCATTTTCTGAGGCAGTTGTATGAAAACTTATTTGAAGTTCCGATGACTGGATTATCAGGATTTTACATCTGTTAAGCTATTTAATAGCCGAAAGTAGGACTGTGCAACAGACATGTTGGAATATATCTAGATATAATTTCGACCGAAATCTGAATGAACATATAGCGAAACACGTCCAATATAGATCACCTTTTATCAGTTTATAATATATTCGATCTCCGGTTCGACTTTAACCTATTGCAGGCCATGGGCACATTATAGGATAATGGGTACCCAATGACCTTGATAGAGTGCGATTTTGTATGAGTACACAAAGAAAGTAAATAAGCAAAGTTTTAAATTTATTTTTATTTCTTCACATTCACATTGAAAAATAGATATTGAAATGTAATCCACCAAAGTATCTGTTTTAGCATTCACAGGTTAGTGCTCAAAAATCTATGATGATGGAAGCGGTACTCTTCTAGATTTGAGATGTGCAAAATTCTTCTTCAAAATCTGTATTTTTGGACATATCACATTCTACGGATATCAGTAAAAAACTGTTTAATCTCTCTCAAAGCATTGTACTTCTTTTTGATTAATTTTTTATTCTTTTCAATCTGGAGAAGAAGAGTTTTCACGGCAGTTAGTTACCATCATACATTTATTTCAAAAGATGATTCCTGTTAACTATGATTAATTTTCAAGTATTCTGTTAAATGCAGACATTCTTTTTTCTCTCGTTAACGTCTTCAAAATAATTATATATTTGTATCTTTAAATTTATCTAAACGTCATGAAATCGGCGATAGATGAGTAGTTTCGCCCATGTAAAAGCTATTAAGCAAGTAGGTATTGTAGTCAGTCATTATCGTTCGAGTTTTTCTAAATAAATATTTTTTTGGGGATTTGGCAGAAACTAGGGATTCCCTAATATCGGCCGCGGGACCCTGGGCAGAGTGCCCAGTGGAAAAGAGGGGCCTGTACCGATCTAAGTTGAGAAGTTAATAAGTAGGACAAAACTCATAAAAAATCTAACCTACAGTGATAATCAGACGTAACAAAATTTTATTAAACTGCATAAATAAATATAGCAGGAGTTTCGAAATTGTATCATTATTGGACGTTCGAATTTGACGTCAAGCAGTATCATTTAAATTAATCGTCGGTGGATGAATGCTAATTTAAAAGATCAGTAATATTTTTTGATTGTCATATTTTAAATGTTTAGTTACATGATAATAATTGGCTCAGCTTGTTTATGGTTGAAAATCGAACAAATTTATGAATCGTAATCATTCTACTTCAACCTCATTAATTTTGTTTACTCCATTCAATTCAAATGATTTTAGAAAAGTAGACTCTGATCGAATATCGTAAAACCTTGGTATGATATAATAACAACTTCTCCAATTGAATATTTATTTGTAGAACTCAATTAATTAAACTGTAATTATTTTTTGTGATTGAATATAACGAATAGTATTTGATAAACTTCTCTGAATATTCATGGTTATCTGAAAAGAATGAAAAGCTAGTTGGAACCATTGATTATTTTTGTTAGCTATTTGACTTTTCTCCCTTTACATATTTTTTTAAGTGGATCTGTATAATGGTAGGACCTCAGGTTAGCTACTAAATACTGTAATGTATTGCTGAAGCAACTTGAGTTTCAGTATATGTACGATCTGCTTTCGCACATTAGTACTCGTGAAATTTTATATCGTATTCAGTTATAATATCACAAGAGCATCGAAAATAATCGATTTTACTTCCGAGTACTTTACGAATTTTGCGAAACACCACTCGAGCTGCGCTCTCGTGTTTTTAAAAAAATACGTCGAGTGACGAGGTCAGTATTACGATTATTTTCGATTGCTGGAGTGGTATTCGTTAAGAATATATAACGAATAAAAAATATTAATTTTTTTTGACAAACGTCAAAATATCGTCAATATCATTAGAACTTCTGAAAATTGATGTTAAACTATTTGTGTACGCCTCAGTTATTTCAAACTTTTATGCATTTATAATGACTGAAGTATCACGACTTCACCTCTAGTTTCATACAGTCGACGATATGAGGTGTGCAATGGTTATCTACCACTCCTGAAAAATAATCATAATAATCATAATTTTTTTGAGTAATTGCACACGTGCATCAAAATTACCGATAATTTTGCATGACAGCGTGTTGTCCAAAAACTGCATGAGTTCATTTTCTTTTTTCAGAGAAAGAACCCGACACCGAAGGTGGACTGCTCTTTCTACAAAATATGAAATTGACCGAATGCAGTTTTTCAAAGACAACACGAAATTTTTTTGAGTTTTTCATAACAATTTCAGTTTCAAGTTAACGTGTGAAGCGATATGCAGGTGAAAACTTACTCCAGAGAAAACACAGAGAAGGTGATAGGTTGGAAAGATGCAAAATCATCAAACAATATGAGAAAAATGAAAATAATTCGTGGCCTGGTATCGTCACTGCATTCGGTCAAATGAAAAATTCAGTCCTTTGTGATTTAAAGTATTTACTTTCACTTCAGAATCCTTGATGTTTTTGATACTAGGCTCACTAATTTTTTGTGTGCAACTTCTTTCGTTCGTTTAAGTTTCAGCATTAACCTTTGATCCCACATTTGAAACAGACTTTCTTTATGAAATTGAGATTGGTCTCTTTGTCTTTCTGTGAAACATCTTGATTAAATCCTGAATGGTTTAATGAACAATATTTTTTAATATCTTGAGTATTCACTGAAGTATCAGATGTAACGTCTAGATTAATTGTTCTTTATAAACGTGCGCAGTCAGCTTTCAAATTCATTTTCTTGTGATAAGCCTTCAGAAGATTACATGTGGAAACGGCATTCTTATTCAAAACTCTCCTTTTGACTTCAGCATCTTGAATTTTCATTAATGAAGAAAATTAACCTAAATTTCAATCATAGAAGTGAAGTACCTGGAAGAATATAAATTTTCATTCGTAGAATGTTAAGAACATAACGTCATTCTTTAAGTTGTGTGATTCTTCTTCAGATTGATTTTCCATACCTTCACTACATAAATATTTTCCTTTTCGCCGAAATAATTTTCTCTCTCTACAAAATATTTGTTTGGCTTCAGAAACCGATGGAAGCTAACACTTGCATTTGTATACGCTTTTGAATTACAACTTTACACGCAAGGGCACTCTCTAGAATTGCTGATTCTACATTTCCCAAATTTTGCACTTCACAGAAAATTGTACAAGGTGGGCAAATATTGATGTTTTCATGAGGTATTTCGGTAACTTTAATAGGAGTTATTTCTTTTTTCGAGACAAATTCACTGACGAAAACCAAAATTTGCTATCGTCTTTTGTTTTCGAGTTATAGGTAAACAAATTTTGGATTTTTCGACTTTCAGAGAAATATGAATACCACGTTGTTTGTGGAGTAACGAGATAAAAACTTTCACATTATAAAGGCATTTTTTTTGTATAATCCAGTGGCGACGGGAATATTTGAAAAAAGGTGCAATTTCGAGTTATGCCCTAAAGCCTTATTTTTTAAATGGGAATCATAGTTGGCTATGGTTTGGCTGGAATGGTTTTTTTTACCTCTTTCTAACGATATATCATATGTCAAGTTGTTCATGATGTGTAAGTCTTTAAATGCAAAAATAATATTTCACTACATTACATTTTGCGTTTTTTATACGTATTTCAAGTTGGCGGATGTCATCTATATTATCAATTAACTGATTTAACCGTAAAACGGAAAATTACGAGAAATATGTTATTCAAAGTAATGAGAGTAAATTGTGATATATATTTCAATCGCTATCCAGAAAGAAGACAACCTAATGAAGCTATTATCAAGAGGTTAAATGTTTTTGTCTTTGTTTAAAGGTCCGCAGTTGATAAGATTTTCTTTTGATCTCTTGAAAAAGTTTTATTAAGTTGTCTTCTTTCTGGATAGCGATTGAAATATATCTCAGATGCAATATCAAAACTGTTATTACCTACTTTGATTAAAGTTTTCTTACATAACATACCTCTCGTGATTTTCATACGACATCCTCAATTTCACGATTAATTCAGGTAATTGATAATATGACGGAAAGAAATGGACATACTTGAAATAGGTATAAAAAACGCAAAAAATAATGTAGTGAAATATTTTTTTTCAACTCAAGTGACCTATAGTTTAACGCCGGTTCCGAACGGCCCTTTATTTTCGCCATTAAAGACATACACATCAAAAGCGACCTGACATTATGACATATCGTTAGAAAGGGGAAAAATCAGTTTCAAACAAACCCAAGTCAACTACGATTCCAATTTAAAAAAATAAAGCCTTAAGAATGTTAAAGTTATTATCTCGTAACTTCATAAACAATCATAATATTTACACTTGTCTAAAAGTCGACAAATAGAACATTTATTTATAACAAATTTTGGTTATCGCCAGTGCATTTTTCCCGAGAATGCGCCCTCTATTTTTTTGTATCTCCTATGGTTACCACGATACCCTTTTCAAAATTCGAAATTTGCCAAGCCTGTACATGCAATTGCATATGTTAACGTTAAAAATAAAAACTTTATCCATCTAGTTGCCAGAGTGCGCCAGCTGGAATGTCCCAATATATACCTTTGATTTATTATATCTAAATATGACAGAAAACTACTTATTACGGGACTGCATAAAATAATCCTGCAAACTTTGATTACCAACTGTACTTACATTTCTTATGGTTTCATATTACCGTAGCTTTTACTCACATACAGTTCTTTATTCGAATCTTCGAAAATAAATACTTGATTGGGAAGAAGTGAGGAATTAAGTATCAGTAAAACGAGAAATTTAAGCCCATTTAGGCGTTGGAGATACCAATGTGTACTGGTAAATATATATATATATATATATATATATATATATATATATATATATATATATATATATATATATATATATATATATATATATATATATATATATATATATATATATATATAAATCAAGGTCTAGACGATCTAAAAAGGATCTAAGAACCACTTCTGCATTTTACTTTTCTTGGGAATTAACTATAGTATTTTGATCAAATCATGGAAAACATACTTGTTGACCATGGTCAATTTCATACATTACATAAAGTGAACAAGGAAAATTCTTAAATAATTAAAAAAATTATCAAACAACTTTCCAAGGGAGTTATACGTTATTCCGCAAGGCAGATACACACGATTTTGAATGCAGATTTTGCGTTGCGAAATACGTATAACCAGCTCCCTTGGAAAATTGTTTGATTATTTTTTAAATTATTAAAGACTTTTCCTTGTTCACTTTATGTGTAGTATTTTGCACTCTATAGTCTCTATAACATCTTTTTTGATATGAATTTGAACATCAGTAAGTATAATTAATACTCATTCATTTTTCTTTTAGGTTTCTCATTCCTATTCCTAGACTAACAGATGACTTTCGAAGAATAATTATAATAAAGATGGAGGATCAGCAAAAGTGGGAAATGAAGAGAGAATTGGCTAATGGCCTAAAGTTTCGTGAAATTACGTCACGTTTTGACTACAATGATGGAGAGATTATCTTGTATGATTGGTCAATATGTTCACCAATGATTATATCAAAACTCAGAATTAATATTCTGAGCGATGTAATTGATCTTACATTAGTAAGTCCCAAAATGTTTCTAAAAATAGCAGAAAAACTTAAAATGAATACTTTCTAAATAAGATTAATATTAGCTTGCTTCTTTAAAGAATTATAGTAGAAAACGATATGATAATATTCGATGATCTTTTTTCTTCCGTAATTATTACTACACACTAAAGGAGTAATTCTTCATGTTGAATAAGAAAGGTATACTCATAGTTCTAAATTATGTCTTTGAATGAAGAATTATGGTCAAAATTCCTTAAATTACAATTTGCACATTTTCTATGATCAAGGATATCAGGTAGGTACTTCATAATAATGACCGCCTCTAAATTACTTAATTCTACATGCCCAAAACATGTAATGAGTTACGATTGTTCTATAGGACATACTTATGAACTACATAAACCTACCATAGACAAATATTTGTTTATGTTAATAATTCTTGATTCTACTTGAATGGAAATCTGATTTCTTGTGAATATTTTCAATATATCAACTCGAAGTATCGAATATGATTTATGAAACTCATAATCTATGTATATTTATGACCATTCATAGTAGATATTTCTATGTGTGTAAGATTCTCTGATCTCATTCGATATAATGTTGTCGTAAAGGCTAAGAAGGGATGGATGTTATAAAACTCCATATATGAATTAACTAGACTACAACACTAAGTTTGATTTCACTACAGTTGGTGTATTTACAGGACTATTTATCAAGATTTTCCTGAATAATTTGAAAATGCAACAGGCTATTTATAAATATAAATGCTTAAATGATTGGTGATATCGTGATGTTTATTTGGTCATTATTATTGGATGAGTTTCTGGATCAGACCCACGTAATCCTCAATCTTATGAAAGATTAATTCTCTTTGATTTGTTCAGTAAATGCAATGAATGCTAATTCTATGAAATGGTAATTTTTCACGCGATGATTTTTTTTTATGATTAATTTTTTATGTTTACGCAAACTGGTCCTGATGTTTCTACTAATTTGACCAATATGAAATGCATCACAATTTTAATTAAAAATACACCAGATTTTTCAAAGACTGTTTGTCCATCCTTACAGTTGATCAATATGGAACCTAAATATCTTCGTATTCGTACTGATAGTTCACCATTTTATTGTATTTGAATAAGTACTTTTTTCTTCATTATGGTATCATTGTGCGCAGGTTTTCTACAAATGGCAAAACTGAAGGAATTATTTGTATCAGTTATCTCTATAGGTCGACGGAATTCAATGAATGCGGGTCATTTTCTATATCTACCGTGAATTTTGTTGATTGATGAAATGAATGAATAAATATTAAAAATAAATCTAATTTTCTAGCGGTGCCCACCAGGAAATATTATCCACATATCGTTTTCACATAAAATCAAAATTTTACTCAATAATGGAACTACAGATGATCCCATAGGTAAAGCATCAATATTGATACTAAATAGGTACCTATTATTGAATTAGAAATTTTTTTGTCTTATACACAAATTAATTGGTGACGTGATTTTTTGTTTTTGTGCTATTGATTGATTATTAGCAATTTGTCTCTTTTCGGTTAATATATTCAATGGACGTGTAATGAGTATAGACAGATTACGTCGAACTAATTTTGAATCAGGAGTTATTTGCAATAGTGTAAACTCAATAGTAAGTTCAAAAGAATCTTTAATTAAATATTTTGGAATATGTTCAATCGAAGTTGGTAAATCAATATAAATGAGATATTTTTTAGTTTTGGATGCTAGTGCATTTATGTGAGGCACAGTTGCAATGGGCAATCTATTTTGAGTATTCTTGGAAATTTGTAAAGTGAATTGAATTGGCATTAACTTGGTGAAAGCTAATATTCATATCTTTATAAGGAAATAAGAACTAACTTTTCACAAGTTGAAATAAAATATATTGAGTGAACGCGTTTCGTCATAACATTGACTTCATCTCGTACTAAATAATGGTATAACAAAACAATCTATTTATACAAAAAATTGAGAATAACAGAGAGGGAGATTAATAGAGAAACTCAATTCTTTTTACAATTAACACAAGTTTGAACCAACTACTGAACTTCCCTCTAAAATACTGTTCCAGGAATTTACTAATCACTAATGACCAAACAGACCTTAGGATACTAAAGTAGACTAAGGATATTGAAGTAGTAATATAAATGGATAAATTCTTGCATTTTCAACAAAATCAGAAAACTTTTGATAATAGGTTCTCATTTGAGTATTAAGCAGGCACTTCGCATTATTTCGGTCCAAGAAGGTATCTAAATATTATTCTTCAAAATGATGAATGAGCGTCATAATAATTGAAAATATTAAATTCTAGATCATTTCACATATACTTAAATGAAATCCGAACGACAAAATTCAGAATAAGGAAGTCTCATCATTTGGAATGAATCTCAGTTATTTTTACAAGTAACACAATTTTGAACAACTACGTGTGTCTTGCTATTTTTCACTAATTTTTGTGAATGTTCGGAAATATTTATGCGGCCGAAATTATTATGTGAAGAGCTAATTCTCTGAATGAGCCATGTGGACGATTAGGAGAATATTTTTTTTTCGCAAACCAATCTGCTAGGGAAAGTAGGTGGTATATCAGTTAGGTTATCTCTATCTGCTCTCCTTCATAAACCGAAAAGCAATTAAAAAATGTGGAAAAAAACTTCAATTTTTCTAGTCTTATTACTCAATTGTCTCTATTTAAAATGCATTTCCTTCAAATTTGACCATTGCGTGACTGTATTCATGGGTAGTCGTGCTAGTAATGCCTTAGCCTAACACCATATCCAAACTGGTAACATCGTCGATTTTGATAAAACCAGGACCATTTCTCCTATTCGGTCCTTCAAATCAGTTTCAGAAAAGCGGTAGACTTAGTTAGGAGCCCTAACTAACAGGGCCACAGCCTACCATAAGCATTAAACCCCTTCACAATAGTCACCCTGTGATATCCACCAATCAGGCTGTACTCTTCTCTAATAGGCGTATTAATCCACTTTGCTGAAGATCATTTTTAATTCTCATTCGAGTTACTTTTTCTTGCACCTGAGGGTAGCTTGGCGAAATCTTAATTGAATAGTCTTAAAAAACTGTCGTACACTATCATAATTTGCAGACCATAAAGTGAAATTCATTACCACTTGAAGTGAACGACGAATTAAATTGAATTGAAGTAAGAAGAGCGTAGGAGAGTAAATTTTAATAGTTCTGTTCAAGAATATTGTATCATATTGAAAATTGATTACTGTTTTGCAAATGGTGAAAATTAAAACGTCTATATTTTATGATCGCTACTGAAGTGTTACACCTCTGTTTTATGTGAATCGTTAAACCAAGAAGACCTGTACTCGCAGATTTGTTTTTCAGTGGAAATGTCTTTCATTTGAGAACAACAACTGGGGAATTGTTAATAAGAGAACTATTCAGTAAATCGAATAATTTTCTGATTAATATATTCCGAAATTTTGCAGAGACCTTAATGTTGATAATTCAAAAGTAAGTCAATCTTAATTAGGTATAATAATAATTTTGGAACATAAGTTAGACTGTAGATATGATGTAATTATGTCATTGATTTCTGTTTCACCAAAGAGAGTGTTCCATCTGTTAAATTTTCAACCAAAACTCCATAATTTGGGCCCCAACCGAAAAAGGCTTCCTGCACAACAGAAACAAAATCGAATAATTATTATGCTTTCGGAAAAGTAACGTACTGAAAGATAAGCTGAAAAAAAGGTAAATTTATCTGACAAAGTCAAGTTAACTGAAAACTGAGTTTAACGATAGTTAGTTAATTCGCTGTATGAAAGACGAACTACAAAACTTGAAATTATTGAATGCAACGATCCTCTTCGTCATTTTTACCTCTCAGGCATCAAATAAACTGATTAAACTATAGTCAAGCTTCGCTTGACAATTCCGGTAGAATTTTCATGAAGAGTTTGTTCCAAAATACGATCAACAATTCTTATACCGCATACAGCATGTTAGCAATAGGAAGATTACCTTCTGAGACATTCTAAGTTATTTCTATGATAAAAGTTATTTTCAACTCCAATCAAATGAACAATTGATTTTGAAGTTAGAGTAGTTGAATAGTAATGTTAAATTATTGAACTCTCTGTTTGTTTGTTTGGAATTTTCATTGAGTAAAGAGTACCGAAGTGTTTCCCTTTTTTTTAATAGTTCACTATTTTCGAAAAATGAAAGCTATAATGTTCTGTGTAAATTTTGGTAATTTCAGAAAGCATATTCAGCGAGAGTGAAGGAAATTCATATAATCAGCAAAGTCGCATCCACTGTATTCAATTTGGCGAAGCCATTTCTGCCATCCAAAATAGCTTCTCGGGTAAGACAAACGTTTGAATTTCTAGTATTTACCTAAATAAATATTCTGTTATTTTCATACTGAAAAGGTTAAGGTTCACGATAGTATTGAAGATGTAGCCACATTTCTACCCAGAAAGTGTTTGCCAAAAGACTATGGAGGAGAACTGAAAAGTCTTGATGATTTTAGGAGTGAGTAGAATTGCTTATCTTTCATCTCTTCCAACTTTGTGTTCATGCATATTACCTCAGATTCGTTCATGAGAATTTCTAATGCCTTTTTGTTTATGACGTTATTTCTACACCCTCTGCACCGAGATCAAATTAGTATCTTTTCTCAAAAAAGTCTAGAAATTTTTCTTCATTTCTGAGCTTATATTTACCCCGAGGCGAAGCTAAAGGGGTTATAGTCTCACGACAAAAAGTGTGCACCTGGTCCGATTTTAAAAATTCCAACGGATATCGATAAAACACATATGATTTCAATAGGGAATTTGAATTCCCAATTTTTCCCAACGAAGAATAAAGAAATATAGCGTTTTTACCCCATGGCGAAGCTAAATTCTCACTACAAAAAGTTGGGATCTGGTCCGATTTTAAAAGTTCCAACGGATATCGATAAAATACATATGATTTCATCAGAGAAGTTTTGTTCCCAATTTTTCCCAATGAGGAAAAAAAAATTATAGCGTTTTTTAAATAGGCATAACGATATGCGCATGCGCCAAGGTCGATATGTAGGAAGTCCTACAAAACATGCGTCGAAGTGCTCTGTGTGCCACGGTAACCAAGCGACGTTGATAGCTTCAGCTGAATCTGCGTCTGTGTCTGCTTCCCATCTTCATCAATTTGATACATAATGTTATAGCGAATTA
This sequence comes from Cynegetis impunctata, assembly GCA_030704885.1. Classification (NCBI taxonomy): domain Eukaryota; kingdom Metazoa; phylum Arthropoda; class Insecta; order Coleoptera; family Coccinellidae; genus Cynegetis; species Cynegetis impunctata. The sequence continues at coordinate 39,032 of JARQZK010002267.1, read as the reverse complement.
AAATGGACTGTAAAGTTTTCGAAAATGGTGTTAATAGCTGGGAGTTCAACTTACCAAAATTTCCTGTTGTTTTCTCTGCTTATGTATCTTACCCTTCGTGACTCGCAGGATAAAGGTTGGGTTGTAGGGAAGAAAAGGAGCGAAGGTAATACCAGCACCCTTTCGAGGTTCTTTCTGTGACGTCCACACAATTAAAACTGGAAGACACTAGCGGCACTATCTATTTTAGCGATATTTCTATATTGTGAAGCGGGTGAACTAAAGTTTCTAATATAGCGGATTTTCTAATTTTGTAATAGCGGAATTTTCTATTATTTGCGGTATTTCAAGAAGAAAAATGATATTTATAACAGCGATATCTTCAAATGAGAAAGGTCGAGACAATACTCATTTAATACGCGATCTCGTGAAGACGATATCAACAGATGTTACTTTTTCATGCGAGTGCAATGAAGAATCGGCGTTAACACATAATTTGCAGCAAAATGAACCGGGATAGGATATTTTTGCTAAATTCTCACGGATTTTATTCGTAATATCGAATTATTAATACATTTATTGCAATTTTCCTTCATTTCAGTCGTAAAATCGACTTTCATTGTTATTCAATTTATATAATACATTCAAAAAATATTGACGACATGCTCATGCGCCGAGGGGTTTTATCATTCCTAGTGCTACGCAGTAGGGTGTCCTTAATTTTTGAATAGATAAAATTTCATTCTGAATGAATAGCTTTATTACTGAAGCTTTGTCTAACAGAATATAGATATAGGGTAATTCGAGGATAGATGGCGCGGAAGGTTAGATGGCGCGATGGTTGTACAGCGCAACCACTAGTTGTATAGTAAACAGGCCACCGCATTGACTGTGTTTACTGGTTGAAAGACTATTTTATTATTATTTATTTTGGGATCCGGTTGGGTCAAAAATATTTTCCCTTATTCCATCGTCGCGCTGGTGAAGATTTCATTCAACAATAATTTCAGTGGAGTTATTATTTCAAGTAAGTAAAAACATTATAGTTTTGCTATGTAACCTAAAAATAGCGAATATTTTAGAATGTCTTCCAGTTTGAGGGTGCGCCATCTCTCCTCTCATAAAGAGGATAGACGGCTCACTTATTATTGAGGTGAGATGGCTCATTCTTATTTATTTCTATTTTCAGTATGTCGACCAAGTACAAGCGCACTCCCAGGTAGCACATGACGTCTATATGATGTCAAAAGGACGTCACTACATATGTCCAAATGACGTCAAATATACGTCCAATATGACGTCAAATATACGTCCAATATGACGTCAAAACGACGCCGTAATGTCACATCAAATAGACGTCATATTATGACGTCCATTGGACGTCTAATTTGAAACTAAATAGACCTAAGGCGTTTTCATTCCTCCTACATGCGTCATGAAAGGAAAGAATAAAAAACAGGAGTTTGAGGATGGTATGCCCCCAGGATCCCTGGTCTACATGTCACAAAAGTCGGCCTACGTCAATAGTGGCATATTTTTTCAGTGGCTCAAGG
>JARQZK010002267.1:0-32500 GCA_030704885.1 Cynegetis impunctata | reverse complement strand
TGCTAATAATTATAAAAAAGTTGTATATATATATATATATATATATATATATATATATATATATATATATATATATATATATATATATATATATAGGGTGATTCATTAAGGGTGGCGACCGGCCGTATCTCGGAAACCGTATGTCCTAGAATCTAGGGAAACAAATTCTTGTATGCAAATCTGCCCTAAAAAAAAAAATAAAAATGTTTTTGAGTCCATAGTTTTTCGCTAGGTGGCGCAAACTACCACTCATAAAATATAATTGGATTTTTTACGAAATATTCCTGAATTTAGGCTGGTGAAAAATATCAAACTTAGAAACTACTGTCCTAATTCCACAACTCTTGTAGAAGTCATTTTTCTGTATCACCTATTCTGAAGTAGTGGGGGAAGTTCCCTTTCTTTTACATAAAATAGACTGTAACTCCATAATGCATGAACCGATTTTCGAAAACGTAGACTCTGTGCAAAGAGCATTGAATGTAGATTTCAGTATTAAATAATAGAAACACTTTTAATTTTCCAATCGGCAACTAGAGGGCGTTATGTAACATCTAACTCTATTTATGATTTTTTTTGAGAAATTTCAAATGCAATGCTATGAATCTAACTAGCTAAGAAAAAGCCAAATTTGATGACTTATTGACCTGTCAAAACCGCGAACTGATATTCCTTTTCATTCCAAAGATATTGGCATTTTTTGATGAGGGTTGATGATTGTTGGCTCGCCCTGTAAGGTGGAAGAGAAATTATGTTGCTAAAATTGTTTTGAAAATAAAATAACAAGTAGAAACGCATCACCAAAATATTTATTAACATTACATAATGAAACAAAACTAAGGGAGCTACTCATAACAGAAATTTACAAAACGCTCCCACTATCTCATTATTTTAAATACTCAAAATGCTTGCCATTATTTGCTTTGAACTATTTCGGATAAAAATTTTCGGGTAAAAATTTAATCCCAAATCTTTCTAACGGTCTTTTATAGTTTTATGTTCATGGACAAGCTGCAATATTACGAATGATGTTAAACTGTTGAGAGATAGATGTTTCAAAAGTCAGCAAGTTACCTATGGAAATGACACCAATGTTTTATGATTGTTTACTTTTAAGTTTTTATTGCTGTCAAATTTATTCTGACTGTTTGCAAAGTAACTCTTTTATAATGCCTTTTTATTCAAATGGAGAGGCATATGATATTCTCAGTATATATTTTGAAAGTCTACAAAATGAAGTAATTGCTGAAAGGAAGTATGCGATACGATATCCTGAAAGGCAGCGTCATTCTCGGAAATTATTCAAAAGATTGGCACAAAGATTGCGAGAAATCTGTCGCATTAAGAAATAGGATACGTAGAAGTCGCAATGAAGAAAATGTTACTAACGTATTGGTGTTAGTTAAGTCTCAACCCTATTTGAGTATTCGAAAAATTGCAAGAGATCTAGGATTGAATTATTCTTTGGTGCAAAGAACATTAAAGGATTATAAAATGCATCCTTATCATATTATTTCACAACAGCATGAAATTAGCCCAGACAAAAATTGTAGATCAGATAATTATCTCTAAAAAATTTCAATATACTTTCTCTTCTAAGAGTCGCCGTTTTTGTTATATAACGATTCAAAAAGTTGAAAGAGTTGCAATCGTCATAATATGCACGTTTCAACGCCACCTTTGAGCTAGTATCTTTTTGCATTTCTTTCAACTTTCTGAATCGTTAATCTCAAAAACGGTGGCTCTGAGGAAAAAATTTATGAAAATGTTCTTTATAGATAATTAGGTGATCTACAATTTTTGTCTGAACTAATTCCATGATAAAACTTACTGCTTTGCTGAAAATCACAAAAAACCGTTTTTATGATATTCGAACCCCAGTAAATTTTTTTGCACTTATCAAATCGATGAAGACTTTTCAGATTTCATTTATAATGGTGTTTTGAACAATCCTACTAATTTTCAGATGGGTGCGAATTTTTATAACTTCACTCCTATTTTTTGGTCTAATTTGACCGGACTAGTTTTGTTTCATTATGTAATGTTAGTAAATATTTTCATGATGCGTTTCTACTTGTTATTTTTTTTTTCAAAACAATTTTAGCAACATAGTTTCTCTTCCTCCTTACAGGGCGAGCCAACAATCACCAACACTCATCAAAAAATGCCAATATCTTTGGAATGAAAAGAGATATCAGTTCGCGGTTTTGACAGGTCAATAAGTCATCAAATTTGACTTTTTATTAGATAGTTAGATTCATAGCATTGCATTTGAAATTACTCAAAAAAAATTATAAATAGAGCTAGGTGTTACATAACGCCCTCTAGTTGCCGATTGGAAAATTAAAAGTGTTTTTGTTATTTGTTACTGAAATCTACATTCAATACTCTTTGCATAGAGTCTACATTTTCGAAAACCAGTTCATGCATTATGGAGTTACAGTCTTTTTTATGTTAAAGAAAGAGAACTTCCTCCACCATTTCAGAATAGGTAATACAGAAAAATGACTCTAATAAGAGTTGTGGAATTAGGACAGTAGTTTCTAAATTTAATATTTTTTACCAGCCTAAATTGGGGAATATTTCGTAAAAAATCCAATTATATTTTATAAGTGGTAGATTGCGCCACCTAGCGGAAAACTATGGACTCAAAAACATTTTTAATAATTTTTTTAGGGCAGATTTGCATATAAGAATTTTTTTCCCCAAATTCTAGGACATACAGTTTCCGAGATACGGCCGGTCGCCACCCTTAATGAATCACCCTGTATATATATATATATATATATATATATATATATATATATATATATATATATATATATATATATATATACATATATATATATATATATATATATATATATATATATATATATATATATATATATATATATATATATATATATGGGTATATATGTATATGTATATCACACATCAAAAAAATCTCATCCAAGAGGTCTAAAACGGATTCAAAACCACTCCCATACATCACTGTTGCCTTTCGATACTACTATAGTCTATTATTTTTGAGTCAATTATGAATAAAAGTGAACTATATGAAAGATTATAAAATTCAGGTAGAAATATTCGGGTTAGGTTGATACTTTCTCATTAGTTGATTCTGAGATGATCTCAAGGACGACTAGTTCAATATGAAGAACCGTACAGGCAAATAAAAATCGAATGAGAAATTAACAGTCAGTTATATTTTGTTAATCATGGAACTCTCCGATTTTAAAACATCAAGAGATGATATTTTTGGTTTATACGGAAAGACGCAGACAAGCTTGAAAATCGATGTTGATATCTTGAAAGAATGGATGACTAAACAGCCCCATATTCCAGCAGATTTATTGCAAGGTTAGTGAACTTGGTTGAAATTATTATATTAACTAGTTGAACTGTACGAAATTATACTTCTACACATGTGGATTGAGTGGAATTCTTCAACACTAAGAATATGAATTGAAAATCAGAAGTATTTTTTTTTTAAAGAGGAGGGACGTGTGCCCTCTCACACGCCCGTCCTCCGTACAATTTGGCTTCGTCAACACTGGACATTTAGCCATCAAATACTAAATGAGGGGAACCACTAAAATCTCAGAACGCATACAAACACCCAAGAACACGGTGGGAATCGAACCCACCAACTCCGTCAACGAAGACGGCATAGCGTTACCTATACCGCTCAGCCACGGAGCCTCCTCAGATAAGTATATCTGTTTGAAAACGACCCTCTCGTTTACTTCATAATGATAATAGAATGAATTGTGCGGCCTGGAAAACCTACAAACTATTTATGTTCTCTTACAATTTTGAGGAAAATTATAATATACGTCATACAATAGCAATTAAAAGATGTTCATATTCAAATTTCTGTTCTGCGTAATAAGGAATATACATATTTACTCAATACAGAGATTATTTGTTTTATCATAGAAAAAGATAAAATTATAAATCTCAGTAAAAATCTTGGGTTTATAGATATTATATATAATAGGTTATAAGATGAAAACAATATAAATTTTTTTTTAAATATATTGTTCATATGTGAGTACAGTGTGTCCAATTTTCGATACTTTTGAATGGTATCTCCGTTGTTTTTGAATGTTATCTCCGTTGTTTTTGAAGATATAGGGTTACGGTTTTCGCGAAACTGTGCTACTTTTTCGTAAAACTGAAGACGCAGTCAACAAAATTTTAATAGCCCTTTTAGTTTTTAAGATACGGGGCATTTTTGAAAATGATGCATTTTGGGATCCCCGTCGTATCGCCGTTATCCTTCATCTTATCGAATAGGTAATACAACATTCTTATAGATTTTTTTCTGTAGAATGCAGTGGTGTAGATAATTTTTGTTTCATTTTTTCTATTTTCGAATGATAAAGCAAACTTATGTTTTTTAAATGGAATACCCTGTATATTTATAGACTTTAAAATTTTTCTTTTTTTTCAAAAATATAAGATAGTATAAACTTTTTCTCAGAAACGCGCAAATAAATGACAATTTTCTGAAATTAAATGCATAATTTAATAGTAAGCCATGGATATTGTTCCCGACAACAAAAAATCATCGGTTTTTAGATCGGCTTTTGGTTTATAAAGGTGTTTATTTTCGTTCTTTTGGTATTATTATTTAATTGATATTAATCAATGTCTTCGAATAATGCAGAGTATGGAAGCTATGAAAAAATGATATGCTGGTATGTTTTATACAGAGTAATGAAAATTCTGAAGAAGCTTCGGAATTATATTTCCTAAGGTAAGTAAGCTATAATGGCTATGAAACTCTCTTTTATCATTTTAATTCATTTCTTGTTAGATATCCAGAAAGAAGGCAACCGTTTTTTGAGATATTTGCTCGTTCAAGAGCAAATTTAGTTAATCACGGATCATTTGTTCACCCGCGTGCTAAAATATACAACAAAGAGAACAAGGAAATAAAAGAGATAGTTACTTTGGGATATATAGAAGCAATAGGTACCTTTGTCTTTATAGAAAAATTGAGAAGGAAATTGGTGTGCCAAAAACTGACAGCATTGCAGAACTTCGAGAGGCAATTCATTTAGCCTATCGAAATCTGCGAATGAGATTAAAGGTTCTTCTAAACGCTATTCAAAGTATTACAAAGATGTGCCAATTTTGCATCAGAAAAAATGGTCGTCAATTTGAACATCACCTTCAATATCTTTTCAATAATGTTATTCATTTGTGTTTGTAAGATTGTTACTTTACGCTACAAAACTGTTGACACAAACATACTGATAGAAAAAAGATCTATAGGTATATTTTGAGTAAAAGATTCCTATATGCAAGGTATCCAATTCTTCGTTAGTAATATGTAACTTTTATTAGTTCATTGTTGTTATACATGGCCTTCTATTGATTTATGCATTTAATTTTAGAAAATTGTCATTTATTTGCGCGTTTCTGAGAAAAAGCTTATACTATTTATATATATTTGAGAAAGGGTAAAAAAATACAAATTTTATAGTCTACAAATATACAGGATATTCCATTTAAAAAAACTTAAGTTTGCTTTATAACTCGAAAATAGTAAATATATAACAAAAATTGTCTACATCACTGCATTCTACGGAAAAAAATTTATAAGAATGTTGTATTACCTTTTCAATAAAATGAAGGATAACGGCCCCCCAAAATGCCCTCTCAACATTTTCAAAAATGCCCTGTATCTTAAAAACTAAAAGGGCTGTTAAAATTCTGTTGACGGCATCTTCAGTAAAAAATTAGCGCATTGTCGCGAAAACCGCAACCCTCTATCTTCAAAAATAACGGAGATACCATTCAAAAGTATAGAAAATTGGACACACTGTACACAAAAAAAATTATACAATCTTTTATTCATTTAATGCAGTGAAATTCATGATACCGTTTGCACTACTAACGAGGTACATTTTATTAAAAAATTGAAATGTTTACCACTAAATTGGTTATTGGGGGCGTCTTCAATAACGATAATGTTTCTATGGGCAACATGTAGAATATCTGGAGTAAACGGTATTATACTCTTACCATTATTTTTTTAACAGGCGACGAAACATTTGTATGTACTAAAATCATTTTTGAAGGTCAGTGGCCCTGCTGTAAAATTTGGGTTACTGTTATTCGTGAGTTCGACTCCCTCCGTCCACCGTGCTTTCGAATGTTTTAAACATCTTTGCGATTTCGTAGTTTCTCTCTGTAACTACATTGATGACGAATAGTTGACGAAGTCAATATTGTACTGAAGTCGAATACGTGAGACCAACACACAGACCAACTTTTGAAAAATATAATAGTTTTCTGTCCTATGAAATATAAAACCCATGACAAAAGTTTTGTGACGCTCATAATAAAAATGAAAAAAATTTCCTACTTGTCTGCTTGTTGAAATCAGTATTCTAACGAGTTTTTTCACTCAAGTTCAGTCACTAGATCTATTAGACATTCTCTGCTAACAACTACAAGTACGTTTCCAATAATTTATATAATTTTGTGTTGGGAATGTACCTATATATATATATATATATATATATATATATATATATATATATATATATATATATATATATATATATATATATATATATATATATATATTATATATATATATATATATATATATATATATATATATATATATATATATATATATATATATATATATATATATATATATATATATATATATATATATATATAGGGTGTAAATGAGTGATGGGCCACCCCCATAACTTTTTAATGGATACTTCGATTTTATTGAAATTTGGCTGGTTCATCTCAGAAATAATTTTGAGTTTTTTCACATACAAAATCAATATGGATGACTTCCGGTTTCACAGAAAACGATATAAGAATTAAAAATTCAAATGGAACACCCTATATATTTTTACATATTTTTATTCTGAGACTTCAAATACATGCATTCCATCTGTCAAATTTTTTTTTCATATTTCGTAAACAGGGTCGGTCTCAGGAGCAAAGGGAACTAATAAGAATAAGATTTTCAATAATTACTCCGTTATTTAGAAATTGAGAAAACTAATGTGTGAATCATTTTGAAGGAATTTGAAGGAGCTTTTTGATATACGGGTTGGCCCATGTATGTTTCTATTTAAAAAACTGAGTTTTGGTTCGAAAAACAATTTAATCGTTAACAAACTTCACGAAAATGAATTTTTTGAAAAATTATTACTCTGGGCGATATTTCAAATCAATTATTATCTATGATTTAGACGCCATCTACGATAAAAAAAACAAAATGAAAAACAAAATTGAAACGGCGCTAGAATTGACATCTGACAGATGGAATGTATGTAGTTGAAGCCTCTAAATTAAAATATGTAAAAATATATAGGGTGTTTCATTTAAATTTTAAATTTTTATATCGTTTTCTGTGAAACCGGAAGTCAGCCATATTGATTTTTTATGTAAACAAATTCAAAATTATGTCTGAGATGAAACACCCAAATATCAATAAAATCGAAGAATCCATTAAAAAGTTATAGGGGTGGCCCATCACTCATTTAAACCCGGTATATATATATACAGGCCGTTTCTTTTATCATGTGGTAACATTGCTATATTCTAAACCGTAACAGATATGGGAACGATTAAATAGGAAAAAATTTAACTATTATGGTGAACAGTAAATTGCTCAGAAAAAAACTTCAGGGACTTTCGCCGTTCCCGAGTTATACAGGGGAAACTGAAAATGGCGTTTTTGGTTTTTTACGAATAGAATTGTTATTTTAGAAAATATGAAAAAATGGAAGAGGAAATTTTTATTGTATTAAAAATGTACTATAACCATGTAACAATAAATCTTAGATTGAACGTTTCGTCTCAACACGGCCACCATCAATTTTTTTTTTCTAATACGGACCTGTCTTTTTTATTGCAAATATTGATGAAGCGATAAAATCAAAATTCAGTGGTATATCACAATCGGTATTTTTATAGCGTTTCATTCAAAATAAGCATCATCAGTGACAACAATTTTCAATTACGGTCCTGTTGTTAGTTCCTCTGTAAATAGTTTTGATTTCTTCAAAACTTGTTCAACTATTGGCATACTTCAGACATTAGCCAATAATTTCGATAAGAAGATACCCCATCACAATGAACATTTTAATTTTTGTATTACAGTAATCCTTGTTTCGTGGTTGATTTCTCCTGGATTAATTTTTATACGTTCCAATCCTCACAATTCAGTGGTATATCACAGTTGATATTGTTATAGAGTTTCATTTAAAATTACTAGCATCATCAGTACCAACAATCGAACAGAAAAAAAACTTATTTTATAATGAATTTTTGGGGGAAAATAAAAACCATACAAAAAATGAATTCCACGTGAGAAACTACATTAAATGCTCGAATTGACGACCTCTTTGTTGAATGCACATACGTTTTCTGTCCATACAATTATTGTGGCAATTTTCTAGCATGTTGGGTGTAATAATATTACATGCATCTCTTATTTTTTGTTTGAGATGGTCGATATCTGTACTAGGTGTCGGAAAAACTTTATCCTTTAGGTATCCCCAGACAAAAAATCTAATGGATTAAGGTCTGGAGATCGAGCTGGCCAAGCAATTGGTCCATTGTTTCCAATCCGTTTTGTTGGGAATATTGCATCTAGTTGATCCCTTACTATTGCTGCATTATGGGGAGGGGCACCGTCTTGTTGAAAATGTTGTATTTCACGGCGAATATTCAGTGGCAATTCATCTAAGTATTCATCAAACTCATTAGATAAAAAATTTAAATACATTCCACTATTCAAATTATCATTGTGAAAGAAAGGACCTAGTACCTTTGTTCCCAAAATTCCCAAACAAAATTTTATTCCGAATCTTTCCTGGAAGTTGGTTTCTCTATGTAAATGTTCATTTGAATTATTCCACCTATAATGGATGTTTCTATTAAACCAGCCATTATTGGTGAATCCGTCCATATTATTTTTCTACAAATATTTCCTACTTCCCTATTTCTACGTCTTAATCACTTCGCAAATCGTACTCTCCTTCCGTTATCCCTTTAATTGAGGTGATGAACTTTGCGTGTCCTGTAACATTTGTATTTGTTCTGTTTTAAAATATTTCTGGTAGATGTCACAGAAATCCCAGGTTGGTGGGCAATTTTTCGTAAAGAACAATCTTGATTAGAAATATTTTTATAATTGACCAATCCTAAATTGAAAAAAATTTTTTTTCTTTTTGTTATTGTTTATGAGGAAATATTTGCTTACATAAAACATTTATTCGGTCCGTCATACTTCCAGATAAAATATATTTTCTAGTTTTATTTCTGTCAAATGCACCACAGTCTATCAAATTTCTTTCTAATCGTCTAAACATTTGAATGTTAGAATGTTTGGAATACGACGATTCGGGTATAGCTCACCATACATATTTCTTGCCAAAAGAGGATTTCTATTTGATTTTATTGTAAATAGCATATCAGTGATCAGTCCTTATCATTTGAATACATCTTCAATATTATGTAACCCAGTGCATAAACGTCTGACAGTTCTTAACAGATATCAACAACTCATTTATTTTTCCTGCCATAGAAAACAAGCAAAGCCTACGTGTTTAAAATGACGAATGAAGTAAGATGCTACTTCTTAATTGTACTGAATTACACAACAATCGTATTTTGACCAAAAACGAATATTTTCGTTGCCTTGTCTTAATCTGACGCGCTCGAGTTTTTCGAACGATCGATTTTTTTTTACTAATCTGATCGGCTGCCCTAGACGAACGCCCCCATATAAAAGGTTCTTGTATGGTGAGGATACTTAATCGGGTGCAAGGTTTCCCCCAATATGTTATTCTGCCGCGGGCGAGTAATCCCAATATCCCCGCTTGGCCTCCCCTACTATTAGTTTAATATTTGTTGTATTTTTAAAAATGGAACCTAATAAATTTTAAGTTTGCAAATCACCATTATTGTTTTTAGATGAGTTTTTGGAAATACAACTGCTAAAAAATAAATTTTCTATTGAGAAAGCGAAAAATAAAATAGAGGCTTACTGCACACTAAAAGGATTGAAACGATACGAATACCTGTATGATGATGACATATGTACTTCTTCTGAAGAACCTCAGTAAGTAATCAATAGTGATTCACGTTAAAAGTCCGGAAAATACATTTTCCGCGCTAGTTGCATACATTATTATTTCGGAAACCAAGCGGTTCATCGAATCAATAAGGCTGGTGTCTTATAATAATATCAATTCGTAGAAAACAATAAGGAACATTTTAATTCTTGTTTATATTAAAATGGCTTTTGTTAAAATTAGAACTTGAAGATAAGGTTATTGTTGCTTCCTGCAAGTAAAAACAGGTCCATTCTTTTTCTACATCATGATCTCTTGTTAAAATTCTGCTTTAAATAAGTTTCATTGTTTTCTTTCCATATAAATTTGTTGAACCCAATGTTTAGTATATTTGAGTTCACATTATTACCAACGTTCTTTCTGAAATGCAATAACCTTCGCTAACGTGGCTATGTTCACAATATTCTTCAATAAAAGGATGCCTTTTCGAATAGAGTTCATGCTCCAGGGTGGACGATTCAACAATTTCAGATGTTTGTGCCAATTAGGTCAAAATCACATCCTCATCTATTTCGTGGACAAATAATAAGTCTTTTTGTACCTAAAATTCGATTTTTCAGTTGATAATTGTGCTGTAGCAACATCAGCTGCATTGAAAATTTCAACAGGTACATGATCGCAACCAAAAACCGATAGTAGTAATTCCGTTGCAATAGTTATGATTAACTTCATGCTTCTAACTAAACCATAACTACCTATATTTCCATACTGTATATCCATCCATAAGTAGCTCAAAAACCCTGGTTGGGTCTTGGATTTCGCAATTTTTGTCTCCAGACATCAGGCTGTTGATTTATTACTTTCTAGTTTGATGCCCCTAGTTTTTTGGCTTCTTTTTAGATGCTATCCTCCCAACTGAGCTTGGGTCGACCTGGTCGTCTGGTGCCCTCTGGTTTTGAGTTCAATATACATTTTGGCAAGCTGTTGTCTGCCGATATCACTATGTGCTCTGCGCACCGAAGACGATTTGTTTTAATAGTATTAACATTCACCATGCCACCAGATTGTCCAGATTTGTAGTACAACTCGTATAGTTCGTGATTGTATCTTCTTCTCCATATTTCTTCCATGCAATCTCCTTTAAAATTATTTCTTAGTACCTCTCTTTCAAAAATTGATAGTAGATCGGCGTCCTGTTTCGTTAGAGTCCATGCCTCTGAGCCGTAGATCAATAGTGGTTGTATGAGTGTTCGATACAGGTGCAGCTTAGTTCTTCTACTCAGGTTTGGACTTCTTATTTGTTAACTAAGTCCGTAGTAGCTTCTGTTTGCAAGCATTATGCGCCTCTGAATCTCCACACTCTGACTATTTTCTGTAGCTTGACATGATTAACTACCTTTCGCATAGTCATTTTGATTAGATTTATTAGTTTTTCAGGTATACCAAGATCCTTTAACGCTTCGTATAGTTAAATTCTTAAAATGCTATCGTACGCTGCTTTGAAATCAACAAATATGTGGTAAGTATCGATGTTATATTCAAGTGTCTTCTCTAGTATTTGACGTAGCACAATCAACCGTCTACGGTTGATCGCCCCATCCTAAAACCACTTTGATAGCTTCCTATTTGTGCTTCAACATGAGGCACACATTTCCATAATATCATGTAGTTGTTTAGTACAATGAAAATAAGGATGTAAATCTTCTCGGCTTAGTCCAGGAAGTACGTATGATGAGGAAAATAAAAACCTTCCGGCAAGAGAGTAGTTTCCAGGCTGTTGTCAAAAAACAACTTTGCTCACATTTATTACGGTTGGATTTTACTGTAGCTTTTATTTACATACAGTTTTTGATTCGAGTATTCTAAAATAAATACTGGGTTGGGAAGAAGTAAAGAACCAATTAAATATCTTCAAAACTAAAAGGACTATATTTATCAAACTTTTCAATCAAGTGCAATGACTCATAATACATCTGATACGATTTTTTTGTTATTAGGGTAGTTCCAGTTAGACCAGATGAAACCTCAACTTTAAATATTCAAATGGTCCTTATATATTTTTGTAAATTTCAGAAGTTTAGATTTCGTATTTACTGGGTTTAGTGCAAATAATTTGTAAAACCAAAAACTTAAGGACTTTACATTCAGTGAACAATCAACGTAAATTATTATGAATTAATAAGAATGAGAATAATAAAATTCAAACAAAATAATTTTAAATCTTACAAATATTAGTTTTAAAAAAAAAGCGAAGTGCATAGCTTATTGATAACGAAGCACATTGACATGTGATTCCAACGGAATAATCTCCGCAAAGTGCAGCACGATGGAGAAAAAGAGTTGAAAACCACAAAATATCATATTTCAACATGAACTGGATCCACGTTCCATTTTCAACCCTCTGACTCAATCTGCAGAAGCTGTGGAGTTGAGAAAATTCTCAAAACCACGAAAACGCAAGCGAAATTGGCGGCGGTTGGAAAAACGTACCCAAATTTCGATAGTTCTATTCTACCTCGAAAAAAACACCAGATACCGTTGTAGCTCATTTGGTTTGATGGGAACACTGGAGATGCTAATATGTACCGGGAAAAATTTATATTTAAAAACAAGATAAATCTACGTAAATATAGCGACGACTGGATAAATTAATACAGATTCAAATGGTTCGGTTCTGCCTCGAAAACAATTCTTCAAGTGCCTTACCTGGTTTCGGGTGTAAGCGACCTCTCTACAACTATTCGTGTTGTGCGTGATACAGTGATGAACGAATAGAAGTAACTTACAGTTTTACGACGGTTTCGAACGTCTTTAGAGAGTGGCTTTACAAAATAGAATACTTCTCGGAGGTTTTCCATTTCCTTCCGAGAGGTGTCTTCGCATTAATTCGTTGATTTGGCTAGAATTCGATCCGCTGACCTTGGTAGTATGAAGTAAATGTTCAAAAATGTCTCCGTTTCTGATTGAGAAATGGCTCAATTGGTGATAAAACTCTCTCAGAATACTTTCAATAATGTTCTGAGGTATGTCTCTTGAATTCTGCAGCATATTTTCTTTCAACCATCCACGTCACCCATTGGGTGTTCAGTATCAACTTATAGCCTCAATATAGGGTTGCCATCCGTCCGGGTTTCCCCGGATTTGTCCTAGTTTAGGGGGCGTTCGGGGATCGTCCGGGCGGGGCTTTCAAAATATGTCCGGGTAAAACCCGGACAAATTTTGTGTCCGGGTGTGTGAAGCTTGAGTGTCAGTGACGGAGATGAGTTATTAAATGCAAACCAGTTGTGGCCGAATTTTTTCGAAACATCCATATTCTAAACTGCTCAAAATTGCATAGTAATATTTTTGTATACCAGCTTACATTGCGAATGTAGCGTGAGTTTTTTCGCTAGGGTCGCAGTAATGGAGGAAGGAGAGCAACTTGCTAAATACACAGACGCTTTCTGCTCTGATCAAAATAAAGTCTAATTTTAAAAACTTGAGTTGCTCCGACTTTTACAAATTCATGATGAAAAATAAAGACATTTTGGGAAAAATTGGAGAATCTGGAAAATTCCAAGTTAAGTTGAATTGGTAAAAAGAACTTGATTTCGTTAAAATTTAAACTTTTCACTTACTTTTGAATGTGATTTATAGTTAATAAATAATTCGGACTTTTGGGTACCTAACCTATCTAACCGAACTAGATGAACTATCCTATAAATTCCTATTACAATGTAGAATCTAGTCTATTTGATTTTTGATCTACCAAAAATTATCGTCATAAGTTGTTTTTTATTTGATGATAACAAAAAAAAGAGAAAACTGTAAACTTTGTATAATAGCATTTTATTTCTTATTTGTTGTTCTGTTTATATGGCAAACAAGCGGATTAAAGTTTAAATAAGTGAAAAAATTAAAATATAAATGATGTTTTATTTTATTGAAAAAAAAAATTTTACGAGGTGTCCGGGGAAAAACAAAATTTTACAGAAATGTCCAGGGTTTTTAAAATTTTTGTCCGGCATCGGCAATTTAGGTGATGGCAACCCTACCTCAATAGAAAAATTCGAATGAGAAAAGGTCGGGAGAACGACTCTCTGTATGTATAAACTTATGTATTTAAGCGTTGTTTACACGATAACGGGCGCAATTTCGAAGCAATCGGGTTGAAAGTTTGTAAATAGGTAGTTTGGTATGATATCTTGGATTAGGTTGTTTTTGGTTCGAATTGGTTGAGAGATTGACCCCCCTGGGGGAGAAATAAATCTTATTTACACGACAGAAGACGCAATTTTGTAGCAATAGGGTTGAAAGTTTGTATCTAGGTAGTTTTGTATAAATTCTTGAATGGGATTTTTTTCGAATTGGTTAGGGGTTGACCCACTGGGAAAAGAAATAAATCTTGTTTATATGATAAAGGTCGCAATTTTGGAGCAAGAGGATAGAAAGTTTGTGAGTAGGTAGTTTCGTATGATATATTGAATGGGATAGGTTTTAATGCGAATTGTTTGGGGGGTTGACCCCCCAGAGAAATAATTCTTGCTCACACGATAGAAGGCACAATTTTGATAGGTACCACAGGGTTGAAACTTTGTAGGTAGGTAGTTTCGTACGATATCTTGGATGGTATCTATTTATTTCAATATGAATTGGTTGGAGGGTTGACCCCCCGGAGGAGGAAATAAATCTTATTTACGCGATAAAGGGCGAAATTTTATAGAAATAGGGTTGAAAGTTTGTAAGTACGTAGTTTCATCGCATCCAAGGTATCATACCTTGGATGCGATTGGTTTTGGTACGAATTTCTGGGGGTTGATCCCCGGGGAGGAAATTAATATTGTTTACACATTAGAGGGCCCATTTTTTTCAGAATTTGAAAAAAAAAAATCATTTATGAATATATGTTTCAAACTATACGTTATGAAAACCTGTTCTTCTAATGCAGCTCGCTGCGTTTCTCTTGAATTTGATAATCAGTAAATATGATCAATACCCATTCCTATTTCTTTTAGGTTTCTCGTTCCTATGCCTAACCTTACTGACGACTTTCGAAGAATAGTTATAATAAAGATGGTGGATCAGGAAAACTGGGAAATGAAAAGAGAATTTGCTTATTACCTGAAGTTTCGTGAAATTGCGTCACGTTTTGACTACAATAATGGAGAAATATTCTTGTATGATTGGTCAAGATGTTCACCAATGGTTATATCAAAACTAAGGCTTAATATTCTGAGCGACTCACTTGACCTTATATTAGTAAGTTCTAAACTCTACGCCCGAAATAAGATTGATATTACCTTGGTTCTTCATTGAATCTCAGTATAAATTGGAGCTATCGTATTTGATGATAATTTTTCTTCCGTAATTATTTGATCTTTATCTAAATAATTCTCGATTGTGATCGAACGAAAACCTGATTTCTTATGAATTAATTTAACATATCAACTTAAAGTATGAAATATGATTATAAAAAACTGATTCAATCTTAACCATTAATAGATATCACCGTGTGTATGAGATTTTCTGATCTTATTCGATATATTTCGTCAAGACGCTAAGAATTAAGGAAAGATCAAAAACAGTAAACATATACAAATCAGCTGGACTGAAACACATATATTGCGTCCACTAAAATTGGTATATTCACACGATAGGTTTGGGACTATTAAATCATTACCAAGAGTTTTCTAATTGATTTCAAAATGCAACGATTTATTTATATATTTTTATAGTACTAATTTAAGGAGTGAGGATATCCTAAGATCTATACGGTAATCATTGAAAGGTCAATTTCTGAAAGTGACAGACGTAATATCTAACGCTTCTAAAATATCCTACCTCTCCACTTTGTTCAGTAAATGCAACATCTCTTGAATATCTGAATCTATAAAATTTATATTCTTCATGCAATGTTCCGAAATTCTAGTGACATTCTTACTTTAGATGATTGATTTATTAAGTTTACCCAATCTGGTACCGATACTTCTACCAATTTGCATCACAATGCATTTTAATTTATAGACACCAGATTTTTCAAAGATTGTTTGTCTGTCGTTACCATTGACCAATATAGAACTAAAATCTGTTATATTGTAACGTGTAAATTCTCCACTTAACTGCAACCACGGAATTCTACACTGAAATACCGTGATTCACGCTATCAACCGGCACGCCACTTTCCTCTATGAATGACCTGCGCATCAAGAGAGTATGGGGATAGAGTTGGATTTCCACGTGAAACACAGAATATCGGTCTCTTTAGCCAAATAACTGTTGAACAAATAATATCGTTAACTAATAGAATTATATTCAATATCAATTGAACGTGTATTAAAGTTTATTAAAAATTATTAAGTATCTGTGGCGTCTGATAGACGGTAAGTTATGAGAAGAAATATAATCATTTCGTATATCTGCATTATCTTGAATATCTGAATTGATTCCTTATTTCATTTTGCCGCCATTTCATTTTTTTTTCATTTATCTATATTAAATTATTTATCTTTCAATATTAAAATAATCATCTTGCATTTCTTAATTTAAAATATTTTTACTTTATTTGCTTATTTCATTATCTCAATTTGACAAAAGATTTTTGTAGGTTAACGATGGCAAATTTCACATGGTCATATCTTATGTTCAGTTTAATGTTGCGTCTTTCTTAGCGTCTTTGCTTGAGATAAATCTAAAGGTTAGTTTGAATTGGCCATCGATACCCTACAGATATTCTTGCAACATATTACGTTTGAGATTGTATGTTGATTTGCCCCGAATTATTTTAGCCACCTTGTTTGGAGTTGAAAATAAACCTTGGTTAGAGCTAAAAGCCACGTGTCTGAAGGTTGAAATTCACCTTGTTTGGAGTTTACAAAAGAAACCACCTTGTCTGGAACTAACATCCACCTTGGCAACCCACAGCTGGAGCTACCAAGAACTTGGGACAAAGATAGGGCAGAAGTTAACAATCCACCCAAGGAAAACGTCGACAGAATATATATTAAAACATAAAGATAAGTCTCATCAATGTGTTGAGAGAACAGTAAACACCTTTCATTTTACCTTGTTATTATTACTGCGAACATACCTAGAACCCATATATGTTTAACCAATCTCTCTGCTAGCTCGGGCATAAATAGCTTTTAAAAGGGAGGTTGACTACAATATTCGTACTTATAGTTCTCAATTTGATTGTTTTTGAATGAGCATTTCCGTTTTCATAATGGTATTAGTGTGCGTAGGTTTTCTACAAATTTAAAAACTGAGGGAATTATTTATATCAGTTGTATTAAATTCAAGGAACTCAATGAATAATGGTTATTTTTGATCTCTACAATAAACTTTGTTGATTGATGAAATAAAAAATAAATGTTAAAAATAAATCTAATTGTCTATCGGTGTCCGCCAGAGAACATCATCAACATATCGCTTCCACAGAAAAATATTTTCTATAATGTTATGAGTAGTTGAAATGAATTTTTTTTCTTAATATCCAGGAATATGTTCAATTGAAGTTGGTTAATTAATATTGAGATATTTACTTATTTTTGTTGATGCATTTATGTAAGACACAATTGGAAGAATAGGGCAATCTAATGTGTGCAGTTTTTACAGTCTATATGGACTGTAAAAACTGCACACAATAGATTGCCCTATTCTTCCAATTGTGTCTCACATAAATGCATTAACAAAAATAAGTAAATATCTGTGTGTAACGGTGATTTAGGATTAATTACTGCTAGATGCCTAGCTTTGAAGATTTAGTTTCATGGAAAGAATGGTCAAGATTTTTAATGTCCATAGGACTCTGAGTGAAATTTAATCAGGGTTGAGATTGTTTGCACTACAAATGAGTTTAGCTTTTTATCTCAAAAAACTTTCGTGATAAAAATAAAAACCCCGTTTTTTATCATCGTCGCTTGTTGCACCCAGAAGACACAGATTTTTTTTTTAACTGAGAATGATTCCGTAAATCCAATACTAGTTTGATTAATATATTCCGATCATACAAAAATCTTGCTAAGATTTTAAAGTTGATAATTTGAAAGCAAATGGATCTAAATTATAACAATAATTTTGGGACGAAAGTAAGTGTTCTAATACGAAAAAACAGAAAAATCAGTGCGAGACCATATGAAGTATTTATGTCCTTGATTTCAGAGATCAATTATAACAGCGTTTATATTTTAGCGTTTTACGTCTAAACCAGTTTACTGTTTCGATGTTCAGTCAACGTCCAACGTACATTTCTTCCCTGTTTTCACGCAAAACCTGTTGTGAGGGGGGAATGAATTCTCAATCAATCTGCTAAAATCTCAACCAAAACAATTCAGGCCCCAACCTAAAAAAATTCTCTACAAAACAGAAACAAAATCAAATAATCATTATGCTTTCGGAATATTGTTCATGCACTTTTCGATTAAGAACTTCATTTCACTATTACGATAAATCAATTATAAGTAACCTTGAAAACTAATGATTGAAAATCTTTCTACGGATCAATAATATTAAATGGAAATTTTTCATCATTATTTCGAAGATAGCTATTTACATAGTATGGCGAAATTGTGAAGTAGGTACATGAATTCTAATCAGCGTTTGACAGGTAACAAAATTAAAATATGAACTTACAAAGTACTGAATCGGAAACTGAAGAGAAAAGTAATTCATGTGACTTACAACGAACTGAAAAAGAAGCTGAAACGATAAGATCAACAATAATTAGATAATTCGATGTACGAAAGAGGAACTAAAAAAATTGAAATTATCAAATGAAATGATCCTCATCTAGATTCTCATCTCGCTACTGTCAAAAAAACAGATAAACTGCGTTGAAGCTTTGTTCGAAAAATCCAGTGGAATTTCTATGGGAAATTTGTTCTAAATCACAATCAACAATGCAAGAATGTTCATATTGCAAACATCTTGTTGCAATGTCTCATGCAGAAGAGATTCTTCAAAAAAGAATAAATTTATAATAAATCATGTAAATTTTTCATTAGTTCACTATATTCGTATCAGTTTTAACTGTGTCTCAATTTTGATAATTTCAGAATGCACATTCAGCAAGAGTCAAGGAAGTTCATATGATCAGCAAAATCGCTTCAACGATATTCAATTGGGCGAAGCCATTCCTGCCATCCAAATTGGCTTCTCGGGTAAGATAGACGTTGCCATTTCTAGTATTTTCCTAAATAAATATTCATTTATTTCCATACTGAAAAGATTAAGGTTCACGATAGCGTTGAAGATGTATCCACATTTCTACCAAAAAAGTGTTTGCCGAAAGACTATGGAGGAGAATTGAAGAGTCTTGATGAATTGAAGGGTGAGTAGAATCACATATCATTTATGACTCTGTCTTCGAGCATATTGCCTCAAATTCTCCTATGAAAAGTTTTATATTAGAAATACAAACACTACATAGCAATCTAAAATCTTAGTGCTCTTAATAATTTTTGTAATGCCTTTTTGCTTTATACCTACTTTCTGTTAACACCCTCTACACCTGGATTAAAATAATATCTTTTCTCAGCAAAATCTAGAAAGATTTTTTGAAATTTCTCTAATTTGACGTAAGATAGACTTATGCTTCCGTTCGGAAATAATGATAAACTTTCTTAAAAAGTTGACTAGCTTCCTGAAAAATCTATTTCTAAGGTTTTAATTTCTGTGTTTTTAGTCTATTGATAAATTTCTCACTAATTTATTTTTATCATTGGAATTAATATAGATCTCATCTTTCAGATGATTGGGATCGCATTTATGCTGACCATCGACAAGATCTACTTCGATATATTGGCACAAAGGCACGTGAGGAATGTAGACAAGGAAGTTCTATTACGGATACAATGCAAGGGACTTTCAAAAAATTAGATATTGATTAACATGAGATTATAATATGAATGAAGTAATTTTTGAAAGTATAGGACTACGGGTATGAATGAATGTGTTTTTTTCTAATTTTGGAATAGGGAGATATCATGCTTACAGGAAAAACTTCATTCCTGTTTTTCTTTGCTTTTCATTGCTTTTCAGGGCCACATATTTTTTTAATTCTGTATTGATATTTCCTATATTTATAATCTTATATATATATATATATATATATATATATATATATATATATATATATATATATATATATATATATATATATATATATTTATATATATATCTATTTTAATATATATATATATATAAATATATATATATATAATATATATATATTATATATATACATATATATATATATATATATATATATATATATATATATATATATATATATATATATATATATATATATATATATATATATATATATATATATATATATATATATATATATATATATATATATAACCAACTTCATTAACATCCATGTTATGTAATTAAAACATATTTTAGATGTACACAATACTACGTGAATTCGCAGTGATATACACATCCTATGAACTTCTTTTCAGCAACTTCTTTGAGGAAACATCCATACGACGTTAATTTATATAGGTCTCACTAATGTTACATACAGAACATTACTGCAATAGTACAAATTAACATGTTTCTGAGATGATCACATTTTGTAGTTACTTTTACAACTTTCGAACTACTCTTTAGAAACTTCCTGCGACTGGGTGAGCTGTTTGAATGATGTATTCATACAATTATAAAAAAGAAGAAAACAGAAGACGGAAAAAACAATGACAAGTGACAAGCATGATATATGGCGGATCGTGGCGTGCAAGTAGGTTATAAGTGGTGGCAGCGTCGTTTTCAGTTTCGCGGTTTTATTTCAGTAAAAGCATTTTCTTGTTATAATGGACAAACAACAGTTATCGGTAAGTACTTATTCCAAAATCATAATTATTAAAACTTAAATATACTCATTTTGATACTTTAATCGGCTATTCAACATTGAAATTCCGGGTGGAGGGATATACCGTTGATATACCGTAACGTTTCGTAAAGTTTTGATAGTTTGAAATTTTTATAGTTTTAATATTAAAAAATTATTCTAATAAATATTCTGTAAACCAGCTATAAGGTATCAGTAATCTTAATCAATTCAGTTTTAAATCGTGTTAGGTTATATCAACTACAGCTTGATATATATATATAGTTGCACACAAATTCAATTTTTGTTAAGATGTGTCATATATCACTTTCCACACTTGTTATGTAATATGCTTACACTATTATATTTTTTTAGGTTGGATTCCCGGACAGGATATTTGTTTTTAGGTTGGATTTCTTTTTCTGTACAAGATATTTATTTTAAGGTTGGATCTTCTATTGCTTTTTTATTTTAAATGTATAGGGTGAACAACTAAGAACGGTTGTAGGCCACATCTCAGAAAAGAATATTGGTACAAATAAAAAACATTACCTTTTGGAAAGAAAAATCGCTAGAAAATATTTATGAGTTTCTAAAATATCCACTAGGGGTGGAATGAGCACTCAAATTCATAATACTGTGATTATCTCCAAAAAAGACATATACCAAAAGGTGACCTAAAAATGCAACTTTTGAAATCTTTATGATTGTATATTTAGGATACCTTTAGTTTTTCTTTTTTGGTGATAATCACCTTATTATATGTTTTTAAGTGTTCTTTCCATTCCCTAGCGGATATTTCAGTAACACAAAAATATTTTTCAGGATCATTTTCCTGGAGGTATTTTTTTTAAGTTGAATCATGATTCTTTTTTGAGATATGGCCGGCAGCCGGCGTTTTTAGTTGTTCACCGTGTATTTGCTGAAACATCTATAGGATGTAATCTAGGATGTTTGAGGTATATTATTTAGAGGTTTAAGTAATAACCATACAACATCTAAAAGAATATACTGTATCGTTTTTGAAATGTTGCATTCAGTTCATTGGTAAGATGTTGTTTCATAGACATTGCATCATCATGTACTAGATGTTAAAAGGCATTTCTGAATGTAACAGAAATGTTGCTTTTAGTTCATTATAAAGACTTCTTTTTGAGGAAGTTCTAGTAACATCACAGTAATGTAAAAAGGCAGCGCTTTAACATCGCTGAGAAGTTCAGTTGTAACATCACAAAAGTTAACAGCCCTAAGCTGGGCATAAGCGGTTGTGAAGATGTGCATGTGATGAAAACAAGAGGAAAAAAGGGAAGAACATTAGCACAATGTGATGTTAAATTAACGTGACTGTAACAATTATTTGCATAGTGGGTATATATATATATATATATATATATATATATATATATATATATATATATATATATATATATATATATATATATATATATATAACTATACTGGGTGTCCCAGTATACCTGTTCCAATAGGTTATCTCAGCCATTTCGAAAGATGAAAATTTGAAAATTTCATGATCTTCAATTCGTTCAAGGAACCTTCAACTGAAAAAAACAAAAATTGAAAGTTACTTCCGGTTTGACCGAAAGTGACTCTGACTTTTTCATTTCAAATAGCAACCTGCATAATATGTTTTGCAATTTTTTATTTTTACTCGAAATTATCTTTCCAACAATGTATCACACTTTGTATTTTATATTTGATTTGATGATACAATGAAACTTTCAAATTTTCATCTTTCGAAATGGCTGAGATACAGGCTTGGAACAGGTATAGTGGGACACCCGGTATATATATATATATATATATATATATATATATATATATATATATATATATATATATATATATATATATACATAACTTTTTAATAATTATTAGCAATGCCAGGCTTGGTGAATCTCAAAAAACTCGATTTTATTAAAAAGTTAACGTTTCTCCACGATACTCGTGGCTTTTTCAAAACTTTTGAAATATTGAAATTTCTTTGACATTTATTGATTTGAAAAAATTTGAATAGTTGCAAAAGACTACTCTGTTTCATCAAAAATTTTTTCAGCGGTGGCCGTTCTCTGTTATTTATTACGTGCTATTCAGTCCAATATTAACATTCAAATCTGTTATTATTAGATGGTAAGGGATACCACAGAAACCTTTACCTACGTAATATTCGAAATAGGTTCAAATTATTTTGATTTTGAAACGTCAAAGAATAGGATAGTATTTATCTTTTTTTCAAAAATGTTTTTATTACGGCTGTGGCCGTCTTGAGTTATTAATTACGTGCTATTCAGTCCAAGGTTTCTGTGGTTTCTCTTACCATCTCATAATAACAGATTTTAATGTTAATATTTGGACTGCATAGCACGTAATAAATGAAAGAGAACGGCCACAGCCGAAAAAAATTTTGATGAAACATAGTAGTCTTTTTTAACTTTTCAAATTTTTTCAAATCAATAAATGTCAAACAAATTTCAATATTTCAAAAGTTTCGAAAAAGCCTCGAATGTCGTGGCGAAACGTTAACTTTTTAATAAAATCGAGTTTTTTGAGATTCACCAAGCCTGTTATTGCTAATAAGTATCAAAAAGTTAAAAATAGTTCGCAGGCAACAACAATTCAAATAAATATAATATATATATATATATATATATATATAAATATATATATATATATATATATATATATATATATATATATATATATATATATATATATATATATATAAATATATATATATATATATATATATATATATATATATATATATATATATATATGTTGAGTTCCGGGGTAAATGTCAAATACTGGGGTTGATTCACACAAATAAGAATAACTATTCAGACCAATTCCGTTTATTGCTCCATACGTTAACAACTTGTTCATACGTTCAAGCATACTCGACGACCCCTTTGTCTTGACTGTTCTCTCGTGCGCAGTAGTTCGTTACTGCTGCATTGGTAAGGCGCATGTCTGCTTCTACCACTCGTCCGTCCTGACGTAACAAATGATGGGGAGCGTAAAGGGGGTGTATAGGGATACCGTTAACACGGCCATCCTGTGATAAGTACGTCCTCGCACTGTGTCCATCTGTAAGCACAAAGTACGAAACAGAATTTTCGTTATACCAAAATCAACCAATATTTTTTTTTTTGACAAAGTCGTATTTCCACTTTTACATACTTCACGTCATATTTGAGTTTTTATAGAGTTTGTCTATATAATATATCATTTTCAATTCATAGCCACAAATTATGTAATATAATGATACCTACTACCTTTAAACATACTGATATCTTCTGCTTACTTCAACTTATATCAGAGATTTTTCTATTCATTGCTGTGATGTAATGGTACCTACTACCTTCAAAACATACTGTTAGTGTTTTACTATATAATATAATATTTTCTATTCATTGCTGTATTGTAATGGTACCTACTACCTTTAAAACATACTGTTAGTGTTTTACTATATAATATAACATTTTCCATTCATTGCTGCAATGTAATGGTACCTACTACCTTTAACACATATACTTTTACTACCCTTTTTAAACCTAGTGGTACTGCCACTATTTCATGTCTTGTGTGATCGCCACAAACATATAAGGCAACGTGAGATCGTCAAGTTCCTCTTTTTATTCATGCGGAGTGGGATCGCCACCTCCTACTTTCTTATAAATTATTTAATGGTTATTTGTAAATTATATAATGTTTCATTTCATGTCTTGTGTGATCGCCACAAACATATAAGGCAACGTGAGATCGTCAAGTTCCTCTTTTTATTCATGTATTACATTGCATTCAATAAACATCAGGTTGCATTGCAATCAACCCATAACTAATAAATTATTCAAAACGGCAACAATAATAAATGTAATTCATCTGTATTACATTGCATTCAATAAACTTTAGGCAGCATTGAAATCATTCACGTAACTAATAAATTATTCAAAACGAATCAATAATAAATGTAGTTCATCTGTATTACAATGCATTTAGCAAACTCTATTCTGCATTGAAATCATCCACATAACTAATAAATTATTCAAAACGAATCAGACAGCAGATCAATTCAACTCAACAAAAATCATAAAAGTGTTAACATACAAAAATTACTGATCTTACTCTTTTTGTTTATGTTGTGGCATGCCACGATGGTAATTACTTATGAGCTGCTACCGTCATCCGTCGACCTTGTTTATGTAGCACATATCTATCGTTCGTTAATAGAGCTCGAACAGTGTAAGGCCCTCGATATTTGTCCCTTAATTTCTCTCCGCCGGCATACAGAATCTTCTATAGCGACAAGGTCACCTATTGTAAACAAGTTGGCTCGAGGTAGCCTTGCGTCAAATTGCTGAACTGGATGGTTTCTACTGTTTCTTATTTTATTTCGGGCATCTGCGACATCCTTATTTGGGTCAATAATTTTATTAGTTGGCAGTGTGTCACCCAAAAACAGCTGTGTAGTCGCTAGTCTAGGAATTATTCCAAACTGAAGTACTTTTGGTGAGTATTCTGTCATCGAAGTTGAAGATTATAAGCATAACACTCTCAATATGATTTATTTTAACAGGAGCGCTATTCAAGTTCTTTATAGTAAACACTTTTTCGATGGCAAGCTTGTTGTTATGTAGTTCAAGCCCATCGCATGTTTCTCAATTCTAAGGCAAAGTCGTCTAATCACTTCCCATCACATAATAAGATCGATATCGCTTGGCATAACAATATCGGGAATAACCATAAAGTATATTTCTAGGGTCAGGGTCGGCAGTACAGCTATTAAATCACAACTCCCAATAGTGTAAACAACTTGTGTTCCGAGACACGAAAATGCATGTAGTTTTTTTTAATGGGTTTAATCTCACTCTTTAGTTTATGTCATACATGCTTAGAATTTCACTCCATCTGGTTACCGAACTCGGTTAGTGACTCACAATATCGGCTTTTTAGCGTTTCTTTCTCGGGAAAGGCAACAATTAAGTCATCACAGAAATTTTGTCAACTTCGACAAAATATACGCTTTTGTCAGGATCAATGCTGGTTTACTTAAATGATGTGAGCGCTAGTGTCGATATCAACGGCTGCGCAGTAAATCCGTCTGTTCTAGATGTGTTGGGCGTTGGCGTATAATACGTCGACGTCGCCATCTTGGACTGACGAGTCAATTCTAATAATTGTTGTTGTTGGCTCGCCAAGTTAACTAAGGATTCTTGCCATTATAATTTAGGTCGTTTTGGACTTACTGACCTGATATCTTCCTCATCAGCCACAACACTTTGCTCAGACACTTCACTGTCACGACGAATATGAATTATATTTTCTGCCATTTCAACTACTTATATAGTATTAATGTTTATTTATTGTCTTTTACGGCCACAGGGTAGAACACAGGATAATCCCACTTCTGATGTTAAATACCGGGGTAAATGTTAAATACTGGGGTTGATTTACACAAATAAGAATAACTATTTAGACCAATTCCGTTTATTGCTCCATACGTTAACAACTTGTTCATACGTTCAAGCATACTCGACGACCCCTTTGTCTTGACTGTTCTCTCGTGCGCAGTAGTTCGTTACTGCTGCATTGGTAAGGCGCATGTCTGCTTCTACCACTCGTCCGGTAGGGGGTGTATAGGGATACCGTTAACATATATATATAAGTAGAAGACATGCACCCAGAGCCATTAAAATTGATTGATGATGACAGTTCCAGGAAGTCGTCTATTGTTCCTATTGTTTGGGGCAGGTGTTCCTTTTGTTATGTGCAGGTGTGCGATCTATTGTTATACAGGGTCTATTGTTATACATGACAGGTCGTAAATCATGACAGTTCTATTGTTATGTGCAGGTGTGCATTCTTTTGTTATACCCGATCTATTGTTAGACCAGGTGTTTGGGGCAGATGTTAGGACAGGATCGTATTAACTAATGATTGAGGATTGTGAGAATTGAATTTTTTTCACAATTTTAGACCAAAATTCGTAAATCGTATGAAATCCACCCCTGACATTCGACGTGGGTAATATTTCTAAGAACACACACACACACACACACAAAAGGTTGACGCTCACAAAAGCGGGTGGCTGGTCTTTTGTTCCTATTGTTTGGGGGGCAGGTGTTCGGGACAGGACCGTATTAACTAATGATTGATGATCGTGGGAATTGAAATTTTTTTTTTACAAATTTAGACCAAAATTCGTAATTCGTAAGAAACCCGGCCCTGACATTCAACGTGGGTGGGTATTTCTAAGAAAACACAAACAAAAGGTTGACGCGGATATCTCTTCACAAAAGAAACCCGTCGCTGAGTTATTCAACGTGGGGTGGGCATTTCTTCGTGTGATTTCATAGAATTCAGGCGCGCCAGTGGTGGGGGTAGTTTCTATATTAACCTTAACAAACTCGGAAGAGTTTAGTTTACTTCTTTTATAGTTGTTGAACAGTTTCATTGTGCGTTATGTCGAATATGTTTGCCGGTTTTTTAAGATCCCTGTCTCTGGACATGATCATGAATATGTTTAAGCAGGGGCAATTCAGAACAACTGAATTACTAGATAGCGTTATTGATATTGTTAATGAAAAAGTTGTTCTGGAGAACTCATCAGTAAATTTAGATGAGTATAATGAACTATGCCTGGCCGCTCGCCCTGAATTGGTAAGCATTAATATATTACTAGTTTTCGTATTTTTTGACTCTATTTTTGCAGATGTCTTCACAAGTTAATTTACCTGTGCCGTCGACATCAGGATATTTTAATATGGTACGTTAATTTTATTATTTGCAAATATCAGATTATATTAAATGTTTAATATTATTACAGTATGATCAACACCAAGGATTTCCCGAATATACGGACGCCTTGTTAGAGAACCAGGTTCGTTGAAATATTTTTCATTGTATTTTTCGTATTTTCTGACTCTATTTTTGCAGATGTCTTCGCAAGTGAATTTACCTGCGCAGTCGTGGGCAGCAGGATATGTTGATATGGTACGTTAATTTTATTATTTATAAATATCAGATTATATTAAATGTTTAATATTATTACAGTATGATCCACACCAAGGATTACCCGGATATACGGACGCCTTGTTGGAGAACCAGGTTCGTTGAAATATTTTTATTGAGATTTTCGTATTTTTTGACTCTATTTTTTGCAGATGTCTTCGCAAGGGAATTTGCCTGCGCAGTCGTCATCAGGACATTTTGATATGGTACGTTAAATTTATTATTTGTAAATATCAGATTATATTAAATGTTTAATATTATTACAGTACGATCCACACCAAGGATTTCCCCAATATACTAACACACTGATAGAGAACCAGGTTCGTTGAAATATTTTTTATTGTATTTTTCGTATTTTCTGACTCTTTATTTTTGTAGATGTCTTCGCAAGAGAATATAGTCGCTCAACCGTCGACATCTGGATATATTCATATGGTACGTTAAATTTATTATTTGTAAATAACCGATTATATTTTGAAAAATACTGAATATTGAATATTATTTCAGGCGCCGCTACACGAAACAGGCTCTGGATTACCCGGATATTCACAGTTAGAGAAACAGGTTCGTTGAAATATTTTATTTATTGAATCTTGCTAATAACATATTTTCCAGCCTTCCTTAGAGTCAGCCGTAACTACATAAACCTCGTCAGTACCAGTTCCAAATTTTACAGAAAATTCAATTCTACTGCCAAGGTGATACATTTCACCATAAATGACGATCAAGTTGGGGATAACCCCAATGAATGGCTAGAGGTAAGAATATTTTTCAATAATCTATATACATTTGCATAATTTTGTTTTATTTTCAGAACGTAATTAAGGAACTGTTACGGAGAGGTTTAGAAGATTGTGCCCCAGGCGATTATGTCGGTCTAAAGATCGATAATGCCAATATACCTGAACGGCCAATCGGTATTTCTCTAAGGAAGGCTGAGCAATACGATGCGGCGGTTGTTATGGATGTGTTAACGAAAGTTTTACAGAGTAATGAAAGCTTTTTCACCAAAGACTTGTTAACACTATCCATAACAAGAATTTCTCTGCCAAGCGGAAGTGGGTACGCTAAATTAACAGGTGAGTCAGCGGAGGACTATTGTAGCATAAAACTAAAAAGTTTCATAATTACACCTTATGCAAACGACAATATGTGTTTCGCTAGGGCATTAGTTCTAGCAATTGTTTTCAAAACAGAGGGGTCTAAACAAGTAGAACTAATGCTCAGAACTAAAGATATATTAGATAATAGAGCGCTTATACTATGCGGTAATGTAGGCATTGACAGATATACAGCTTGCAATTATGAGCATATTGATTTATTTCAAAATTATTTAGTGAATTATTCAATTATCGTTTACAATTCGCGGGACGGATCCACTACCTGTTACGAAGGGCCTCGTGACCATAAACGAGCAACTTTAAATTTATATCTTGAGAATGGGCATTACAATGTAATAAAATCGTTGACGGGTGCCTTTTCAACACAATTCTTTTGTGAAATGTGTAGAAAAGGATACTCTAAGTTTACGAAACATACAAACTGTCCGTTCATGTGTCCTTGTTGCCACACGTTGCCATTATGCGACGAAAAGGTAGATTCCATTGTATGCGACGTTTGTAACCGCGATTTTAGAGGTAGAATTTGTTTCGAGAATCATAAAAAGTCTTTATGCTCACAATTGAAGAGGTGTCTATCATGTCATAAATCTGTTTGGAAGAGTAAAAGGGTGCACAAATGCGGATATACATATTGCTCAACTTGTGGTTGTGAAAAACCAATTAGACATGATTGTTTCATGAGAGTCTGTCCAAACATTCAGAAAAATAAAAAGTTTGTTTATATATTTTACGATTTCGAATGCACACAAGACACCCCTAATGAAAAAGGTCATTTCGAGCATTTACCTAATTTGTGCGTTGCACAGAATATTTGTAATGTATGTCTGAATAACGATGATATATCACAAAGTTGTCAAACGTGCGGGACACGTCAGCATATATTTAAAGAAAATCCCGTGGAAGAATTTCTAAAGTATGTATCGTCGTCATTCAGAAAACATAACATTTTCTGTATAGCGCACAACAGTAAGGGTTACGATAGTTTGTTTGTTTTAAGGGCTATTATGAAGAATGTCAAAGCATGGAATCCTAAAATTATAAGCAACGGTACCAAATTAATGTCGATAAAATGTAATAACATTAAATTTATAGATTCGTTAATTTCATGCCTTTACCATCTATCGAAACTCCGCCTGCAAACTTTTGGATTTTGAAAGGAGTCAAAGGATATTTCCCTCATTTTTTCAATTACAGGCAGCAATCAAAATTATACCGGTCCTCTTCCAAATTACGAATTTTATGCACCTGACGCGATGAACACTACTGACCGCGAAAAAATTTTTGTTTGGTATAATGAAATGATAAATTCAAATTTTATTTTTAATATGGAAACAGAAATACAAAAATATTGTGATTTCAGATGTGGATATTTTGAGAAGAAAGCTTGTTTAAAATTCAGAGATACTTTTATATCGTCCACAGATTTAGACTCCCTTTTTAGAAAGTATTACAATAGCTGGTGCATGTAATCAAGTATATACGTGAAATTCTCAACAAAGAATACCATTAGGCATAATACCCCCTAAGGGTTATAGAATGAAAGATAATTCATCTATGGGAGCTTTGAAATGGTGTTGTATATGCAGGGTGTTTTGAATACCAATATACAGCATGCAGGTTCGGGTAGAGAAATGAGATTACCTGAAGGAATTTTGGTTGATGGCTATATAGAATCCACAAAAACTGTTCTTGAGTATAACGGGGCTATTTCCACGGTTGTAGAAAGTGTTTTAAACACACCACTATTGAGTTAGCGTCGCGATAACAAAAAGAAGAACAAATGTTTCAAAAATATGAATCTACAATAGCCAAACAACGTAAAATTCGTTCACTTGGGTATAATCTCATTACTATATGGGAATGTGAATTTAACGAGTTTTTGAAAAGTAATCCGGGTTATGAAAGCTAATTTGGACAGACACATATGAGCAATATAAAAATCCCTTGAACCCCCGGGACGCATTTTTTGGAGGTAGAACTAACGCTGTTTAGGTTACATCACAGCGTCAATACTGATGAGAATGAAGAAATTCATTATTATGATGTTTGCTCGCTGTACCCCTTTGTAAATAAATATAAAAAAATTGTCCTATTGGACATCCAAGGTCCATATAGGTGACGAATGTTTAGATATAGATTTGAATAAGGTAGAAGGTCTTGTAAAGTGTTTAGTTTTACCTCCACAAAACCTGTATCATCCCGTGCTTCCCTACAGATGTAACGGTAAACTTATGTTTCCACTGTGTCGTACGTGCGTTGAAAATCTCCAGCAAGACGAGTGTCTTCATACGGACGAAGAACGCTCGTTTATCGGAACGTATGTTGCTGATGAGTTACGCAAGGCAATCGAACTAAATTATACAGTAATAAAAATATTTGAAGTTTGGGAGTACGAAGTTACGCAATATAATACGGAAAGTAAAGAGGGTGGGTTATTCACAGAATATGTTAATCAATTTTTGAAATTAAAGCAGGAAAATAGCGGTTGGCCATCTAATTGTTGTAACGAACAGGATAAAATCAATTATATAGAAGAATATTTTCAAAGGGAGGGGATAAAATTAGATAAAGATAATATTGCGAAAAATTTGGGTTTCAGATATCTTGCTAAATTAATGCTAAACAGTTTTTGGGGTAAATTCGGTCAGAGGGAAAATCTACCCCAAACTTCAATTATTTTAAATCCTAAAGAACTTTTCAAACTAATTGTAGATCCCGCGAAAAAAGGCAAATCCATTTTATTCATAGATGACGAATGTATTGTAGTAAATTGGGATTATGTCGACGAAGCTATTTCACCGTTGAAAACTGTGAATGTAGCGATTGCCGCGTACACAACAGCAAGTGCGAGGCTCGTGTTGTATGAATATTTGGAGAAATTGGGGCAAAGGGTTATTTATTTTGATACAGATTCTATTTTTGTAACGAAGAAACCGGGTGAATGGTTACCTGAAACTGGAGATTTTTTGGGCATGATGACCAATGAGCTTTTTGGGAATGCAATATCGGAAAAGCACAGTGTCCTATACATGACAGGATTTCATAAGTTCCATATGACCCTATAACTCGTATGAGTTTATATAAGTGTTCTGCCCTGATACGTAAAACAGGACTATAATGGATGGTATTGATAAAGTTAAGGGTGATCACACTCCTCAAGCTATAAGACATATCGTAAAACTGATTTAATTTTGAGACTATGGGAAATCATCTAGTAATACTAAGCGGTGAGGCGTCTTAATTGTATAGGACAACTCTTAAATGTCAGGAAGATTGGATAGCGCTGATCAGAATCTATTATCAGATTTGTAGTATCGAAAGCAGAATTCAAAGAAATAATCTGTTCAGTTTAATAAAACACGACGGTTACCGTGAGTTAGTTTCGATAGGCGTACCGGTAATACTGGTGTTTAAGGTTTGAGATATGATATATAGTAAGAAGTTATTTAATTTTAATAAAT
>JARQZK010002266.1:242500-312590 GCA_030704885.1 Cynegetis impunctata | reverse complement strand
GCCCCAAACAGAGACATTTTCACTAGTAAAAAGTAAACACTGCCAACAAAAATAATTTATTTTTTACCTGTGATCCGGTTAGGCAAGGATTTCTCTCATAATTCCGTGTATTGAAACCGCGCGGTTTTGTTTTCCTGTTACGGCCTGCACCAAATTGTTTAATTCAGGGGTAGGTTTTTTTTGTTTTTATCAAAACTTTATCCTCATAACTTAGGCGCACTAAGTTATGGGATATACAAATATTCTAACTCAGTCACCATTGAAATTTTTGAAATTAATTTCAGTAATCAAACTCATTTTAAAACAATACGCGTAACACGAGTTGATTCCGGCGTCCATTATTCAGACAGTACGAATACGAATTACGATCATACTACGATTCAATCAACGACTTTTACTCGATGTCAGGGAGATTCTATAGTTGTGATTGGTCGACATTGTATAAGGGCTCTGGAGTTTATCGGTGTTGCCATGTACATGTGTTTTGGTTTTCTATTTCAATGAAGTATATCATTCGGAGTATTAGTTTTTAAGTGGTGTGAGTTTGCTTTTTTCTGTGGCCAGGCATAATGAACGTGAGAATATACCTTTCTAAGCTTTCCGCAGCGTTGCCACAAATCTTGAAATGAATAAAATGCAGTAAAATGTAAATACCTTCTATCTTAATTAATAAATTATATTATATAATGTAGGTTGAAAGGAAGGTAGGTTGCATCATAAATAATATGATTTTGATTAATATGAATATGCTGAATGCTGACTATTCAATATAATATATATATATTAGTGATACACGGAATATTATTGAGGAGGCTTAGCCTCCTTAGCCTCCTTTGACTAGCTGCCCCTGATATATATATATATATATATATATATATATATATATATATATGTTTATATATATATATATATATATAAATATATATATATATATATATATATATATACTAGCTGTCCCGGCAAACGTTGTTCTGCCATATAAATTATTTTCATCTATCTATCTTTCTATCTATTCATCTATCTGCCGATGTATATCTACCTATCTAAGTATCTATCTATCTATCTAGATAGTTATCTGTCTTTCTATCTATCTATCTAGATAGTTATCTATCTTTCTATCTATCCATCTATCTATCTATTTATCTATCTATCTATCTATCTATCTACATATCTATCTATCTATCTGACCCGGCAAACGTTGTTCTGACATATAAATTATTTTTATCTTTCTATCTATTCATCTATCTGCCGATGTATATCTACCTATCTAACTATCTATATATCTATCTAGATAGTTATCTGAAGAAGGATTAAAATAAATCCGAAAGCTTGGCAAAGATAAACAGAGTATCATTGGTGTGAACTAGGCCGATTCCCTTAGAAATTGAAACCTTTTAATTGTGCGACCATTATAGATATTAATCATTATATATATATATATATATATATATATATATATATATATATATATATATATATATATATATATATATATATATATATATATAGATATAATTATATTATACTATATATATATATATATATTATATATAAATATATATATATATATATAATATATATATATATATATATATATATAAATATATATATATATAAATATATATATATATATATATATATAAAACATGTCAACGTCTGCTTCTATATATGTGGGATAGACAGATATTTTTGCTTGTTTTATATATATATATATATATATATATATATATATATATATATATATATATATATATATATATATATATATATATATATATATATATATATATATATATATATATATATATATATATATATATATATATATATATATATATATTAGACATTTTGTCCTAAATCGTGTTTTGGGAGTTCTAAAATGAATAAAAAAACTCAAAAGGTGAGAAATTGTTCATGAAAATTTAATGTACGCGTTCTAGTGAATTTTGTAATACGAAATATATGATAGTTCAAGGTAACAATCGATTTTCCTCTACTGAATATTATGTGTTTGATAACTAAAACCTCCGCAAACACTATATGAAATTTCATTATAAGGTCAAAGTTGCTGCAATTCTGACGTAATCTGCGAACTTTTGGTTCCAAATAAGTTACCTACTATTATTTATGTAATTTTTGTTATCGAACTTGATTGTGAGCTATATGTAGGAACTTAATCTTTATGCAAATATGGAGAGATTATTCGATATATAGTCTTTCACTCACTTGAATGATTGCATTTAGATTATCAAAAGATATGCACTAAACCATAATAACGAAAATATTAAAAAATTAAATTAAATTTGGTTGCTCAAATTCATATAATGTAATGATTTTTTAACAAAAATTAAACTTGAATTTACTACGTTTACTACCAAAAAAATACTTCGAAAAATATTATACTGCGATTGCAATTTCGGTCACTAGACCTTCATCGGGCAGATTGAGTTAAGAACTGAATACAGAATTATAGATTTGCGCTTACGGGTGGGAAAGAATTATTGCAGGTACCTAAATAGACAAGAGGAACACATTTCAAGATGGGCTACTAGATGTGGATTTCCCAAATTCATAAAATGAAATGTTCTTAGAAAAATCATTATTGTTTGAATACTTTAAATATAGGAGAATGTATCAAGTCAATCTGGTAGTTCAACAAGATATCTTTTGCATTATGATTGAGTTTGAAAATTTTTCATGATTCTAAGTAAGTAAGTTTGTATTCCTTTCGGTGGTTTTCACGTGGGTGTCGTGAAAACCACCACCCGTTTCCACAAATAGATAACTTTCAAATTATGCACAAATTACCTGCAATAATTCTTTCCCACCCGTGAGCGCAAATCTGTAATTATGTATTCAGTTCTTAACTCAATCTGCCCGATGAAGATCTAGTGACCGAAATTGCAATCGCGTTGTACTATTTTTCAAAGTATTTTTGTGATAATAAACGTAGTGAATTCAAGTTTTGTTTTTGTTAAATCATGTTAAATTATCACGTAGTAACGACGGATTCCATCAACTATATAATGAAAGAGTTTGATTTCATCTTCATGATTTTATGAATTTTCAAAACGTAAGGCTTATGAATTCCCCGAAAAATGTGGGGAGCGGATGGACCTACCCTCTATTTATCCAAATTCACCGTACGTTAATATGACACATATTCTCTTATCTCATATTCCCAAGGCACAAGACGTATAAACTTTTCACCACTGTGAACGCTGCTTCCAGTATATCCCGAAGTATTATAACTTTCTCGACAAAACACATCTTGTTATTCAAGTAAACTAAAGTAGTATTATGAAGTAAAATAAGAGAATCACACTATTTAACTACTTGTAGATGTGACTACATTAAATCCTTTCTACCATGAGAAGAAATAACTGTCTTTTTCACTTGATAACAAATTGATGACTTTAAAACCTGTATAATAGAAACATTACTTACCGTTTCAAGCACTAAATCGACGAAAAATTGATTAAAAAACACATAATTTGAAATTGAAAAAAGAATGAATCAAAGAATTAATGGTTTTGTTAATTCACATATTTTTTAAATCTTCCAAAATAGAGAATCGGAATAAATGTGCAATTTTAACCTACAGCAAAAGGTTATTTCTATAATTTCCTAGCTTTTTCATCTCAAAGTTCGCTTCGCTATTCTGATGGATAAGAGAAAATTGTAAACTGTTGCTTTTATATGCGAGATTGCTAGATAGTTCGTCTTTTTATTTCGATAATTATATACACGTATATATATATATATATATATATATATATATATATATATATATATATATATATATATATATACATATATATTTATAGATGATGGAATCGCAGGTAGAAAGTACAAACTGTTAATGACTTGAGAAAACACAATAGGCACAAATATACAATATTACATCTAGAAAAGATTTAACAACAGTGAACTATTCATATCTAATTGGTCATTTAACAAACTATTGGATTGTTTCATAATATTAATTTCAAGAGGTTCAAATAAATGCAGTTTATAGCCTTTCTTTTCTATATGTAATATTTCAAATTCACTATTAAAAATATGAGTATGTTCTAGGAGATATGATGCATAAGTAGAATCTAATTTTTCATTGTCGTAACTTCTTTTATGTTTTGATATTCGATTTCCAAAGTTCCTGCCAGTTTGGCCAACATATACTTTAGGACATGAACCACAAGTTAGCTTGTTAGATCCCTGATTTATTTTGTTGTGTAGTTTTATCTTTTGAATTTTTAATATGTTTTCCAATGGTATCCTGAGTTAAAATGCTATTTTTGAATTTCGATTAGACAAAAAGGTTGAAATTTTGAGTGTTGGGTCACCTATATAAGTTAATAATTTAAAGTTTTTATCATTATCTATTACTTTCGGATATACTTGAAAAATGCCTGCATTATACAATCTTCTTCTTAAAATATTATCTATTATTATTGGAGGATATCCATTATTGTGCGCTATTTGTTTTTTGACTTGCAATTCCTTAGTGTAATTTTCCTGTGATAACGTTATATTATTGAGTCTATTTATCATGCTATTAAATGCTGCTAATTTATGTAGGTAAGGATGTAAAGACGAATTATGTAATTATGTAAACATAGTGAAAATCAAAAAGTGTGAAGTGTTATTTACAATATTATAATGGATTTTAATCAAGTATCGGCCGAATCAATGAGTTATATATATATACATATATACATTGTTTATTGTTGTAGTCGGTATAGTAGTTAACTGTTCCACTTTTCAACGAAGAAAGCATGGAAAGCCAATTCTTAGAAAATTGTGTTCAATTTTTCACAAGAAAACAGAAAAGGTATATTCTATAATAGATACATATATATATATATATATATATATATATATATATATATATATATATATATATATATATATATATATATATATATATATATATATATATATATATATATATATATATATATATATGTACCTATTATAGAATATACCTTTTCTGTTTTCTTGTGAAAAATTGAATACAATTTTCTAAGAATTGGCTTTCCATGCTTTCTTCGTTGAAAAGTGGAACAGTTAACTACTATACCGACTACAACAATAAACAATCGAACTTTTGTTTACATGGGACATTATCTTCGGATGTTTCCACCGCCTTCTGAAATTATCTCCATATTTTATCGTAAATATACTTAGAAAGCGGACATCAGGATTAACCGTTTTTGCCTTCACTCGTTTTGTCATTTGAAAAGTTTTGTAATTAACTCAGTGCCATTTCGTTCGAATATGCCATCGCAAAATACGATGCAATTCAATTACTAGCTGAATTCAATTTAATCATCTTCCGGAAATTAGTGGAATTGAATTATTCTGATACTATAAGGTAGTATTGATACTTTATAAATGGAGATTTTGTTTTAAATATTCCAGATTTTATATCTCTCGACTAGTTATTCTTTCTACAGGTTGGTTAATTCTTTGAATATAATAAATGTTTTGATTTACTACGTTGATTAGCACTTGAATATCTATAAATCTTGCTTTAATGGTTTTTGTCAATAACTTATATTTATATATATTATATATATATATATATATATATATATATATATATATATATATATATATATATATATATATATATATATATTATATTATATTTTCTGGTAGTATTGTCTCGGATAGAACGAAAAGAGACCAAATAGTCGCTTATGCAGACGACACGGTCATAGTAACGAAGAGAATAGTTATATAGATCCTAATGCCCGGGGGGATAAATGTTACCCGATTGGTGTTAGGATCTAATAACGCATGTGGTGCATACAAGATTTTATTTTTCACGAAAAAATTATTTTCTTATAATGAAAAATCGATTTTGAAATCGTTTCATTGCTCCTGTACTTTCCATTTTCTTTCTCATAGTAGGCATGTCATTTGTTGATATTTCGATGTTAGTGAATATTTTTGCATCATACTTAGTGTGTAGTCTTATAGAATTAATGGAATTGAAAATGAATTTATCCAAGAATATCATAGAAAACGCAGCCAAAGCTGCGAATAATTCATTGCCGGAGAAATCCAGAGTCGTATACGACAAGGATTATGAAGTATTTAATCAATGGAAGTTGCTTCATTTCTCCTCGTACAATCAGCGGGCGTTATGATCCATTATGCCCGTTCATTACGCCCTAGGGCATAATGAGTGTATTTATAGCAATCGTATCTAAGGTAAAATCAACAAATAATATACAAGTGAAAAATAAAAAAAATTATGAAACCAATGCTACTGGAAATAAAAACAGAAAATGAAAAGATGGAATTAAAACTAAGCAGCAGTCGAAGAAAGATAATGAGATTTTGAAAATAGTGTGAAAACAGAATTATAAAAATGGAGGAATATGAATTTGATTTGGTTTTAAATATCTGGTGGTCACGATCAGCAGCATCGGAGAACGAAGATCAGAAATAGATGAAAAAATAATAGCATCAAATATGGCGTACCTTGCCAAATAGAAAGTATTAAAGAGTAAATTATAAACAAGGGTCACTAAGCTAAAATTTTATAACAATATAATAAAGCCAGTGATGATGTATGGAGCATGAACGATGACAATGACAAAAAGAGGAGAGAAAGAATTAAAAATAATAGAACGAAGAATAGTAAGAAAAATTCTACGCGCAAAAAGAGTTGACGGCAATGAATACAGGCAATGGATGAATTATGAAATATTGAGAGATATGAACGGCGAAGATATAGTGAAAAGAATAAAGAAGCAAAGGATAGAATGGTTCGGAAATGAACAGAAAAGAAGAGAGCATGCAACGGTCTGCTCAGTACTGCAGTGGCAACTGGGGGTAGGAGAAGCCGAGGAAAACCTAGACCTAGAGGTAAGTAGATGAAGGAAGTGGATGAGGATTTAAAAATTACAGGTATCGCTAGATTGAAAGAAAAAGCTAAGGACAGGACGTTATGGAGAAGAATAAGTGATAAAATATTGAAATTATGGGGATTGATCCCCTCCAGAAAGCGGATCTAGAAATCATTTATGCAGCGCAACCCCTCGAGAGGAGACTAGCTATTGTTTATTATCATTATTATTGTCTAGCATATATTTTAACATACGATTAGTCTTATTAACAAGAAATATTGATCATATAGAGGTCAACCGCAATTAATTACAAACAAATGTGTTTGAACTCCGTAAAGCAACATATACTGTCATTCTAATTATCATTACTCAGATCTTCATAAAATCTTGAATGCGGAATCATAAGCATCGAGAATCGAGTAAACAACACAAGTTTTAGGAGTGTGTTCATGATATTAATAATACCTGTAAAAGTGGTAACGAATTCTTGGCTGCTTTCAAGCTTTCAGGTGGTGACTCTACTGTATCATGTTCGCAGGTTGAACTGGAACTACTGTTTGAAGTTCTGACGGCAGACCAAATCCGCTTCAGTCCCAATTCGCGCAGTTGTTTCTGAAATAAAGAAATGATTGATAAAAACAGATGCAGAAACGGAGGAAACGTTGCATTGAAATCTTTGGCGTAATGCCAATATATTTATACCGAGCATTATATGTCTGCCAATTATGATAATGCAGTGAAAATTAAATCTAGATATTTACTATATTCTATTAGTTATATGCTTGATGAAATGTTATCGGTTATACGTCAAGAACAAGTGAATTTTCAAAGTAATATACCACATGTATAATTGAAAAATTGAATGAAAACGAGTGAACAGCTCATTTGGTTTGAGAGAGCTGCTGAAGATGCCATTATGTAAAAAATTTATATATATATATATATATATATATATATATATATATATATATATAGGAGACATAAAAATTTCGAAATTCGTGGTCTAGAATGTGGGAATATACCACTAAAAATAAAATGAAAGTTAGTGTAAGTTAACTAGTTGTTTATATACCAAGTGCGTTATATAGATCCTTATCGTGCGTTAGGATCTAGTAACGCACGTGGTGCATACAAGATTTTATTTTTCACGAAAAAATTATTTTATTATAATGAAAAATCGATTTTAAAATCGGTTCATTGCTCCTATACTTTCCATTTTCCTTCTCATAGTAGCCATGTCATTTGTTGATATTTTGACGTTTGTGAATATTTTTGTCATCATATTTAGTGATTTGCTGCTTCCTTTATGTAGTCTTATAAAAATAATAGAAATGAAAATGAATTTACCCAAGAATATCATAGAAAATGCAGCCAAAGCTGCGAATAATTCATTGCCGGAGAAATCCAGAGTCGTATACGAAAAAATTCTATTTCGTCAAAAATATACCTACTAATTTCGATCAAATTAGTTTCACAAGTGGAACCTTTCGATTTGTCACCATTGAACCAGAATTTTTGAAATTAGAAGCAAAATGAACAATTTTCGAGGAAATCTGGACGTTGGATAGACTATTTACCGCTTTGAAGTACAATGTATTGTCCAGCTTTCTAATTTATATTTCTTGGTAACATAGATTTCGCTTAGAGGCCTCGGTAGCCCAGCGGTAACGTGTACCGTTTGTAAACCGAGGATTGTGGGTTCGAGTCCCACCTTGCTCTTGGGTATTGTGATCAAAAATAATTAATCTGTTGGGTCATTAGATTCAAGCCGGCCGGTCGGAACAGGCGTTAAACTGTAGGACCCTTGAGTTATAGTTATTAACGTAACAAGGCCGATATATAGCAAATAACGGATGAGGTTGGATATTGTAATCCGAGGCGCAGCCGAGGATTATAACTAACCGAATCCGTTATTTGCGTATCAGCCGTGTGTCGTTAAAAAATTTTCGTAATCCCGTTGAAAGATTATATTTTGATTCCGAATAAAGAAAAAACCTCGCACCTCGCAATTCTAAAGAAAAATCCCAACGTCGTGCACTCTGTTGTCATGGAACAGTTTGACAGTTTTATAAACAACGTCAGTTTTTTATGTTCTCAAGTACGCTTTAACGACGACCATGAATGAAATTGATGAAATTGAGGAACAAAATTCCTTCAGAAATATTGGGAGAATGTGGCGTTGAAGCAAGAATGTAAAGGTGGTTAATGAAGATGTTTTATTAGCCTATGCGAAATGAAAATCAGAGGTTTATTCTCCCATTTCGCTGTGGACCAAGATTTCAATGTTGTTATTATAAGCAGAATGATGTTTTGAAATAAATATTTGAACAAGTGATTTCTTAACGGTCGCCGGCCGTTATGAAATTATAACGGCCGGCGGCCGTTAACACTGACTTTTCAATTGTCATCTGAATACCGATAAATCAAAATAACAGTATGGGATTACGAAAAAAAAATTCGTTACAAATTTCCGGTTTAACGAAGCGCTATTAGGAGATACCTCAAATCGATGAGTAATCAGACAACTGACTGACGTCTGTATCACAATCATTCTTACAGGATCACTGTAATATGGAGTCTATCCTCTGCGCCACCTGTTGCTTATTTTTTATACGAAATTAGTGTACATAAATATAATGGGTATTTGAATATGAAACTGAATATCTTTTAGATTCTGATTTAAAAGATAAGGTATGAAAAACCAATAAAAGTGAAAATTTTTTTTCATTTCAAAGACACCTTTTGAGAAAACATAGAAACTCAGTCTTTATAAACATTGCAACACGACCAAAAAGTATTCGTACATTGCAACATTTGATATATAGTTTAATATTGAATTCATATACAGAATACCGTGATCATCCTTTATAATTTATTGCGCTATCAACATATAGCCTAGACAAAACTACGTTTAGTGGTTTTATACAGAGTATACCTACCTTCGTGATTAGTTCTTATTTGAAGTTATTGTTAAAATGAGTTTTTTTTTTTGATTATAGGTTCCTTCATATGAAAATATTTTTTTCTACTTCCGTATGTGAATTACTAACGTCACACATCGATAAAAATGTGTAAAGCTTCATTTCACGAATCGGTGTGTGAAGTGCCATGCTTTTCTTATGGGATTTATTTCACGCACCGGTGCCATAAGAGTCAATACAAATTCACACACCGGTCGCTGGTCTAGGTAGCGGTGGCGAGAGAAATTGACAGATATGACAGTTCCCGCAGAGTGAAGTTCAGAGTTACATCAGTTAATAGACCGTAAGTAGTAATTAATTACCCTCTTAATTAATAAATAGTACGACGAAATTTTGATTTAAACCGATTAGCCGTGTATTTCACGCAAATTCCTGATGGACAGCATTGAAGTACTCCCATCAACTCCTCCAAATATAACGTTAGCAGCCAGTGAAGCAAGTTCATCGTTATTGCCACAAAAATCGTTGGGAATTTACCAAAACACTTTGGAAAAGTTTATGCAATGGCGCAATACAAACAACGTCCAATCATTCTCCGAAAGGGTAATATTAGCCTACCTATCTGAATTATCAACAAAGGTTAAATCTTCTACCTTATGGAGTCACTACTCAATGTTGAAAAGCACCCTCAGTGTTAAGTACAACGTACAAATTGATGATTATCCGAAAGTTCGCGCTTTCTTGAAACGGAAAAACGAGGGATACATTCCTAAAAAATAACGCGTTTTGGAAAAGGAACACGTATTAAAATTTCTCAAAGAGGTACCCGATGAAAAATATTTTGACAATTTACAAAATTGCAATATAACTGTTCATAATAATTATTATTGTAATAAAGAAAATTAGTCAAATTTTCCTTTAATTCAATCTCTAAGTAAAAGGTCGTAGAAAAAGTATAGTGTGCACCACGTGCGTGAAGACTTTTTTACGATCGTGCGAATTGTGAAACTCGCCTGCGGCTCGTTCCACAAACTTCCACACTCGCGTAAAAAAGTATACTTCATGCACTAGATACACAATATACTATTTTCGATGACAAGAAATATTTGACA
The DNA here is from genome assembly GCA_030704885.1 of Cynegetis impunctata. NCBI lineage: Eukaryota > Metazoa > Arthropoda > Insecta > Coleoptera > Coccinellidae > Cynegetis > Cynegetis impunctata. The sequence continues at coordinate 301,697 of JARQZK010002266.1, read as the reverse complement.
CACCCAATAAATCCTGCACATTCAACTAATTGTCAGTTCATTATATAAGACAATTTTATTGAAATGTTATCTTGTTATTTCCCACGAAATGCTGCTTTGCGTCTACGTTAATATTCTGTTCACGTCGCTTCTTTATCGTGCACCAATTAATTAAATTAGACAGATTTGAGATGCAAAAAATTCATTTCGGAATATCTTTTAGGGCACTGAATTCAGTTTGCGTAGCATGGCTGATTCCACATTGTGCTTGGTGGAAAGTTAGAGACGTTTCTCTAAGAATATGCAAAATTAATGGTCAGGATAGACCGTCTCAGTTTTTTTATCGAATGTGAATACCCTTTACAGTGCGGACCTTGAAAATGGATATGATGGCAAATTACTTGTCGTAACTCAAGCAGAATTGTTGAAAATGAACGCGATTAATCAAGTGACGGCTCTACTTACACTCACACTCTACTTTTCAGTTAATTGATGAAATTCGTCTTTATAATAAGCATCGTCAAAATAGTGTCATTTGAAACATTTGTATATTCAACTTTTTCCTGTTCATTGACGGAAATTTTGCCATTACCCCTAATTAAATTCAAAATTATTTCACAACCAAAAACCTGTGTATTCTAACGGCATTATGTCAAAACTTGAGATGTTGGAAATTCAAGAACTAATTTGACTTGTACCTAAAGTGTATATAGGCAGACACGTTGAATCTTCGCTAACCACTTCAACCAAAACAATTCGCATTTATACTAATAAACAATAAACCCTACAAAATTATTGAGTAGGTATTGAAGTTTTAAAATGAATAATAGAATAGTACAAATGGTAATGTGTTTTTAAATTCCCTATTTCGTATGCTCTATAATGTAGTTATGTATTGATAGGAGAAGAGGAAACTTAGGTACCACCTACACCTTCTTTTTCTTTGTTTTCATACTCAAAGCTCTTATAAATAAGGATGGCGTATAGCTAAAATTTTCATATATGTGTTATAAATAGATTGAATTGAAATGTATTTGCAATAATTATCGGGAGAATACTTTTCTGGCGTCTTCACCATTTTATATAATTTTTCACGTGCTTATTGCAAATGTAAAGCACATAATATTCAAATTTAATGAATAGTGGTTAAATTTCTACCTGTGGGCAACCATTAATATAACAAATCTATTTATAAACCCTCATATATACTTGTTTCATTTATTTCAAATTTTTTTAAATTCTTGTCAAGTTGTTGTATTTCCAACTAAAATTTAAGTTTATTCATCATACCGTGTTATAGTGTAATATACTATGAGCTTATTATTTTAACTACAACGATACTTCAATCGTTATAGCCTAATTTTGATTTTTATAAATATCAAAAATGCATTTCAAAGGATTGACTCAAACAACAACAAATTCTGCGGTATTCATGAGAATATTTGTGATTTTATATATCCGAAACTGTTCATTAAAACTCTTAAGTATTATTATTTTCCATTGGTGTATGAAAAATACGAGATAATAGATGCTAATAGATGATAATATTAGAACACCCAGTGTCACCTAGCCTCGAGTAATCAACTCTGATGAGATCAAACTTTTAGAAACAGCTGTTTATTGTTTTGCAGCTGAAGTTTGATCAAATAACCATAAATTACCATTGTGCTTGAAAACTTTTATTCAATTTTCCATCGATATGTAATTTTTCATATTCATTCTAAATGTAAATCAAATATGTCTGAGATAGTGAAAGATAATTGAGTGAACTCTAGTACCATGTGCCGAAAGACAATTGGGAGCGAACACAACCACAAACTTCTTTTATATATTTTAGTTGACATGGAAACATTCTTTGTACGTTTGTGTTCGTGTGCGGATTTAATAGGATGAAATGAAATGTCAATTTTGATTTAAGACTCACAAAACTTAATTTATTTCTGGAGGGTCCCGACGTCGGGACTCATTATTATTCCACGTGTTCACTTTACACCTAGCTCTAGGATAATTACAGCAATGAAAACTACTGTAGGGATATGAAAATGATTTCCTACTGAGAAATAATCTCAATTAGTTTGAAACTTGTGTTATGTCCGGGGTTTTCATACTACAGGCCCCTTTCTCAATATTTTCAAAATTGTACTGATTATTTGTAACCATCTTTGTATTTTCTCTCTCTACACAATTTCTAATTTATTTATTCCTTGTATTCGCTGTATCGGAGAAATTGAATCATTTTGCACTCAGCATCTGAAGAAAGTGAAAAGTTTCATCGAAACGTGTATCATACGCATTTTCTCTAATAAACGTGTGAATTAATTTTATTAACCATTGTTTCAATCTTCTTCTTCTTCTTTGCGAAAGCTAATAGCTCGTTTCACCCAATCTCAACCCCCCACATCTCGTTCCTGCGATATTGATTATTGAGTTCCAACTGTCTTTACATCTTTTTGGCGGTCTTCCTGGAGGTCGATGTGATGCTGGTTTTTCATTTCTTACCATCTTGGCCAGCATGTTATCTCCCATTCGTGATACGTGCTCGTTCCAGATTCTTCTTCTCGCTCGTATCCACCTTACTACATCCTGAGTTTGGCATTCTTCTCTGATTTCACTGCTCCTCCTCTGATCTCTTAGCGTATTTCCAGTAATTTTCCTGAGTACTCTCATCTCGTTTGTGCGTGCCATTCTTTTTGTTTCGGCCGTGTCAGCTCGCGTTTCCGCCGTGTATGTCATTACAGGTCTTACACATGCCTTATAAATTCTGACCTTGCTCGTGGTTGTCATATGGTTATCCTTTCAAATTGTGCTTTTTAGTGCACCTGCTATTCTGGCCGCTTTATTCATCTAGTGTCTCATACTTTTTTCAAGTTGCCATACGGTGAGATCATCATACCCAGATAGTTGAATTCGGAGACTTATTCGATTATTTTGTTGCTAAGCTCTAGCTTGCATCGGCGCGGTTCTCTGGCAATCACCATACTTCTTGTTTCAGAAGTTGATATTTCCATCCTAAGCTTCCGGGACTCTTTGTTAAAAGCCTGAAGCAACCACTGTAGACCACTTTCACTGTCCGCAAACAGCACAGCATCATCTGCGTAGCACAAGGTCTTCACGATTTTATGTCCCATTCTGTACCCTTGAATCACCTTCCTTACGCAGTCTATGATTTTATCCATCAACAAATTGAAAAGCAAAGTTCAGTGGTCAGTGCGTTGGGCTACTGAACAGAAGGTCGGTGGATCGAATCCCGGCCGAACCAAAGAATTTATGCGGAGCCACCTCTCGGAAGGCAATGGCAATCCACCGAGAAGTATTCTGCCTAGTAAAGCCTCTCTGTAAAGACGTTCGAAACCGTCGTGAAACTGTAGGTCCCTTCTATTCGTGTATCACGGTATCACGCACAACACGAATAGTTGTAGAGAGGTCACCTATGCCCGAAACCGGGGACGGCACCACAAGAAGAGTCGATCCCGTCTTGATTGTGGTGATATTGCCTGTATTCAGTTGTTTGATCGTCTTAATGTTTGAGTGTATTCCTCTGTGCTTCAGAGCGTCCTCAACATCCTTCAGATTTATTCTGTCAAAAGCCTCAGTTAAATCTATGAAGTAATTGTTTCAATATGTTTATTAATTTACATTAAGTATCGGTTTTATCAATACAAAATTTAAAACACATGGATTGATTTAACTAAAATATTTACTATATTTACTCGAACTATATCTTTGGAACTATTAACTCATTATGAATAAACTCAGAAAACTATTGATTACTACTTCGAGTGGAATTACATCAATTATTTCACTTTTGTTGATTTATAATTTTGTCAATACTTGAAATTTTCAATGGATATTCTAGTCATGAATTTTTAATCATCGGAAACTTTCCCTATTGGATCTATTTTCAAACCGACGAATTCTAATTTAGCGAAGCTGAAGCAACGAAATGATTCATAAATGTGCCATTAGCAGATTCATCCACGATGCACTAATCAAACTGTATGTACCAGACAGCTGAAGTGGTGCTCAATTATCCATTTCATTATTTTGCGTTTATGTATAAACAGTAACGATCGAAACTTTATGCCTCTAAATAAAAAATTTATTTTTTGGAGTTTATTGGAGTCCACTCCTTAAGAAACAGTTTCCATATTCAGCCCGAGGTATGAAAATTTTATGAGGAGTAAAATCGAGCGTTAACTAAAAGTGAAATGTAATTAATTAGGGTATACCGGCAACAGTTGAGGCATGTATAGGTATTTATATCTAGTGATACTTATATTTGTAGACAATAAACAAAATTATTAAGTAACTGAGATTGAATTCTTATCACAACGATACAGTAACCAACACATTAAAATAAAACTCAGTGCTTTTCATTCGTTCATACATAGGTTGTTCACTATTCCATTATCGGAAACAATTTTTCAAACCGAAGTTAATATAATCAAATTATTAGCCACTAATAACGGTTACAACGAAAGTATTCAATATACCCCACGCAAACCATTAATGAAGAACAAAATTACTTCTCAATAAATTATGTGCCGAATTTGAGTAGCAAAATTTGTAACAGACTATCGAAAAATAACGTTGAAACAATTTGTACAAATAAAAGAAACTTGAAGTCATTCTTGGTCAATAATAAAGAAAAATCTGACATCGGAGAAAACAGTGGTGTTTACAAAATATTTTGCGACGAATGTCCTGCTTTCTAAATTAGATAAACAGGAAGGAATATAAACATTCGTGTTGAAGAACATAAAAAGTAAATTTTACAAAATAAAAATACCACTGGCTTCTCCGAACATTGTATAAAAGCTAATCACTTCCTGGATTTCAACAAACCGCAATTGTTGCATTCAGGCAACAAAGGAAAGCGCCTTGGCCTTCTTGAAATTCTTGAAATAAGTTCGCCCTTAATAGTGAATTACCCCTTGTAAACGAACAAATTGATTTTCAGGTATCACCTTTTCTTTTGTCTATTTTATAAAATAAGATGTAATACTCTCCTGTAGTCAGTCTTGATAATGAGTTCATAACTCGAAACATGTCGACTATCCTTTACTGCTAAAAACAGTATCTCAATATTTTCATATAGTGAAACTTAAGCCAAGTACGTTTTAATCTAAAGTTTAAAAATAGTTAAGTGATTTAAGCAAATAAAATATTGAAAACTGATTTGAATGAAAATGAATAACGAAGAAGAAGAATCTGAAGAACACGTGGATGCAGTTTATTTTATTATTATAAAATTATTAACGAATGAGAAAATTCATGAAAATACCGTAAACAAAACTTGGGTTTTTGATCTACTATGATTTTCAATATATTTTGCTAAACATAACAATTGTTTCATGCATAGAAGAGAGGCTAAAACTTAATTTATTAGAAACCTCTGGAATCAATACTAGGAAAGGTTTCAATAACTTGTTGAATGATGAATTAGATATGATAACTTTTACACTATTATATTCCTACCAATAGATTATGTTTAAATTTTTCTATCTTCATTTGCATTTCCCATTTGTATATTAGTAAAATATTCAAATTCTAGAGTTAGTTAAAATTACTTTCTGAAGAAGCCACTGTGTTTGGCGAAACAATTGATATGTTTAACAAAAAACAAAACATAAAAATCAAAAACCTAAGTTTTATTCACATTACTCTAATATTTATCAATTTTTTCCATACGTGGAGCTCTTGACATCTTTGTCATTATAAAATAATATTGATTTTCATATCAATGACAGACATATATCAAATAACACTGTTATCATTTTGAATATTTATTCATTATTCAATGTCAGCGAAAGTAGTATTTCATCAGTGTCAGTCAGTCAACCAAGAAAAACAACTCAATTCTACTTGAGGAAAATAACAAATATAAAAGCTTTATCATCTTATTTAAGTGGAGGAAAATTCATTTTATTCCTTTATATGTTTTTTCTCGCTTATATGAAAGTGTTGTTATCCACGTTCAATATAAAGACGTAGAAAATCCTTTATGAGACGTTTTCGTTTTCTCTAAGCACCAAAATTAACTTATGCAGTCTACGAAGTGAAATATATTGGTTGCAAATATTAATATCAAGGAATAAAGTGCAAATCTTTTCGTCAAGAATTATATCGTTTTTATTCAATTTTTACATTCGACCTTTTATGATATATTCTGTAAAAATGAAAGTTTTTATTTCTGTTGGAAACAGTATTCATCGTTGGAACTGTTTTTACGTTGCTTTAATTAACAAATATAAAAGCTTTATCATCTTATTCAAGTGGAGGAAAATTCATTTTATTCCTTAAATGTTTTTTCTCGCTTATATGAAAGTGTTGTTATCCACGTTCAATATAAAGACGTAGAAAATCCTTTATGAGACGTTTTCGTTTTCTCTAAGCACCAAAATTAACTTATGCAGTCTACGAAGTGAAATATATTGGTTGCAAATATTAATATCAAGGAATAAAGTGCAAATCTTTTCGTCAAGAATTATATCGTTTTTATTCAATTTTTACATTCGACCTTTTATGATATATTCTGTAAAAATGAAAGTTTTTATTTCTGTTGGAAACAGTATTCATCGTTGGAACTGTTTTTACGTTGCTTTAATTAACAAATATAAAAGCTTTATCATCTTATTCAAGTGGAGGAAAATTCATTTTATTCCTTAAATGTTTTTTCTCGCTTATATGAAAGTGTTGTTATCCACGTTCAATATAAAGACGTAGAAATTCCTTTATGAGACGTTTTCGTTTTCTCTAAGCACCAAAATCAACTTATGCAGTCTACGAAGTGAAATATATTGATTACAAATATTAATATCAAGGAATAAAGTGCAAATCTTTTCGTCAAGAATTATATCGTTTTTATTCAATTTTTACATTCGACCTTTTATGATATATTCTGTAAAAATGAAAGTTTTTATTTCTGTTGGAAACAGTATTCATCGTTGGAACTGTTTTTACGTTGCTTTAATTAACAAATATAAAAGCTTTATCATCTTATTCAAGTGGAGGAAAATTCATTTTATTCCTTAAATGTTTTTTCTCGCTTATATGAAAGTGTTGTTATCCACGTTCAATATAAAGACGTAGAAAATCCTTTATGAGACGTTTTCGTTTTCTCTAAGCACCAAAATTAACTTATGCAGTCTACGAAGTGAAATATATTGATTACAAATATTAATATCAAGGAATAAAGTGCAAATTTTTTCGTCAAGAATTATATCGTTTTTATTCAATTTTTACATTCGACCTTTTATGATATATTCTGTAAAAATGAAAGTTTTTATTTCTGTTGGAAACAGTAGTCATCGTTGGAACTGTTTTCACGTTGCTTTAATTAACAAATATAAAAGCTTTATCATCTTATTTAAGTGGAGGAAAATTCATTTTATTCCTTAAATGTTTTTTCTCGCTTATATGAAAGTGTTGTTATCCACGTTCAATATAAAGACGTAGAAATTCCTTTATGAGACGTTTTCGTTTTCTCTAAGCACCAAAATCAACTTATGCAGTCTACGAAGTGAAATATATTGATTACAAATATTAATATCAAGGAATAAAGTGCAAATCTTTTCGTCAAGAATTATATCGTTTTTATTCAATTTTTACATTCGACCTTTTATGATATATTCTGTAAAAATGAAAGTTTTTATTTCTGTTGGAAACAGTATTCATCGTTGGAACTGTTTTCACTTTGCTTTAATTAACAAATATAAAAGCTTTATCATCTTATTTAAGTGGAGGAAAATTCATTTTATTCCTTAAATGTTTTTTCTCGCTTATATGAAAGTGTTGTTATCCACGTTCAATATAAAGACGTAGAAAATCCTTTATGAGACGTTTTCGTTTTCTCTAAGCACCAAAATTAACTTATGCAGTCTACGAAGTGAAATATATTGATTACAAATATTAATATCAAGGAATAAAGTGCAAATTTTTTCGTCAAGAATTATATCGTTTTTATTCAATTTTTACATTCGACCTTTTATGATATATTCTGTAAAAATGAAAGTTTTTATTTCTGTTGGAAACAGTAGTCATCGTTGGAACTGTTTTCACGTTGCTTTAATTAACAAATATAAAAGCTTTATCATCTTATTTAAGTGGAGGAAAATTCATTTTATTCCTTAAATGTTTTTTCTCGCTTATATGAAAGTGTTGTTATCCACGTTCAATATAAAGACGTAGAAATTCCTTTATGAGACGTTTTCGTTTTCTCTAAGCACCAAAATCAACTTATGCAGTCTACGAAGTGAAATATATTGATTACAAATATTAATATCAAGGAATAAAGTGCAAATCTTTTCGTCAAGAATTATATCGTTTTTATTCAATTTTTACATTCGACCTTTTATGATATATTCTGTAAAAATGAAAGTTTTTATTTCTGTTGGAAACAGTATTCATCGTTCGAACTGTTTCCACGTTGCTTTAATTAAAACTGAAGCTTGAAACAAGTTTGCGAAGCGTTGAACGCATAACATCGAAAGATACGTAATGAACTTTCAGAGCCAATCAGAATCTCTGATTGCTATATCGAGTTGGCGTTGAAGAGGTATTGAATTTCACTAAGTTGATCAACTGCTTTCTCTAGGTGATGATTTAATACCTCTTTTCAATGAAGAACTGCTATAATAATTTTTATTCGAAAATTGAAAATAAAATGTTCATATTTTATATGTTGAAACTTTTCATTATGCAAAATTAAATTTTAGGATCTTCACTGAGGAAATAACGTCATTCCTTCGTATACATTTTAAATTACCCATCCTACTTCATTTGCACGGACTCCTTGAATCAAGAAAATTTCACATATTTATTTAGAACACTGCATCGTGAACCAAATAACTCAATTAATGTCCTTGCTCACAAAATAATAATAATATTTCCTGTTTACTAAAATAAATTTTCAGGTCAATGTTATGTTGGGACAAGGTTACACCGTCACGAAATGAAAATGTTCCACAAAATATTGATTATAGTCAGAAAAAGTTGTCCAGGATAATAGACAACAAAAGCTAACAAGAATAACTTTGGACTCCAAATTATTGTGAAAGATTCTAATAATTATTTACAAACGGTCTAAATTAAAGTAAGTGTTCATTCTATTGGTATAGTTTAACCTACTCACAAAACTGACAAATCTAATTTTTTAGACACTTGGCCGATGCAAACTAGACCAGAATAGTTATTAACGTAACAAGGCCGATATGTAGCAAATAACGGATGAGGTTGGATATTGTAATCCGTGGCGCAGCCGAGGATTATAACTAACCGAATCCGTTATTTGCGTATCGGCCGTGTGTCGTTAAAGACTTTTCGTAATCCCGTTGAAAGATTATATTTTGATTCCGAAGAAAGAAAAAAACCCGTACATCGCAATTCTAAAGATAAATCCCAACGTCGTGCACTCTGTTGTCATGGAACAGTTTGACATTTTATAAACAACGTCAGTTTTTTGTGTTCTCAAGTTCGCTTTAACGACGACCATGGGTGAAATTGATGAAATTGAGGAACAAAATCACATTCCCTTAGAAATATTGGGAGAATCATGTGCAGTGCAGCGAGTGTTGATTAACTGCCGAAAATAACTCAGAGCGATATCAAAAAGAATATGAAAATTTTGGAATGTGGCGTGAAAGCAAGAATGTAAAGGTGGTTAATGAAGATGTATTATTAGCCTATGCGAAATAAAAATCAGAGGTTTATTCTCCCAACTCGATGTGGAACAAGATTTCAATGTTGTTATTGTTAGCAGAATGATGTTTTGAAATAAATATTTGAACAAGTGATTTCTTAACGGCCGGCGGCCGTTAACACTGACTTTTCAATTGTCATCTGAATACCGTTAAATCAAAATAACAGTATGGGATTACGAAAAATGTATAACAGTTACGACAGCAATGCTGAGCTTGCGCGTCTGCTGTATTTGTATATGCCTAGCTAAGCACATGCTTAGCTAGCCAAGAGAGTCATAATTCTCATCACCTCTATCATTCATTTGAATAAATCTCAAATATTTATAATTATCAATGAATTGTTATCATGATTTGGGGATAGTAAATGAAAAAATTATATTCATTCCAATCAGAAGAAAATTTCTAACTCCATATCACTAAAAATTGTCTATCTTCCTTTATAGGTCACAGAAAAAATTTAAATCATATATTTATATATATCAAGTATGCCAAAATAGTTATTTATGTATGAAGTGCGTTATATAGATTCTAACGCCCGGAGGGTAACATTCGGCCCGAGGGCCTTTGTTCCGAGGGATGAATATTGCTCGATGGGCGTTAGGATATAGTAACGCACGTGGTGCATACAAGATTTTATTTTTCACGAAAAAATTATTTTACTATAATGAAAAATCGATTTTAAAATCGGTTCATTGCTCCTAAACTTTCCATTTTCCTTCTCATAGTAGGCATGTCATTTGTTGATATTTTGACGTTTGTGAATATTTTTGTCATCATATTTAGTGAATGTCATTGCTGCTTTCTTTGTGTAGTCTTATAGAAATAATGGAAATGAAAATGAATTTCCCAAGAATATCATAGAAAATGCAGCCAAAGCTGCGAATAATTCATTGCCGGAGAAATCCAGAGTCGTATACGACAAGGATTATGAAGTATTTAATCAATGGAATTTGCTTCATTTCTCCTCTTACAATTAGCGGGCGTTATGATCCATTATGCCTGCTCATAACGCCCTAGGGCATAATGAGTGTATTCATAGCAACCGTATCTAAGGTAAAATCAACAAATAATATACAAGTGAAAAATAAATCATTTTTGGTATATGAAATATTTTTTGAAATCAAGTTATTCCAATATTGATATGTAGGTATTTCATCTCAACTTATGCAAACTTATTAATCTTGATTTTTAATACAATCACATGAAATTTTCCTGGCACTTTTCAACTTTGAATAGAAAATCAAAACCCTAGTAAATAAATTTTATATTACTTCATAAAAATCAATAGAAGAATTGAAGGTGAGTTTGTGAAGAATCACCTTGAAATTGTATGGAAAAATCAATTAATAGTAATAGTTGCTCTTGTTGAGAATTTCCACGAGTAAATAATTATGGCTCAGTACAACTATTATTCTAATTGAATCAAGGAATATTCCCTCATCCATTTTCCTTATTACTCCATTCATCTTTCTAAATGATGCAATGAATGCACTATATTCACTAATGAATTATTATTTCAGTGTGACTCCATTCTGCGGGATTAGTTGAAAAAATGAAGATGAATAACCAGCTCCGTATAGCATTGAGTTTATATTTATGATCCTTATAATTTGGAATATGCAAGCCGGATTGAAAAATTTTGTGGTTCTGAAGTTCTTTGCCTAAATAACTGTGTACTTGAATCTAAATTTATTTACCTATCATAATTTTTCAGTATAACAACGTGAAATATTGTATTTATTTCAGTTGGGAATTGTTATTTTTATTGTTTGAAAAAAAAAGATTTATATCAAATCAAATATGCTTTACTGTCTTAAAATTATACGTTTTATTGACAAGGCGAAAAATATAGGAAAATACACATCAATCAAAAAATATACAAACTAAACGATGTAATACCTAGAAACAATGGCGTAGATAGGAAGGGGGGTCAAGGGGATCAATCCCCCCCCATGAGTCTACGAAAATTATAATAGAAGTGGATGAAAGTCTTCGTATCTACGTATTTAAGTATACATAAAATTTATTAAGCTCTAGCACCTCTTTTGTCATTATGCATTTGCAATTATATAAAAATTATCTAGATATGTTTTTGTGACGACTGTGCAATAGAGTATTCTATAATTTCCGCGCTTCGAGCAGGCCAAACAATCAGGATCCACGAAAAGGACGCTCGCTATAATTATGGACACATCGAGCGCATGTAAAGAAAATACCTACTCATAATTTTTACATTATAATAAATAAATAAATTGAATCGTTTCTCTAATTTCGGATGAAGTAAGTAGTAGTTTCGAGCATATTTTATTCAATGTTTTATTAGTAAATTTAATCGGTCACTATGAGCAAAAAACGTGTTTGAAAATGTTCACATGGCCCTAATAGAAAATTTTCATTTCGAAAGGAAGAATTCAACCAAAATCGCCTCCGACTTCTTCTCTTTCTGAATTTTATACTATACATACTATTAAACAAAACTACTTGGACTTTTGTTGAAAAGTGTAGTGTTATATCTAAAGTACGAGCAGTTTTGTTTAATAAAGTAGTATAAAGTTTAAAATAAAATTTTCAATTTCAGCCATTTGAGCCCTTTCAAACACGTTTTTTGGTCCTAGTTTACATTCGAGGAGCGTGACTTCTGCTCATAGAAGATTTATATATATATATATATATATATATATATATATATATATATATATATATATATATATATATATATATATATATATATATCTATATATATATATATATATATATATATATATATATATATATATAGATCAATATTTAATATTTCGTATATTCTCAAATCTAGAGTAGGCTTCTTAAAAATTAGGACTAACTCTTGACTTTGATTGTCAATTTAATTACTCCTTAATATTTTGAAGTTAATAAAAATTGTCGAGTTAGTAAACATTTCGTATGATGGTGTTTAATCCATTTCTGGACTTCTACATCATGGATCTTGAAGAAAGATTTACTAATCATGAGAATATATTAGCAGGATTTTCGGTACTTTCCAAGCATGATTTTTACGAAATTAACAAAACAGCTGATAAATTCTTTAAAACTGACGAGTTTCATCAAAAATTTCTTACTACCACACCTGCTGTTTTCGGAAATTTTTTTTCGAATATCAATATGTTGGTCAGAATATTGACCCTTCTGACTATATTAAATTCATTACAAATTGAAAACTCATGTTTATCTCATTTGCTATTGAATGGTTTGGCTGCTCTGGCAATTTATCATGACATTGGAGTCACAACTGATGAAGTCATGAATGAATTGTCAAAAAAACGCCAAAAACTAGATTTCTGCTCTAATTTTCCCAAGAATATTTTCTATTATCTATTTAATATAGTTAAATTATTTACTAACTTTAAATAAATTTTTTTCAATTTAATAAATTTAAATTTTTTGTAGTTTAAATAAATTTTTCTGCTTTTGTACTACATGAAAGATTATTTTTATAAACAAAAATTGAACTATAGAAGAAAAACTTATGGAATTTTACATCAAGTCCATATCCTTCCCCCCCATCGCAAAAAGCTATCTACGCCACTGCCTAGAAATAACAATAACACCACATTTCCATAAAAAATACATACAAACTTTATAATAGAACCGAGAGTGTCAAATCCTCCTTAATCGAATCTGTTGCCTTTGTTATTGAATTTGGTCATATCGATCAATCAATGCTCAGAATAGTATAGTCGGAGCAAACTAACATAATTTTAATCAGAATACGGAAAAATAAAAACCAGAACTAGCCCAACAGGAAATGGTTGGGGGGGTTACTAACATGAAAAAAAAATAAATGCAGTTACTGACCTTGGGGACTAACTTAGGGGGGTGGGGTAAAGTGAAAAAAATTCAAAGTCATTAGTTTGGATGCGTATTACGAGAAAATTTGACGTCCGAGATGAGAATGTTCAACAGCAAAGTTGTAGTTAATAAAAAGATCTTTCATTTTTGTTGAGTGTTCTTTTCATCATAACTTCAAAATTATCGAGAAAATTAAAAATTTTCCAAAAAATAATAAAATTTTCGTTTTTATATTATAACTTTTACAAAAATTAATGAATTGTTATGAAACTTGTTGAAAAGATACCTTTATATATTATAAATTAACGAAAAAATTTTCAAAAGAAAATAATGGAAAATTTTTGATTTTGAATACTTAAAAAAAAAAAGTCCTTTTTTCAGACGAAAATTGTATGGTGGAAAATCATCGTAAATAGATTTTTCAAAGCTCATTTTGTTTGTTTTTTTGTCTACTTCTTGATAAATCAGAGACACAATATAGCTTCTATTTAAGAATATGGTAAAAAATGCAAAAAACAAACAAAGTCAATTTTGAAAAAAAAATTGTTGATAATTTTGTTTAAATTTCAAAAAAATGTTGAAATTAATTTCACCAATCGATTCTACGTGAAAAAATATTCAAGAAACTGTATTTTGTTGTTAAAAATTACTCCAATATTTAGGGGTGGTAAAGGGTTGCTTCTGGAAGGTGAATAAAGTAATGATCGTTCTCATGCAATTTTCGGCTAAAATTGACGTTAAACAAAAAATTAGTAATCAATAATGTTGTAGATTTTGAAAAATTCTTCAAGTTTTGTAGAGGTCATTTTCACCATAACCTCAAAATTAAGAAAAAAATGCAAAAACTGTATTTTTTACATTTTTTACTTTTTTAAACTTTCTTATTATTTCTTTTTTTTTTATTATTGTGTACTTAATAGACAAAATGTGTGGTTGAATAAAAGTATAATATGGTAATGATATTAGAAAACTTTAAAAATCAGAAAAAATATACGGAAAGAATAACGCGCATGATCAGAACTACAGACAGTACACCTATCTCTCAATCATAGAGGCTCTATGGGTATTTGTTATACACGAGGCTTTTATTTTCTCAAGATTCTGGTAATTGTTGCAATATACAACAAGTTTCAGAAGATGTAAGCGATGGTGAAGACGAAGAGCCAAGTCCTCAAAATAATATAAACAATGAGGAAGTCGAAGATGATTTTGAAGAAGAGATGGAGTGTGAAGATTCGCAGTTTAGCGAAGAATCGGAGGGTGAAGAAGAAGAACTGATTTATGTAAATAAAAGAAAAAGATTAGTGTAGTTTGCAGTGTATATTTTTAAGATTTAATCATTCTTTTTTATAATAAAAAGTTCTTTTTTTTAAGTTTTGATCATATTTTAACAAAATAAATACATATTTTCCTCATGAAATTCCTATGAGTTTAGTCAAAATCTTGAACATTTTTTCCAAATTAAAGTTACAACTATAATACTTTTATTCAACCACACATTTTGTCTACTAAGTACACAATAATAAAAAGAAAAGAAATAATAAGAAAGTTTAAAATAGTAAAAAATGTAAAAAAATACATTTTTTGCATTTTTTTTTCAATTTTGAGGTTATGGTAAAAATGACCTCTACAAAACTTGAAGAATTTTTCAAAATCTACAACTTTTATTGATTACTAATTTTTTGTTTAACGTCAATTTTTGCCGAAAATTGCATGAGAACGATCATTACTTTATTCACCCTCCAGAAGCAACCCTTTACCACCCCTAAATATTGGAGTAATTTTCAACAACAAAATACAGTATCGTAAATATTTTTACACGTAGAATCGATTGGTGAAATTAATTTTAACATTTTTTTGAAATTCAAACAAAATTATCAACAATTACTGAAATTTTTTTTTTTTCAAAATTGACTTCTTTCGTTTTTTGCATTTTTTACCATATTCTTAAATAGAAGCTATATTGTGTCTCTGATTTATCAAAAAGTAGACGAAAAACCAAACAAAATGAGCGTTGAAAAATCTATTTACGATGATTTTCCACCATACAATTTTCGTCTGAATAAAGGACTTCTTTTTAAAAAAAAAATTCAAAATCAAAAATTTTCTATTATTTTCTTTTGAAAATTTTTTGGTTATTCATAATATATAAAGGTATCTTTTCACCAAGTTTCATAACAATTCATAAATTTTTGTAAAAGTTATGATATGAAAACGAAAATTTTATTATTTTTTGGAAAATTTTTAATTTTCTCGATAATTTTGAGGTTATGATGAAAAGTACCCTCAACAAAAATGAAAGATCTTTTTATTACCTACAACTTTGCTGTTGAACATTTTCATCTCCGACGTCAAATTTTCTCGTAATACGCATCCAAACTATTGACTTTGAATTTTTTTCACTTTACCCCCCCACCCCTTAAGTTAGTCCCCAAGGTCAGTAACTGCACTTATTTTTTTTTTCATGTTAGTAACCCCTCCAACCATTTCCCGTTGGGCTAGTTCTGGTTTCTATTTTTCCGTGCTCAAATTTAGTTTGCCCCGACTAGTAGTCTTCTATAAAGTAATTAGGTCTATCAAGAAAACAAGATTTAGTTCGATTCGAAAATTCATCAAGGAAGTTATAGATCTTAATTCCTCTGGAAGGTGATTGTAAATTTTCTCAGCATTTTAAATGATGGACTTTTTTGTTAATTCAGAGGAAGGAATAGGGAGGTGAACATGATGTCCCGAAGATCTGGTGGAATACCCGTGCTGTGACACCAAGGATACGGCATGAAAATACTTACGAATCAAGCACACAGATTCAAATAAATGTAAAGAAGGAAGCGTCAAAATTCCATTTTTCTTGAATTAAGATTTGCAGTGAGCCCCATTCAGTACAAAGATGTAACTAATTGCTCTCTTCTTCAATTTAACAATGGTGTCAAGTTGTGAAGAATTACATGAACCCCAGAAGGGAAGACCATAACGAAGATGACATTGGAACAATGCAAATTAGGCAATTCTTGTAGATACCGTATCTGATTCACTCGAGACGGATCTAATGGCGAAACAAGCCGATGATTATTTGTCAGCTGAGATATGCACATGCTGTGAAAATTTGAGATAATTGTCGATAAATAGCTCTAAAAATCTGACAGAATCGACTATTTTAATGGCATGGTTTTTCAGGAATAGATCCTGGAAGTTATCTCTATAAAACAAGGCGACGGTTCTATCTACGCTGAAACAAAGTAAGTTTGTATCAGACCAGGACTTGATCAATCCAAGATCAATTTTCATTTCAGAGTGCAGCGTCGTAGAATTAGGATTGCTTCAAGTGATACTCGTATCATTCGCAAAAAGCGTAATTTCTTGACTGATCTTCAGAAACGTTATATCATTTATAAATAATAAGATGAGGACAGGACCTAAAACAGAACCATGTGGGACACCGCTAGTGATAGATTTACAAGCAGAATTTGAGTTATTTGTTATTTTGAAACAATCATGTTTCGGAAAATTCTTTGGAAGCTTGTTGTAGTGATTCGAAACGAAAACTCCGTAGAGCATAATTTTCAAACTTTTATAGACCAATGTCCCGCTGAGTCTTCTTAAAAATATTAAGCATATACAAAATTTTAGTTTTCAAAAATAGAATTGTTCACTCAAGAGAAATGAAAGAGATTTTTCAGATCAAAATCAGGAAGCTGTTAATTAGACAAAATAAATGAAGTTTCAAGACATATAATGGAGAACTGAAAACTATGATGACTAGATCATAGTTTATAACGAATTTTCAACAAAGGTAACAACACAAGTTGAATTAATCTGTATTAATATCTGTTTTATATATTGTAATAAACAATTTAGCAATTTTTTCATAAATTGTTTCACAATGAACTTAGCCCCCTCTGGGTGAAAAGTTACTAAATTCTAGAAATCTAGTTCTATCGATTGTTTCGTTTTTGTTGCCATCCTAAGTCTTGAACTTAATGAACCCAACAGGAAAATCGATAACACAATGTTAATGTGAGAACAGATGCTAATAAATCCTCCCCCGAAATTCTGCCATCGTAAACACAACGTAAAAATTTAATGAAAGTGAAAGCATTATGTTGGTACAATATGAAGCTCCGCCTGTAGTAAATAACAGATGGAAGTTCTTATTATTTGATGAATAAACCAAGGACCTCGCTCTTGTTGGTGTTGAAAGTATTAATTTTTGACTAGGAGACTAGAGACTTGCATAACACTGTTAGTTTCATAATCTACTGCAAGATGCAGACAAGTTTAAATAGACTGAGGTAACAGAGTACCTAAAGCCATCTTTGGAAATCAAAGTGCTTCAAATAGTTAATCCTATACTTCGTCATGTATTTTGATGGATGCCATTCCAATGAATATTTCAACGTTTTGTCGATGTCTTCTAAATCATGTAAACGTAGTTCAATAGCATCATGAGAAACATTTTTTGATTAAATTCAATGGAAATCATAAGGGTCCAAAGAAGGAATAGAGTTAACACAATATTGCAATGACGATAGTTTTCTATACTGTTGAGTAATTGTGAATAAATGATTTCAGCAGGGCTCCGTTCCTATTGTTATATATACCTCATTCATGTACAAACTCTCGAAGCGCAAATCCTTATAAATCCTGAAAAAAAATGAAAAATGCAACAGTGGACCAAAAACTAGCTCTCAAACAGAAATGCAATTACATATAAAGAGTCTTAATCCTTCAACACAATTTGAAGGGGCTATAAAGGTAAGCAGTTTTCGCCCCTTTAATTTCCTCCAAATCCTAATAGGAAGCTGAATATCGGATATGTTATTGAGGCCGCTTGGAGCTTATCTCTTTTGTTAAGGGGCGCTGTAAGGGCAGGATAAAGAACTACTCCAAGGAATGTGTGACAGGTTTTTGAGTGAGTAACCAGCAACATCCGGAGTCTCACATATTCCTGAGGATGCGTACGGGATACTCTCTGGGTAGTCTATAAAAGATTTTTCCTCTCATACTTTATTAAAAAAATAATAATAATAATCTTTGTCCATGACTGTACTATAAATCATTCATTATACGTGTACTTCCTGAAGTACAATTATACCTATTAATCACTAGTGGATAATGGTTCATCATACACTGCATGACGTCACACTAAAAACGTATGTCCAAACTTGAGACTATCATTAGGATAGTATTGTTATTAGATTTTTAGGTTTTATGTAAGTAAAATAACTATAAATTCAATGCCTTCGTTTATTTTCTATAATTGTTCTGTTAATATTAATATAAATAAATGAATGCAAAATTATCTATTTCATTTTCATCAGAGTGAAAGAAAGGTATGGAATCGATGTCAAGTGAAATAGTTGACGGTTACGTGAGTATGCAGTTTTCAGTGAACACAGAAAATGCTTTTGATAACTATTTTTATTGTTGAAAATGCAGATTATTACTAATTTTTTCGAGGAAGTCGTGGACAAAGTATAGTATTCTACTCGCACAAAATCACAATTTTGCTCTCGGGTGAATTAACTTCACCTTCCTGAAAAATAGCAGTCATTTTGTGCTCGATGAATAATATAGGGTAAGTCAGGGTGAGATGGCCATGTGGGTGAGATGGCCAACACTCGGCACTCTGTGGTTTGCGTGTTTAACTCTGTGTGCGATCGTACAAGCGTCCAGTTGCTCCAGAGCCCCCATCCGATACACAACGCCGCTCATAGTTTACTCAAGCAGGTGAGTTTTTTTACGAAATAAAAATAACGCATGGCCACAAATATGTTGACTTCTGTAATTCGTACTGTATTTTTTTGTAATATGTACTTTAAGTTAGTGTTTTGTACCAAAAGGGTTGAGAAATGATGAATCTTCATTCCTAACCTAAAATTGAAAACTTTGTTGACAATTCAAGTGCCGGTTTGGAGATGGCCATCTATCCCGTACACTTGGGAGAGATGGCCATCATAATACGGGTAGAGATGGCCATATTTCAATAACTGTTTTTTTCTCTTACAGTTAAAATGCCTACGGATTATACACGTAAAACGTATTCTCGAGAAAATATTGAAAAGAGCTTAGAGAAAACTGTTGAGAAAAGACAAGCTGAAGAAAGAAAAAGGACAGAAAACGGAAGCAACCAAAGAAAGTTTCTAGAAATAAAAAAGCAGCTGATTCAAGTTCAGAGTCGGAAGCAAATAAGAACATAATTCTGGACAGTGAGGACGAGGAAGAAAATTTCGACGAAAATGAGTGTGTTGGTTGTCTAGAAGACTATTTTAAAACACAACAAAAAGATGACTGGATACAATGTGTCAAGTGCTCGAGATGGTTCCACGAGCAGTGCACAGGCTTTGCAAATATGTGCATGAGATGTGGACGGAAAAATGCCATAATAACCATAGGTACCTTATGTTCCTAAGAGTGTTCTTTTTACCTGCTTATTTTTGACTCTAAAGTTTGCCAAAGAAGAATGTTTTTGTTCTCGCTTTGTTCTTGAAATGTTTATTTTATTTTATGAAATGAGTTGTGAAATGTTCATTTTTTGTTTAAATAAAATATTTTATGCATGCAAATTGTATTAATTCGTCGAAATAAAATGTTTTTTTGGAGAAAAAAAGGGGTGGCCATCTCTACCGTCTCTAAAAATCATTAGTGGCCATCTCACCTGGCACATCCGGGAGTGATGGCCAGATTACATGTTTAAAAAAAAATGGTGTAAAGCTCATTGATGTAACGATATTCGGTAATGCCCTTAGTAAAACATTAGTTTAAACTGTAATGAAAAGTTTGCCATAAAATGAATCAGTTAGCCAATATCATTCTCTACATATGCTCAAAAATATACTTTACTGGCCATCTCACCCTGACTTACCCTACTATTATTACACATTTGGCAAACATGCGTGTACTCATCTATATAAACAAGGATGTAAATACAATTTCTATGATACAAACACATAAATTATTCAAATATAGTCGATACACACCAAAAAACAATTTACAATTGAAAGTATACTAGTATTACAAACTATATAGTCCAAAGAAAAGAACTAGAATTCGTAAATTGCTAGTTTGTCATCAGCTCTTGCTAGTGGGTTAATAGCTCGAAACATATGTCGTGAATTAAAAAAAATTGATGGAATCAAAACACAAAATATTTTAAATCGAATATCCAGGCATTTAAGTGATCAATTGATCACAGAAGCACGATGTATATCATATGGAGACAATGAAGATAGAGATATACATAGAATAATGAGAGAATATTTTTGCATACTTTTCCAGGATTATTTTCCACCACACTGCGAAGTGAAAATTGAAATCGTGAATCTTCAAACGATTTCAGATTTTCACCGTTGTCAATTAAGTTGAAACGTTATGAGATGAATGAAAACTGTTTCAGCTGTTTGCATATTCTCTATTTTAATTCGATGGCCATATATTTGCATACGCTGTTTCAGCGAATTTTCTTGTCAGTCAGTTGCGGCTGAGGAAATAACGATAGTATGTTATTGGATGATTTAACGTTTCATCTTATTCAAATATATTGGAATATATAATCCGTACAGTTTATTGCTGCGTTTGAGTACTGTAAGTACATAGTTTTCGAGTTACATAACAGACTAATAAAAGTAGCTTTATAAGATTTTGTTAGATGTTATCACCAACCCTGTTCAAGATTTTTCTTGGATTTCACGGAAGTCTTCATCTTTTTATATCTAAAATTCTCATGCATTCTAGGTTAGAATTGAAATTATGAATATTTGCATGTTTGATTACTGCTTTCCTGATCTAATATAAGATAACCCTCAATATTTGATATATATATATATATATATATATATATATATATATATATATATATATATATATATATATATATATATATATATATATATATATATATATATATATATATATATATATATATAATATATATATATATATATATATATATATATATATATATATATATATATATATATATATATATATATATATATATATATATAATATAGAAACGCTTTGTATTATCGGGAATGTGGTCTGTAGACTCAATAAACTCTTTGTCTTTTTTCAACTCAATATTTCGCCATTTGTTTTACAGCTTCATCAGGAGTACTACAAAAAATTTTTAAAAATTTAAAACTTTAAAATTATTACATTTTCGCTTTCTCTTATATAACTCTACACAATTAGAATGACATATACAATTTTAAAGCTCATAACATTCGACACTTACAAGAATAGAGTTGGTCCTTAGTTGTAATATATCGGATGCATATATACACCATCTCAACACAAATCTAAACTAACAATTGAATTCCCTCTCACTGAAGACAACGGGACGAACACATGGCAACAATGCCTACATTGAAAAACGATTAGATTTAATTCAAAATATTTATATAGATTTCACTCAGTTGGTCTGTGTCTGATTTAAAATTCACTGCATTCACATCTTGACTTATGTGTACCATTTCCAAAAACAGCCTACTTTTATAATTATATTCTGTTTCTAGTATTTTAACATTGTCGAAATTAAAATGATGTCCCATTTTTTGATAGTGGTTGACTAATGCACACGAATTCTTTCCTATTTTACAGTCACTCTTATGTTGCGTCAACCTTTGTTTCAACCACTGCTGCGTTTGTCCAATGTAACTACTGTCACATTCCATACATGGTATTCTATAGATGACATTATTTTTATATTGTAATGGTGTTTTATCCTTCATTTCAGTAAATAGTTTCGAGCTATTATGGGTATTATACTTTGCTATTTTAATTTCTGGAAAATTTTTAAATATGTTCATAATTGACTGTGTCACTTTACCAACATACGGCAATCTCTTGTATTTAAATATTATATTTGCTTCTTCCGTGGGACCGTCATAGAAGTGAGTACTGTAAATAAGTTTATTTAATAGACCTCTAGGGTACCCATTATTAGCAAAGATGTCAATTAGTTTTTTTAAGTTGTTTTTTCTGAATTTTTCCTCAGAAATATGTATAACTCGATTTTTCATTGCCATAACAGTGTTGTACTTCTGATTATTTGGATGAATAGAATGAAAGTTTACAAATCTACCAGAACAAGTTGGTTTCTGATACCAATTCAATTCAATTTCATTATTATTATTTCTTATTACTCTGGTATCTAAAAATGAAATGCTCCTTTGGTTTTCTGTTTCCAGGGTAAAGTGTAGGTGTTCATTGAATGAGTTGAATACATTCAGGGTTGTTACAGTTAGATACCAGAGTAATACGAAATAATAATAATGAAATTGAATTGGATTGGTATCAGAAACCAACTTGTTCTGGTAGATTTGTAAACTTTCATTCTAGTCATCCAAATAATCAGAAGTACAACACTGTTATAGCAATGAAAAATCGAGTTATACATATTTCTGAGGAAAAATTCAGAAAAAACAACTTAAAAAAACTAATTGACATCTTTGCTAATAATGGGTACCCTAGAGGTCTATTAAATAAACTTATTTACAGTACTCACTTCTATGACGGTCCCACGGAAGGAGCAAATATAATATTTAAATACAAGAGATTGCCGTATGTTGGTAAAGTGACACAGTCAATTATGAACATATTCAAAAATTTTCCAGAAATTAAAATAGCAAAGTATAATACCCATAATAGCTCGAAACTATTTACTGGAATGAAGGATAAAACACCATTACAATATAAAAATAATGTCATCTATAGAATACCATGTATGGAATGTGACAGTAGTTACATTGGACAAACGCAGCAGTGGTTGAAACAAAGGTTGACGCAACATAAGAGTGACTGTAAAATAGGAAAGAATTCGTGTGCATTAGTCAACCACTATCAAAAAATGAGACATGATTTTAATTTCGACAATGTTAAAATACTAGAAACAGAATATAATTATAAGAGTAGGCTGTTTTTGGAAATGGTACACATAAGTCAAGATGTGAATGCAGTGAATTTTAAATCAGACACAGACCAACTGAGTGAAATCTATATAAATATATTATAAATGAATTAAATCTAATCGTTTTTCAATGTAGGCATTGTTGCCATGTGTTCGTCCCGTTGTCTTTAGTGAGAGGGAATTCAATTGTTAGTTTAGATTTGTGTTGAGATGGTGTATATATGCATCCGATATATTATAACTAAGGACCAACTCTATTCTTGTAAGTGTCAAATGTTATGTGCTTTAAAATTGTATATGTCATTCTAATTGTGTAGAGTTATATAAGAGAAAGCGAAAATGTAATAATTTCAAAGTTTTAAATTTTTTAAAATTTTTTGTAGTACTCCTGATGAAGCTGTAAAACAAAGGGCGAAATATTGAGTTGAAAAAAAGACAAAGAGTTTATTGAGTCTACAGACCACATTCCCGATAATACAAAGCGTTTCTATATTGTACAGATTGGTCGAAATTATTAAGTGTTATATATATATATATATATATATATATATATATATATATATATATATATATATATATATATATATATATATATATACCTATACATATATCTCAAAGTATATTACGTTATCTACTCAAAGCCATATATATATCAGCAATGATTATATAACAGTTCTATTATTTTTTAATATCGTGTCATATAACCGCTTCAACTTCATAACAATATCAATTTAGACATGATACCATCAAGAATAATAATTCATGGATATAAACATTATATTTTATTATCAACCATCATACCGCACCCGATAAGAATCATTTCAGCTGTAGTTTCTTGAAAACATAATGTTACGATCATATGATGGAGAACATAAAGAGCTCCTAATTTCATCAAAAATTAATTGCTGAAAATTCTAACGTTCAGTTAGTTCCAATCCAGTTTTTCATTATCAAACAAATATAGTTCATATTGAAGATCTTGAACACGCAATTATTAAACGATTCTGAAAATACTTCAATATTAATGAAGATCTAGTATGATTTAATTAGCCTTCTGACATAAATGCCGATTAAGTATGAATTTTGAAATTTTGGAACGAAGTTTTGTATCGTACTTATACTATATACACTATAGTCCAAGATCCCAGAGCCCCCAGGCATTACTTATTTCCTCAGCAATAATATGTATGGGATAAAGTAGTGTTCGACGTTCGTATGTACTTTCAGTGAATGAATACCTGCTACTTTGGGCCGACGGAAAATTTCCAGGCACGAGGTGCTGAAGGTGGTCAAATACTCAACTTACTTTTCTCAAATCCTCAGGGCTGATTTTTATATATGCTTCAGAGAATAGTGCAAAAATTGATTATCAATACTACTAGACACTACCCGTTGGCGGGAGCCTTTACCAGTTACTTTGTAGGTCCAAAAAAATAATTGAATTCAACTTCAACTCAGTCTTGATTTTTATATGACACTCTGGCGTACTATTTCGATACCTTCTGTAAGCAGCCAGACCGATCGTATGGACCAAACATCCCTCCAAACACACAGTAAATATCCCTATGAGTATGAGCGCAAGGACATGATTCGCCCATTTAAGGACAAAAGTGGTTATCTCCCTTCTATACTTACTATCTACTTTAGCCTGCTCTATGTTGGAGTATACGTACTTTTGTGTTGAGTATATAGTATTTCATCGAGTCTGTTCAAAGCAGAGTGTAACATGTTCATGTAAAATATATATTAAACACAAAAACACGTATACTCAAACATAGAGTAGGCTAAAGTTGACAGTAGGTACAGAAGGAAGAACGACGCGCATAGATAATCACTCTCGCGCACTTCATATTCATAGGGACTCTTAATATGTGTCTGGGGGGATGTTTGGCCCTTACGATCGGCCTGGCTGCTTACAGAAGGTATTGAAATAGTACCCTGAGCATCATATATAAAAATCAAGACTAAGAATATAAGTAAAATTTCATTTTCTCTGAGAACTTCAAAGTGTCTGGCAAAGGCTTTGGCCGACATGAAGTGTCTGACAGTAATATTTTCTAATTTTTACAGTATTCTTTGAAGCATTTATAAAAATCAGCTAAGAATTTAATGAAATTAAGTTGAGTTTTTGCCCACCTTTAGCACCTAGTACCTGGAAATTGGCCGTCGGTCCAAGATATCAGGTAATCCTACACGGGAAGCACGTACGAACACTACTTTATCCCATACATATTATCGCTGAGAAAATAAGTAATGCCTGGGGGCTCTGAGATTTTACTCTACTAGTCGTTTTTTTATTTTCAATTTCGGCTACTTCTCGCACTTACAAATACGCGAACCGCTTGTCATTATTTTCATATCCGAAGAATAAATCCTTATATAACTGTGAAAATATTTTATTAAGTGTATGCTAAGTCATCATATCCTTATTCATATACTTAATGTGACTTCCGTTGCATATCTGTCGATCTCAAATAGAGCTGAATATTATTTAGGTACTATTGAAAATGAAACATTTATTTATATATCAAAAGTAGCTATAAATGAGCTATTACGTTAAATAATTTTCAAGTCTCATGGAGAAATCAACACATGAAAATCACCCTCCCACATTTTAATTGCCTGTACACATTGAAAATATTCCAATTCAAAATGCCAACCGATTTCTGATAATGTAAATCTCCAAGTTAAAGATAGGGAACACATGAAGTCTCAACGATCTGTACAAACCTCGAGGCGGTACGGGATCATCGACAAAGCAATAGGCAATGAGAGCGGCAAGATATTGGAATTCGAAATTAAGACTTCATCTTCTGTTTTCCACGTTGTACGAGGGTAGGATTGATTGCATTGAGGCCTATTCAGAGACAAAAGGGGTGAAGATTACATTTTTCAGCATTCATTCCAGAGCAGCGTTCAAGACGAAAATCACTCTCTCGAGAAGGTTGTTGAACCAAAATTACGCCAAACTTTCATGGTGTTGAATTCGAATAAAGCGAGTCTTTTTTTCTATGCTGCGGAAAAATTTCTCTTCGATAAAAAATTCCTCCTCTTTTTGCTCTATTGTACTAGGGAAAGGTTCAGGTGGAATGATGCAATAAAAAGTCAGTTTGTCACGCAAATTATATACACGCAAAGAGGAGGAATCTATATCGAACCGATATAAAGCAATGATAAGAAAGAATGGTCTATAGTACGATAACTGAAAACTAAACGGTATATTATAATATTCTCACAATCTTTTGAAAATTTGCACTCGACACTTGGTGAAAAAAAGAAACGGTGTCATGGGACACCATGTATTCCTTCGAATAATATAGAAGCAACACAATTTGCAAAATAGAAACATGTGCGTCTCGGGACGCTCGACAGAAGTGATAACTTATTCTAATCCAAGTTGAAATAATTAATATTGAAATGTGGGGCCAAGAGCTGCAAGAAGATTGTAAATGAATAAATGAAAAAAGCCTGAAGTCACCTCTAAGATTCGAACCCAGTAATACAATACAAGTATTTAATACTCAGACCACTCGGCCGTCAATACAAAGTCGAACAAAAACGGAAGAGTGTAACGTATCGTTACGCTATATAATTGAATATAAACCTACTATACGTAGTCATTATTTTATGGAACAAATTTGTAATGATTTATCTTTTCATTATGCCATATCTGATTCCTGTCGTAATCTGTCTTTTATGCATATAACTAATACAAAATAATTTTGTTATATGCATAAAAGAACAGGCTTCATTGTGAGTCGCCTACGTAGTAACTCTCGAACAACGGGAACGCCGTCCAGTACGGGATCAGAGAGAGAAGGGATGAGAGAACGGAAAGAAAGAGGAAGAAATAGAAAGGTATTATACGCTACTCCCTCGTGTGAGTCACTTCCGTCACGGCTTTATTCTTACGGTTTTAGTCACACATTATTTTTAGTTTGGTCCCGCAGCGAAATCCGTATCTCCTCTAAGCCTGCCGTAAGGAACTTCGATCCAACTAGGTCAAAATATGTTTAAGTCACTATAGCATTGCTAAGCGTGCGCGTCAGTAGTTTTCGTATATACTTTTTTTATTTTTTTATTTCGAGGGACCTACAGTTTAACGCCGGTTCCGAACGGCCAATGGGCTTGTGAATGATGCACATTACCCAACAATTTCTCTTAAATCTATAACCACTAAATTCTGGACATACACAACACCCAAGAGCAAGGTGGGACTCGAACCCACAATCCTCGGTTTACAAACGGTATAAGGCGGTTCACCTTACCGCTGGTCTACCGAGGCCTCATAATCGTATATACTTATGTATTCAGAAAACCACGTAAGTCATGTCTAATACATGAGTATTAGACATGACTAACGTGGTTTTCTGAATACATAAGTATATACGAAAACTGATAGAGGGGTTGATATGAATCAACCTCTCTTAATGATTCAGTTACTCTCAAACGTTGTTATTTTATTCATAAAGAATGAATTATGAAAGTGATCCACTAGAAGTTGAGTATAGTGATGACGAAGTCAGGTAGATAGACAGTCTTTGTGAATTTTGGTAACATAGTCTCAATTCCATATAAATATAAAGATATGAGTATAATATTAGTGTATAACTACAGATTACTTATGATTTTAAAGTGGAAAATTGATTATAATAATAAAAATAATCTACTCGTGTAATGATCATCGAGGATCGGAATGAGTAATTAAAGGAAACAAATTATTTTAATTTTTCTTGATATAAAAAGTAGCAATTTCAACTTCTTTTTTGAATGAATCTAGAGCCATTATAATAGTTTATATTGTTGAATTCGATTTGAGAATTAATGCAGCGAAATCTACAAGATGTAATACCACTAAAAATGCAGTTTTTTCATGATACATAGAATTGAATCACACACATATGTGTCCTTCTTTAGTAACCTCAAATACAACATTACTAAAATTAAAGTCATATTAAGTTTAAATTTTTATAATAATGAATAAATTGTTTTCATTTGTATGACTTTAAGAAAATTATTAATTACAATTTCATTACCATGCCCTCATTTATTTATTTTTAAATTCAATTACTCTGAAATGTAAGTTTATTTCATGGTTTTTACATTTCAACATTCTATACATGTTTTTATTCTCATTGTATATTCTTTCTCTTATAAATATGATCCATTCGGCCTATACTAGAAGAAGAAACCAACATTTCATTGATAGGTTCCACTTGAAATTGAAAGTCTTCTGCGATAGAAACAACAAAACCCACTTAACCTACACAAAGTAGATATAAGCAACTATCTCCCCCACTATGTTTTGAATAAGGCCTATCAATTTAGAAGTTGCAATAGAACGTAATCCAAGAATAAACAAAAATTCAATTACAAAGCGTACTATTGTGGAAACACGAGAGTAAAAAAAATTTCCTGTGGCTTTACCTCATCAATTTTCTATCAGCCTCCAAGAAAATTAGATCATGAATCTCCTTTCTCAGCTTGATACTTGAATACTGGTAGTCCAGGGAAGATAGAGAAAATTAAATGAATTTGGCCGTGCAGCAGATATCGAGATGCGGTTTTCTGCATTGTGTTCAGGAAGGTCACAGAAAACGAGTCTATATGGTCTGGTTAATCCATTTTTGGAAAAATGCCTTCTGGACCGGAAAATGCATTTTCCAATTGCATCACTACTTGTACCATTATAGGAACGACTGGAAACTCGGAAACATCGCTCGGAAATTGTTACTCGGGGGTTTTCAGGCCCTCCGAACTCGATTCTGGCATTAGAATTACCCGGGGGCGCTCTGCGGGGAGTGCGGGGGTGGTGAATTGGGGATAAATTGCAGCGTGCATGGAAATCGCTCTAAACTCGTTACTCGGGGGTTTTCGGGGATGCCGAATTCAATTCTATCATTGGAATTATGCGGGGCCGCTCGGGGCCCCTCTGTGAGGTTGTCTAAAAAAAAATTAATTAATAATACTTTATTCAAATAACAGACAGGAGTCAAATAACAGACAGGAGGGAGGCTCCGTGGCTGAGCGGTATAGGTAACGCTATGCCGTCTCCGTTGACGGAGTTGGTGGGTTCGATTCCCACCGTGTTCCTGGGTGTTTGTATGCGTCCGGATTTAAGTGGTTCCTCTCATTTAGTTAATTGATGGCTAAATGTCTAAGTTGACGAAGCCAAAATTGTACGGAGGTCGGGCGCGTGTGAGATGGCGCACGTCCCACCTCTTTTTAAAATAACAAAAAAAAACAAAACAGACAGGAGTTTTTATTAATCTGGAATTATTCATTATAAACTTCAAATTCTAACTAAAATACTAAACATCTTGTTCGAACTCTTCTTCGTCTTCTTCCTGTTCTTCATCTTCTCTCCCTCCTGAATTTTCTTCCCCTCCTTCATCTTCTTCCTCGTCACTACTCTCGGCCTCATTGGAAGCGTCTTTTGCATGCAAGTGGGCAATCCAACCCACTTCGGCAGCACCTACACCTCGGGTCACAGTCGTTTTGACAAGAACAAGAAATTTTGCTCAAAATTTCCTTGGGACCGGCTTCCTGGGTCGCCGACTGCGCTCGGGAACTGGAGCCATATTTTTTCTCTTCAGTCGATACAGAATACTTCGCGCCGGTCCCGGTGGTAACGATACTCTACTCTCTAGCTTTGGCG
Organism: Cynegetis impunctata; assembly: GCA_030704885.1. NCBI lineage: Eukaryota > Metazoa > Arthropoda > Insecta > Coleoptera > Coccinellidae > Cynegetis > Cynegetis impunctata. The sequence goes on along the minus strand of JARQZK010002266.1, from coordinate 271,624 downwards.
CCTTTTTCAAATCCAGTTTCGAGCCACAAAAGACTCCCAAAGCAATTGTTTTCATAATATTTGTAATATTTATTTAATTTTCCATCAAAATTTTTATTATTCATATCCCCGGTGAAGTCTTATGTCTGATTGTCATGGATGCTGACACCCCCCCCCCCAATCAACCCCAAACAACCTCACATAGGGGCCCCGACCGGCCCCTATCTAGTGCTAGAATTGAATTCGTCATCCCGAAAACCCCAGAGTAACGAGTTTGGAGCGATTTCCATGCACGCTGCAATTTCTCCCCCAATTCACCACCCCCGCAGAGCCGCTCCAGAGCGCCCCCGGGCAATTCTAATGCCACAATCTAGTTCGGCGGGCCTGAAACCCCCCGAGAAACAATTTCCGACTGATTTTTCCGAGTTTCCAGTCGTTCCTATAATGGTGGAAGTAGTGATGCAATTGGAAAAGGCATTTTTCCAAAAACGGATTAACCACAGACCATATAGACTCGTTTTCTGTGATCTTCCTGAACACAATGCAGAAAACCGCATCTCGATATCTGCTGCACGGCCAAATTCATTTAATCCGGCCGATTCTGCTCTAAATGCTCTGGACTATAGTTAGATTAGCACTAGAAAATTTTTAGCTCATGTTCATTGCATTATTCCAATTGCGAATTGATAGTAATGTTTTTGCTTCAATAAGTGGAATGTGTATTTTGATAGTGTTGAAATTTAAATAATCCGATCATTAGACTAAAGTTGGATGAATGAAATTTCATTATTTGTACTCACCTTTTTACTTATGGTTCTGGAACAGCTTTCCCCAAGATCATGGCCTTTTTTTTGTTCTATGTCCTGAAATAATTACACTATGAAATGATAATAATAATAATTATTAATAATTGAACTTTATTTAGCAAAATAAGCTATTGCATAACAAATAGATTTAAATTACAGATTTTTGAAAAAATATATATACCTAATAGTACAAATACTAAATGAAAAAATACATTCTAACTGAAAAAATACATTTTTCTCAGCCTTGACATAAAAAGTTCCACAGTAGGAGAAGTTTTGATTTTAATGTTAAGATATTGTATAACCTTAAACCTCAATATAATAATTATCCTTTTTCCTTGAATTGTAATCCATGTTCCGAGATTTTTTATTTAAATATTTGTTTAAATATGGTGGAACTTGATGTTGAGAATTTTAAAAATTAATAGTGAACCCAACACGCGCTGTGATATATTTTAAAAATTTAATTACTTTAACGTGCTTTTAATTGTGGCTTGATCATAATAAAATTCTCATTGACTTATTTTGAAGAACCTGAGGTCTATAAATATGTTCATTGGAACAAGACATCAAACGAGACGGTAGTTGAAATGTGGATAGATAGTACCTAGCATAATTCTTTGCACGATATTTTCTTAAAAACAAATATGAAAATAAACCACATCATCCAATGTAACAAATTTCAGTGACGTTCTTAATTTTCATGTTAATCCAATCTGGTACCGATTTTTCTACCAGTTTGATATAGTATGAAAAATCAATCATGTTTCATGAAGAATAAACATTCCATAGGTCAAAATAATCCCGAGACATTGCATTTACTGAACAAGGGAAGGAGGATGGCCCTTTCGGAAGTTCTAGAGATTACGTCGAACAACTCCAGGAACTTTCCCATCACTAATGACCAAATAGACCTTCATTAAAACAGTAATATAAATAGATAGATTGATGCATTCTAAAAACAGAACACTCTTTATAATAGATTAATATTCCGAAATATATCATGTCGAGTAAATATAGCAATTTAGTGCAAGCAAGTCAAATGTTCTACTTTAGTTGATTTATAACTCTCATCAGAGTTTTCACCAGTTATTCACGTGTTTTCCATTTTGTAGAAATTCATCCTACTGAATGAAATATATTTAATTATATCTAATTTCCAAGAATTGTCTTACAATTTTCATACAGGTTCAAGACTATGACTTGTATATTTTTCATATTTGATTTTGAATATGAATTGTTAGTTGTAGATTTCAAACTTTTGGTTATATGAATTAATATGGTCTGATTTTGTTACGAAATTTTTTGAACTGTTTCAAACGCGAATTAGAGCATGAACGTTTGTAAACAGTTTAATATCAAGAAAGTTATTCGATTTATGACTTCTCAATTACCAGGCGCATTTTTTCTTCTTCACTTCTCGTAGTTGGTTTTAAACAATTGCTACTTACTGTTTATTTAAGTTATTGTTCTTCCGGTACAAAATGAGTATTGTAACATGTATTTTTTAATGAGGAATTCATAGCAGATATATTTATCTCTTTCAAAGATATTTTTTTGAAATATCTTATGTTGAAATGAAATTTTTATTTGTGGTCTGATTTTGGCACAAAATTTTCTAAATTAGAATCAGCTTCTGATTGTTCGAAGTAGATTAAATTTGACAACGCCATTCAATTCATGACTTCTTAATTGCTTCGTGAATTTTTTTTTGCTTCCGGATGTTGGTCAAAAAAATGATCAACTTCATCTTCATAAGTTATAGTACTTCCGTTAGAAAATGGGTTTTTTTGAATGTAGTTTCCATATATTTATTTGTCTATCTGTTACCTCTAGGTGTCTACCTACAGAAGTTTTTGAGAAAATGAGCCTTATTCAGACTTCTCTTTTATTGGACAAGCTGCTATTTGTATTGAGTTAAAAAATCTCTAAGAATTTCAAAAAATTCAGCTTAGTTTATTTCTATAACTGGTGAAAAATTTCTTTATTGTCGATCTTTGAAAAGGGGTGGTGGTTTTCGATACAAAAGTTCAATATGCATTCTTAACAACAGTGAATTATAGAAAACGTCAATTCACCCCTACTAAAAATCTGCATACAGCTGTTTCGATCTTATTAGATCTCATCAGTGCAGCTAATTTAACTCTGAGTGAATTAATAAATTTATAATCGTTTCCCGATATAAATCGTTAACGAGCTACTATCTGGATAACAACCAAAAATTCACCGCTTAGATTGAAAATGCAGAATTCCGCCGCTATAATACAGACTTCCTGACATGGAATGTCTAGGCTGCAACTGTGGCATATATCCATATGTACCTACATATACATAGATACATTACTGAACTGTCTTGTCTTACTTAGGTAGGTGTTACCTCTGTATCAGTGCCATAGCCAGCACTGCTTGCTAGAGGGGGCTAAATAAATTCTTGAGGTGGCTTGTTTTTTACAAAATACTAAAATAAATATACCTGAAAAAAAGGACAGGAATATACAGCTTTTTCTTTCTTTTTACCTAGAAAAATATACTGGGAAACGAATACACATTAAAAAAACATTTTGGAAAAATAGAGAAAATTATTTTGATAAAAAGTAATAAATAAGAAATCTCTCATAGAAAACTCTCAATGAATAAAACAAATAGCTTATAAATAGTCAACCAAGTTTATATTCTCTCTCTTGCTTTGTCACTTGTTTGCGCTTAATCGCTTTCAGTTGTGTTTCTATTTCAACTTACGTAAAATATAATATTCTGAGTTTGAAAATGAATCAACGGCTAATAATATTTTATCTGAAGAGGTGGAAGAAATTGAAGGTAAATATGTGGATTTTATTGAAGCAATTCTACGGGACTTATATTGAAAAATGTTTTTCGGCAGATAAGAAGTTTTAGTCCTGCTATAATTTTCAATCCGGTCCAAAGAACAAAATTTTTGAGCTGCCACTTACTTTCGTAACTCCCAATAGAATATCTGACATAGAGATACAATATAGAAACTTGTTAAATGTCGATTGGAAAGAGATATTTGGTGAAGCAGTCCCTGATAACCCTAGTTTTTTTGGAGGAAGGTTATAGATTTGAAAAATGCAGACCATTTATTCATGTTTAAAGATTTATATATTTTCATTGATGAATATCCAGAACCAATCCACAACTTCAACTACAGGCGAAGATGATAATGTAGTTGTGAAGAGTAGATTTGTTTGTAACTGGGCTAGTTTTATGTTTCAACGCAGATATAAACATTTTTGGTTTTTAATAATACTGGCATCTTTTCTAGAGGGAGCTAAAATAATTTCAGAGGGGGCTCAGCCACCTCTGGCGCCCCCTTGGCTACGGTCCTGCTCTGTATCATTTAATTGCTATGAATTAATCAAAATTTACGCAACAATATTCGATTATCATCAAAATCAGTCTTAAAATTACTTTAGATCGTTTAGATTATGGGCCCAAAACCCGAACTATGATTGAATAAATTTCGATAATTTTTAAAATTTCTATAAATTGTAAAACTTTGTGTTTTTATCCAAATTCGCCGAGACTGTTCATCATTATAACACGTTCTCATATTGTAATTTCTTTCCCTCATCTACAAGTTCAGAAGTAAAATGTTGTCACAGTTGAAAAAGTTTCCTTTCAATGTTTAACCCTGACCTTCGTGAAAATCTCAATTATCCGATTGATTGATGAATTCGATTCCATTAATCCAAATTTATTTCAATCGTTCCATAAGAACGGATATCGATATTGGATTCAGATAAAGTTCAGTTCGAGGGTTCTTTTCATTTGGCCTTGTCGAAATGTCGCGGTAAGGCCATTAGCAAGTAGCTACAAATCGAGCGATATGATTTATATGACGAAAAAGTCGAATTCGACACCTAATACATGAATTAATGCATAAAATATGAGGCGGATTGGAACTTCTCAATTTATGGCATGTATTGCTTTGGAATTGGATCGATATTTGGAATTAATAGGTTGTCGGTTATGCTGAAAATTCCTAAAATAACAATTATAATGAAAGTAGATCGTTAAATGAACCTCGTTGAAAATCAATGAAGGATTTTTATGAAAAAAAATGTCTTGTAATATTCATTTGTATAACTAGACAATTTATTATTATTATTATTATTATTACAAAGGTTAAGAGTAGAGGGTAACAAAACCCCATGAAACTCTAAAAAGAAAAAAAAATACAATTTAACATTAGTGCACACGTGCAGCAAAATATGCATCTAACCGAACTTTGAAAGTATTTATAGTAGGCGCCGTAACAACGTCAGCTGGTAACGAGTTCCATCGATGAAATACTCGGTTAGGAAGGAAGAACATCTTCGACGAGCTCCTAAAAGTTTCCCGCATCAACGGGTGTCCGCGTAGACGACGATCCTCATTGAGGTGAAATAGGTGTCTAATAGGAGAGTTATCATCGTGTAGTGCCGTGAAAGTTGTAATAAGGTCACCTCTCTCATGCCGATGCAAGAAAGTAGGAAGCCTCATTGTTTGTAGTTGTTTTTATACGTTGGTCTTGCTCGCCCATATGGAAGTCTAGTGGCTCGTCTCTGGGTATTCTCCAACATATGTTGGTCTCACAGTAGTATAGGATGCCATACATTATTTCCAAACTCCAATATTGGGCGTACATAAGACTTATATAGTTTAGCCACCGTATCAGGATCTGGGTTAGTAAAAGTACGAGAGAGAAGATAAATTCTTGAGTTGGCTTTTTTCACTTGAGTAGTCAAATGTTCACTCCATGATAAATCCGAAGTAATTATCACACCAAGGTCATTATATCTGTCCGTATGTGACAAGGCAACATTGTTTATATAATATGTATGACGGGGGTTGTTTTTCCCAAGATGAAGAACTACACACTTCAGAAGGTTCAAAGGTAGTAACCAGTCCTCCGCCCACTGAAATATCCTGTCTAAATCCTCCTGCAACACCACATAACTTTCGTTTGGATCATTGTAAGTTTTGGAATCGTCCGCGTAGAGTGAGCAAACCGAGTTTACCATGAGAGGAAGGTCTGATATAAAAATAACAAACAGGAGGGGACCAAGGACGATTCACGATATTTTTACGCAATTCACCGTCAATTTAAGAAAAATGATAAGTCCTCAATTTCGAGATATTAGAATATACGAATATTGTGAATGAAAGGTATATTTATTGTTTAAACTGTCTCAAATATGTTTATATCTGCGCATATATTTCTTTATATTTCTAGAGTTAATTATAATTTGTTGTTGTTATCTAAAACTAATTTCCGCAAACAATTAGTTGGTGAAAATTGAAATATATATTACTGTGGTTTATATTTGTATTAAAAATTCCTCGATTTTTATGGCTACAAATTATTGGAACTGAGATAATTACCCTTGGCGAATAAATGTTAGGCCTAAAACAACTTTCAAGAAATTCTTGCTACCCATACTTAGCTGTATTCGAATATGCTTGTTGATATTATTTTATAAGTAAATAATTAAGTGTAGAAGTAATTCAGTAGAAGTTGAGGATTGCGATGATAAAGTCAAACAAACACCGGTGTGCTTATCTGACTTCAAACAATCTACTATCTATTCGTATCATACTAACCCTTTCGCTCACGATGTACAATATATTGTACATCACTTTACGTAAATCCTAACGAATTTTTAGTATGCGTCTATTCACTTTACTCACAAAGTACAGTATTCTGTAAACATCCTTATCACTATTTTAAACTTTCCTTGTCCTAGCGTTGTGTAGTTTACCCAAAAAAAATTATTAATGGTAAGTACCTCTACGGAGTTGTAGGAGTTGTTTCAGAATGTTGAAATGAGGTGGAGCTTCAAAATTTAAAACATGTCTGCTATATTTATTTTTGTAATAACCGATACGTGTATTTGTTACTTTCATAGTGAACTTGCTGAAAATTTAGTTTGTTTTTTCTATATTGGAGTAAATATTACTGTACAATATATTGCTCATTGTGAGTAAACGGAAATCGACAGGTATGGTAAAAAACTCCACGGTATTTAGATTTATTTCATAGTAGTACGAATTGAAAAATGAGTAAAAAAGTGCTGTTAACTGAAGAACAACTATTGAAACTAATTGAGGAGGGCCTATCAGATATTTGAAGGGCTTAGTGATGACGATTATGGGTGGGGTGGTGATAGGGGCGTAGAAGTAAGCAATGATTATGATGATGAAAATACGGTAAAAAAAAGAAACTCAAATGATATGGAAGGTAATTTTGATGAAAAATCTTTTTCTTCCAGATGCAAATTCCCTGAATGTACATCTAGGCCGTATTTTGTTTGTACTGAGTGCAATCTACATTTATGCATTTCAAAAAAACAAAATTGTTTTCTGATATATCACACAAATAAATGATCAGTTGTAGCCTCATGTTGTTTTTCAATTATTGCATTTCATTTACGCGTTTATTTAATTAGTTACAAAAAAACTGTAGAGACAAATTATGTTCTAAATTATCTGTCCTATCCCCTAAAGACATAAAAGTTTTGAAATTTGTGATAATTATCACTCAAAACTCTCATTTTTCACTGTGAAATTTCTCTTCGAAGTATTGAAACGCGATTTTCATTAAAACGGTGCAAGATAGAGTAAACTGGGAAAAGAACTAATTTGTAGAGCACAAAATTTACTACAACATTAGTCCAGAAGGGAAATGCAAGATTAAATAAAAAAGCGAAAACATTTTATAAAAAGTGGACTTTTATTTATGGTTTTTACACAGGCATATTTTTCCATTTAAATAGTTTCGAAATAGTAAATACCGGATTTCAAGATAACATTTCATTTCCTACATATCACGTGTTTTACATTTTATTAATATTTAATAATTAACAACTTACTTATTCTTTTTCTTATTTTTTTGGGAATTACCTAAACCACAATATGTTTTTGTATTTTTTATTTCAACGTTTCGGTAGCCATCTAGTTATCGTTGTGAAGATGAATTAAATTTTTAAACAATTTTTGGTCCCTATCAGACACAACGTCACGCGTCTTATTAACGACCGCCCACTCATGCGCAACATCCTATCTTAGGTGTGTATATATCGTGATATATACCGTTCACTCACATTGTACAGTATATTGTACAGAGTGGTCCAAATTGGACACTTTTGATAGGAAACACCAATTTCTAGAGGAGTTAGAGAAAAACTAGCCTACATGCTACTAGGTCGATTTTTGTGAGAAAATGAATGCCGAAAACCGCACATTCATATCTCGACTTGTTCGAAAGATACAAAGTGTTTTTCAATTTTGTGCATTTCTGACCCAACCCCGTAACTTGTTTATTTTTGTATATTTCTTATTTCTGTGAAAACATTCTTCAGGCACTTTTTTGAAAGGAATCCTAGTTTTTCATCAAAAAATATGGTTTAGAAGCTATGACATAAACTTGTGTTTTTTCTTATGGACCACCCTGTATTTTTTTACATATCCGTGTTTGAAATAAAATTCTCGTTTCAAATATATACGATAGTTGCTACTTTTCTTTGAAAACATTCATTTTGTGGCAGTTTTCGAATTATTTTAGGTATATTTTCAAAATCTGGGTTGCCATGCCTGAATATGAAACAAATTACCTTAGCAACTGCAGTCTATGCGTACTGTCAAACAATTATTATTAAATGCAGTTTGCTTCACAAGTTTAGTGTGCTTCTTTGAACTGAGTTTTGAACTTACTAGAATATTTATCTGCATGTTAATTCAAAATGTATGATAATTACGAAAAATATGATATGTTAAAGTGTAATCACATGAAGATGCTCAGGCTGCCATTAATCTTTACTTTGACCGACATCCTGAAAGGAGACAACCGTTTCGGGATATTATGTTCACTAGATTGCAGCAAAACCTAGTTAATTACGGTTCTTTTTCAAAATGAAGGACAAAAGTTCACGAAGCCAGTAAGTAATAGAGATAGAGAGTTAGAAGTAATAACGGTTTTAGGGGAAATACAAAACCAACCCAATATTTCACTTCGCAAAATGTAGTTGAATACAGGTATTCCAAAGACTACAACAATGCGAATTCTAAATAAAAATAAATTCAAACCGTATCAAAACTTTGGACAGAACATCATATGGACTGATGAAGCATGCGTTAGCAATTCTTTCTACAATAGGACTTCCACATATTATAGTGGAGACACAAAATCAAGGCCGATACAGTTTCAGTGTTTGGGTCGGTAGTTTTAGAGGAAGGTTTATCGGTCCCTATATTTGTGAGGGTAACCTTACAGCTGCGGGATATTTGGAAATATTGCGGGAATTTGTTGAACCAATAATGGATGATTTGCCATTGCAACAAATTGGAGAATACTTCCAACAAGACAAGGCACCGTGTCATAACGCACACATCATAACGGCATATTTAAACGAAATATTTACGGACAATAATTGGCTTGGCAACCGGGGTCCTGTTCATTGGGCGGCAAGATCCCTCGATCTTACACCTCCAGATTTTTACCTCTGGGGAAGAATAAAGGATTTCACATATAAACGCCATCCTGATTCCCGAGAAGCGTTGGCAGCAGCAGTGCGACATGCCTTTCGTTCAATACCTGCGATAAAATTGATAAAATGCTGTCAATAATGTTAGGAAGCGAAGTCATGTTTTGATTTAAATGGTGCTCAATTCGAACACATGTTGTAAATAGTTTAAAAATATTGTTGTACTTGTTATTCTATCTTTTGATTAAATTAATGAGTTATTACAAAATAGGCAGTAATTATTCTTTTTAGCAGCTGTTATGTAGAACTTGAAAATTCATCTAACATAATTCGAAAACAGCCACAAAATGAATGTTTTCAAAGAAAAGTAGCAACTATTATATATATTTGAAACGAGAATTTCATTTCAAACACGAATATGTAAAAAAATACAGGGTGGTCCATTAGAAAAAATACAACTTCATGTCATAGCTTCCAAACCATATTTTTTGATGAAAAACTAGGAACACTATTGAATTCCTTTCAAAAAAGTGCCTGAAGAATGTTTTCACAGAAATAAGAAATATACAAAAATAAACAAGTTACGGGGTTGGGTCAGAAATGCACAAAATTGAAAAACACTTTGTATCTTTCGAACAAGTCAAGATATCAATGTGCGGTTTTCGGCATTCATTTTTTCACAAAAATCAACCTCGTAGCATGTAGACTAGTTTTTCTCTAACTCCTCTAGAAATTGGTGTTTCCTATCAAAAGTGTCCAATTTGGACCACTCTGTACATATCACACCCCCTTAAATGGATGACATAGAATTTTCTCGAATACACCAAAAAATTTTAAAGAAATTAAAGAGTAAGTCTTCGCAATTACAGATTTTCAACTTGAAAAACAAAAATGCGTTAGTCAAAGGGTTAATACATGATATATAACGAAAAAAACTTCGTGTCAACATGGTGTGGAAATTTTCATATTCAACTAAATAACTTTGAAATAAATCATGAATTTGCGTATTAAGAACGACTAATGGAGTTTATCATAATGTTATTCAGAATTTTTCCCTGATGAAAGATTGATCTATAACACAAACCATCAATGAGCGATAATGGTTCTTTGAATTAATGGTGCCAAATAATTCATAATAGCGGTAACGTTAACTCGGGCATTAAAAATGATTAATTGATACCTTCTAATTTGTTATCACAACTACGCCTTCGTTGTCTAATGCGTTCATAATTTATTAATAAAAGCTCTCCGACTTTGTTGTACTTAACTTCAAAAGATTTTCAGACTTTATCAACGCAGTATCTTCTACTTCATGATGATGCAAGGAATTACTGATACCTAATAATCAATAAATGCAGGTATATATAAATGATATAATTTCTCATTAATCGAAATATGGATTTTTTATTTTAGAAATAAAGCTAGCAATAAAATTTACTTGAATATCTTCTCCTTTTATAATTTATATTTTTCCTATTGTTTTTGAACTTGAAATCAGCAAAATTAATGGCTAAGTGAAAGTATTGAAAATTTATATTTATCTCTAGTTAAAAAAGATATATTCAACGAGTGGGCAATCTTCATTTATATAATTAAAAATTGAGAATATTTTATTTCACAATGTAAATTTACTTGCAGAATCATAAATATGATCTTGATATACGTTTTCATTGCACAATTATGAAAAAACCTTTTTTTCATAATTTAATATTTTCAAGAAGAAAATTATTACACGCATATATATATATATATATATATATATATATATATATATATATATATATATATATATATATATATATATATATATATATATATATATATATATATATATATATATATATATATATATATATATATATATATATATATATATATAATAATAATTTATTTTCAAAAATACATATTGTAACAATGTTTACATAATTTACAATACGATAACTATTTCAATCTAACAAACATTTTCTTTCTGACACCTAGGCATAACATGTATGCCTGTATGTGTCTAATACAGTATTATATTGTAAGAAAATTAAATGCTGTTTTTATGTTTCTTCATCCCAGCACAAAGCAAACAGAAACCGTGAGAGACCGCTCACCTACCACTTAAAAGGAGCTAAAACATGCCCTCAAAATGCTCTGGGTTATCAAAAATAAACTGTTTGCAACTTATGCTAAATTTTTTTACATTAGATATGTTCTATATTGTGAGGGGTAATACGTTATAAAACTTTGATGCAAAGCTATGAAGAAATCTGCGGCTTAAAATTTTTTGATTCTTTGGTATAGTTACAATTTTATTGGCCTTACTACGTGTATTATGCAAGTGATCAATGGGAATCCCCGATCTATCCCTTCTGTACATAAAGCGTTTTCGTATATATATATATATATATATATATATATATATATATATATATATATATATATATATATATATATATATATATATATATATATATATATATATATATATATCATATATATATACATATATATATATATATATATATATATATATGTATTAGGAAATTTATATCAAAAATCGATTATTGAAATCAATCCTCCAACAGACCTCGTTTCATGAGATCTAAAGACATGGAATCGTCATTCATCCATTAAGGGAGAATGTTAGTACATTCGATGTAGACACACACACGATGGTAACACTAGTTGGTATCTGCTATATTATTAATAATCTCAACTTTGAGTTGAAAATATTATAAAAACATCTATTTCTTATTGTGACGCACGTTTCGCATACACAAGTACTTCTTCAGGCACTATCTGAAGAAGTGAATCTGTAGAGGTAAAACGTACACCATAATTTAAGGTTTTGAAGACTACATTTTGGGTAATTTGAGAAAAACATTTTTAAAAAGCATGTCTTCCAAACCGTGACTGTTAGGACCTAGGGTCCATGGATGAAAAGATAGCAAATGATCCCAACACACACACATTAATATATATATATATATATATATATATATATATATATATATTGAACAAAACTAAATTTGAATTTACTACGTTTATTATCACAAAATATTTTGAAAAATTTAACACTGCGATTGCAATTTCGGTCATTAGACCATCATCGGGCAGATTGAGTTAAGTTTTTTGATCATTATAGGATCTATTACCTACACCATTTTGCTGCTTTATTAAGCTCCAAACAGTATAAATAAGACTTTCCCATATTACAAACAGTATAAATAACACTTTTCTACATCACTAACCATTTCAAATGACCCAAATGCCATAAACGAAAAATGAAAATCAGTTGGAAATTGAAATAAACACGACAACGTCGTTAACGTGTCACTTAACGCCCATTTAGAATGCAGTATGCAACGTTCATGAAGATATTCTCCCGATTCGCAAAATGGTCGACCGAATCGAAAAACAAACACACTTCAGTGAAAAATGAACAATGCGATGTAATGTACCCGCTGAAGTGGCTCTTTGCCTGTAACACGCTATCCAAGTGAAATTCAGAATTCAGAAGGACCGTGTCCTGCATTTTTAAAGTTTTAATTCTGCGCTACGTCGTTCGAGAGGTGATAAAAATGAAATTCCGGAATTGCCGACCTTCATCAGGTTTATTATGTGAACATCATCGAAATTCCAGCCAGATCGTGAATTTTTCGGTTGTGTATGGCAGATGTAACAGAGATGTATTAACGCGATAAATTAATGAGTTTTCCAATTTAGAGAGAACGAACTGACGCGTCAGCTGATGCGTGTTTGTTTCATGAAAATTAAAAACTTTTCGCCTGTCATTTTAGGTGACAGGTCAGCTCAAATATCTAGATTTGAAACAATTCGTCCCCAGTTTAATTTATATGAATAGCAGTTTTAGTCATACATTAGTAGGCATCCTTAATTTTATTTCAATATTCGAAAATATCCAAACTAATTCAGAAATTTATGAGCTAACTTTCAGTTAAACTTCAGATTTAGAATACCTGAACATAAAAAAACTATTAGAAGAAAATAGATTCGACACATTCATCACTGCTTGAACATTGTCATGGCTTAAATAACGAATTCGATATGAAATTACATACAAAAAAAAAAAGCTATATATATAGATATGAATAATTTTCCTTTGCTAAATCAATTTATTGAAATATTGAATCTTTGTACCTCTTATATTTACCCACTTTTATACAATTATCTACTTGCCAATAGAAAACGTTTAGTTATCCCCATCTCCATTCGTATTTTCCATTTCTGTATTTGTAAGATTTTCAATTTGTTGAGTTTGTTTGAATTACTCATCTGAAGAAGCCACTGTGGCGAAACAATTGTTATGTTCAACAAAATATAGTGAAAATCAAAAACCCAAGATTTATTGACATCATTCAAAAATAATTATCAACTCATAACTCATTCAATAATATGATTCAATGAGTACAAAAATAATTTAATATTTGGGTCATTCTACGATAAGAGGTAATGTGCACGGCAATCAATATAAAATATCTTTTATATTTTATATCTTGTCATATTATACAATAAATCGCAACATCTTAATGTAGTTTATTGATTATATTATGATTGAATACCCAATTGAAGCAAATTTTTCTCAAATTATTCATTTAAGCATGAAAAAATGACTACCCTGGCTTCTCTTGACGTTTTTGGTTGAACATGTAGACATTAAATACCTTCTTTTTCGCAGTTGCCCAGTTAAATTATATTTAACATAAATTCAAATGAGTATACTCAAGTATTATGAAGAAAAAATACAATAATATTTGTTAAGTTTTAATAATTTTTAAACATTACTTTTGTCCCGCTTTTTTTGTGTATCTACCCTGGCAAATTCCAATCTGCTAAAACAAAAAAACGGCCATTTTGCAAATGGCGTTCAATGGCACTCATCGACGACAATTTAGTAATATCAAATAAAGAAGCGGTTCAATGGTAGTTATATGTTAATTGGTGCGACGCAAAACTGGGGTGCAATTGTTTTAGCAGGGTGAACGTGTCTCTCCACTGGTAGGTCGTACTATTTATATAATTTGCTTAATTTACTTAGCATTAGTTGTTTGAGTTCAACAATAGTGTGATAGTTAACGTGTGGCATAATATTAATCCAAAATTAACGTGCGTTAATGAAAAAAATTCAGTTTATGAAGAAAACATCCCTCCCCTGTTGTATTTCCCCTGGCGAGATTATTGCCAGGGGAAGTACGGAATGACCAGGGGAGATAATTTGGATAATAATTTGTTTGTATAAACTAATTTGAAGATAGTTAATATTCTGGTTCAGATATAGTTAAGTACAATGTTTTATAAAAGTTAATTTCAATAAAAGTTTTATCACATCAAATCTCTCCTTTGACCAAAAAGTCTTGATGTCTTTACCCTGCCTTATGTATTTTTCCTGGCCACCTGAAAAATAACTAAAAATGTATAAATTGACTTGCCCCTTCGTAAATATGCACTTAGAAGAAACTAAAGTCGTAATATACGTGTTAAATCAAAAAACTTCAACTTTTTTCCTTGGCCGCAACTTCTATGTACCTACTTGAGAACTCTTATCGTAGAATGAGCCATTTAACAAATACAACAGAATCAAATTGAATATTACCAATTTCGATGAAAAAATTTATATTTTTTTTAATATTTACATTTACAAAATTTTTTTATTTACTGTCACCATTGAGAATATTTTAATTCAGAGAAAATATACAATTAAAGTAAGTTTTATTATATCTTCATAATTTTAACGTTCAGAAAATTGGAGGATGTGAATTTTAACATAAATTCATTAAATGCAACAAAAACACATTCTTTGAAAAAACAACAAGAAATCTTGTGAATCATTTTTAAATTGAGTTTGATATATAATGTTTATATTATCATCCGTAGACGATAATAATTTCACTTTCCAATTAACATCCCAATATAACGATGTATAACTTTTAATAACTGCAAAAAATTTTTGGTCGAAAGAATCACATCCTAAGTATATATCCTACGACGATAACAAAAAAATGTTTCAACTACAAACCTTGCATACCCTTCAATCAAATATTCATGAAAATTTCATTTCCTCCGAAAATAAAATTAATTTTCCACAAACAAATTTTGCAGAAATTGAAATCTTAACTATAGGCTGAAACTGAACGAAAGGCGCATAAATGATGAGCCCAATGGTTTGTGTGTCAAGATCAAATTGAAATATTTACGAAATTGCCGCTCTATAAAGCGGCCACGCGCTATAAACCTTGTTGAATTTTTTATGAAAACAGTAAAGCATTTTCCATGCCATGAATACATAACAAAGGTATAAAATAAAAGGTTCGAATGGCTGCCTTATATCGGACGTAATGGTTGGATTGGGTTTAGAATATTTTTATCACCCTTCTGATATAATAATCAGGGTTGAATTGCGTAGGAGAAGTTGAGTTTAAACTTCGAAGTGTAGGATGTAACGGTGGGTACGCATGAAACGACATGTATGCACGGTTTAGATGGATGAAGTTGCTGTAGTTGAAATGATTACAAATTAAGTTGACAAATAAACTGCTTCTATTATAGTTATAAAGGTATCGGGATATTATAAGGATAATAACGCTTAAGAAGGATGGTGTGTTTCCCGAGGGACTCTAGCCCGAGGGATATACGTTGACCGAAAGCGTTATCCTTATAATACCCATGGTGCCTTCAACAGTTAATACCCAACTGAATATTTTTTTAAATATTTTTAATATGAGAAGAATATAATTCAAAATAAAGTAGGTAGATACAGCATTTACCTGAAGAAAAAGTCATTGTATTGACGGTAACTATGGTTGTAATTTGTTTTATGTTAATAAGGCAGCATATAAATAGTTATTTATGTACCAAGTGCGTTATATAAATCCTAACGCCCGGAGGGAAATAGTCGGCCCGAGGCCCTGGCCTTTGGCCCGTATCTCCTTTACCGTGACTCTTAGGACCCAGTGTCCAAGGGTGGAAATGTAACGAATGACTCCAGTAATATACCGATTCATGTGCCAAACACCCTGCATATATTAGTTATTTATGTACCAAGTGCGGTATATAGATCCTAACGCCCGATGGGCGTTATGATCTAGTAACGCACGTGGTACATACAAGATTTTATTTTTCACGAAAAAATTATTTTATTATAATGAAAAATCGATTTTAAAATCGGTTCATTGCTCCTATACTTTCCATTTTCCATCTCATAGTAGGCATGTCATTTGTTGATATTTTGACGTTTGTGAATATTTTTGTCATCATATTCAGTGAATGTCATTGCTGCTTTCTTTGTGTAGTCTTATAAAAATAATGGAAATGAAAATGAATTTACCCAAGAATATCATAGAAAATGCAGCCAAAGCTGCGAATAATTCATTGTCGGAGAAATCCAGAGTTGTATACGACAAGAATTATGCTCTCTTACAATGAGCGGGCGTTATGATCCATTATGCCCGCTCATTACGCCCTAGGGCATAATGAGTGTGTTTATAGTAACCGTATCCAAGGTGAAATAAACATATAATATACAAGTGAAAAATAAAATAATTTTGCGATTCACGCATAAAAAGTAGAAGAAAATACCAATCTTCTCCAAGATATTTCAGTTAAAGCTGCTAAAGCTCTTGATGCTCTCGTGCCAGAAAAAAAACTAGTCGGCTTTACGAGGAAGAATGTCGCCATTTTGAGGCCTGGCTGACGAAACACTACCTGAACCATGTTGACTGAATAGTTTTGATGGCTTATTTTCAAGATTTGTCAGAGTGTTATTCTCCAAATTCCTTCTGGACGAAGTTCCCAATGTTACGTAAAGAATTAATAATTCATAAGACGATAAGAAACATTGAAAAGTTGATTTATCTGCAACAGATCCGAAGCTAATTGGAAAAAATTATCCTCCTTGTTTTTTCTGGCACATTCACATCAACAGCTTTAGCAGCTTTCACTGAAATATCTTGTGGGAGATTGGTATTTCCTTCTACTCGGGACATTTTTATGCGAGAGTCACAAAATTATTTTCATGTGCTGTATATGTTCAAACAAAATAAATTTCCTTGGCCATAGGGCGTTCTTTTTCGAAAATCACGTCCTAGGGTAATATTACGTATTTACCTGACTTTGACATAATTTCTTTATCTGTCGAATAATATACCTGTCGTACATTAAAACTATCACATCTTCTGCGTTGAGTTTAATGACTTATTTTCCACATTTTCATTAGCTTTCGCAATAATCGTAATGAAAGAGGTCCTATTATTTTGATGCATTACTTCATCAAAAAACATTTTTGATTACCTCAATGGATCTGACATCCAGTATTCATGTCACAGGACCTTTGTTTTGATACTAGCAGAGATACAAATGATCAACCTTGCATTTCTAAAAGTTTTACGGATTATCTTATATTCCAGCCGGAAATTCGCAAGCCCTCCATTAAGTATTGTTTAGTTGATGAAGCTGATTTCTGGAAGCGTGAACAGTTAACAAAGGCATTATTTTACATCCATAAGAGGGCCGGAATGAAAAAAAAACTCATAAATATAAAATAAAACGAATCACAGAAAAATATCACGAATTCTTCATATTTACATGTCCAAACAAATATTATCTTTTGTGAACAATTAGTAATATGTCACTCCGAATCAAGTATGTTGCACTGAAGAGATCTAATAAGATCGAAACAGCTGTATTCAGATATTGAGTAGGGGTTACTTGACGTTTTTTATAATTCACTAATTACATTCTTAATATAGATTTTGCGTCGCAGAATACATATAACCAACTCCTACGGAAAATTGTCCGGTAATTTTCAAATTATTACATAATTTTCCTTGTTCACGTGTGATATATGAAATCGACTATGGTCAACTTCTAAATTTTTCATGAATTCATTACTCAAGTAACTTATTTGTGAACTACCATTTGTACTTTCACAATTATCAATTACGTAAGGTATTATCAGAAATTATGGTCTGCGTCAATTCTGTGAGTGCCATTGTTTTTTTGGAGTGTATTGGAGTATACCACTTAAGAAAAGATTTTCATATTTAGCCTGCGGTATGAACATTTTATGAGGAATAAAATCGAGCGTTAAATAAAAGTGAAATGTTACTTTCCTTTGCGCAACGTACTATGCGCATCTTTTACTTTAATATTAAGTTATACCAATATTAGTATACCTCCGCATATATTAAGGTATAACGGCAACAGTTGATGCATGTATTGGTATTTATATCTAGTGATACTTATATTTGTGCACAATAAACAATATTATTAACTGATTGAAGTTAAAGAAATATTGAAAGATGAAGAAAATAAATATGAATGATAATGAATAATTAAGAAGAAGAATCTGAAAAACACGTCGATTCGGTTTATTCTATTATTATTTTTTTATCATTAATCGAATTAAAGAACAGCTGTCTGTTATTTAATGTATGTATGTATGTTTGATTGATTGCATATATCTTCTATATTTTATATTATTATTATCTTAATAAAATTATTGTTGGAGTTTACACCGCATATATTAGGGTATACCGGCAACAGTTGATGCATGTATAGGTAGGTATATATGATTCAACACATACAACAGCAACCTAACCGTCAATTTGTGTTTTTTTAAGTGACTGAAGTTAATAAAATATTGAAGGTTATAAAAAAAACTGACGCACGTCTGGAGTGAACTCCAGTTGTGAGTCCGGAACTGCCACATACAATTTTTTTCGATACTAGAGTGTTTCTTGTAACGATTTTTTGTGTGTTTATCCCAGTCTCTTGTGTTTTTACGGTATCTTCAGTATTTGCATGTATATCTAGCTCATATGTTTCATATCCGGTTTATCATTTACTGGGTCTGCGTTTATTTTAGAATATGGATCTTCTTCAATGAATTTCCGGAAATGTTACCTCATCATAATCAAATGTATTTTTTATTTTTTAATTTATGTAGTGTCGTTATGGCGGCTTTAGAATGTTAATGTGCAATTAGTCTGTCTTGTGGTCATTTTGATATTTATATATACCTATATATATATATATATATATATATATATATATTTTTATATATATAATTATATATATATATATATTTATATATACATATATATATATATATATATATATATATATATATATATATATATATATATATATTTATATATATATATATATATATATATATATATATATATATATATATATATATATATATATATATATATATATATATATATATAAAATAATAAAGTCTATGAGTTCTCGGCAAATAAAAAGGGGCCAACTAACGAAGTTAGTTGTGAATATTTTAATTTTTTAATTATGTTCTAATACCATGTATATTTGTAGAGTCCTGAGGAAGGATATAATCTATATCCGAAATATATACATTATTAACGAAATGGTTGTGATTCTTCGTTAGTTGGCCCCTTTTTATTTGCCGAGAACTCATTATTTAAATTTTACGGCAATACTCCTTTTTCTATATATATATATATATATATATATATATTTATATATATATATATATATATATATATATATATATATATATATATATATATATATATATATATATATATATATATATATATATATATATATATATATATATATATATATATATATATATATATATATATATATATATTTATAAATATATGTATATGAAAAACTTGGTTCTCGGAATGAACCGCGTAAAAGATTCGAAAAATCTCGACGTTTCGGCTCCTTTTGCGAAGCCATGTTAAGGAGAATTAGAGGGACACTCAGATATCACCAATGCCCTTTCCCAACATCACACCCAAACAGGCCACATTATCGATTTCCCCAATACAAAAACTATTGCTCCCGTCCGATCTTTCAAATCCCGAATTTTCCGTGAAGCTGTAGAAATAGAAAAACGTCCAAATTGTGTGAACACCAGAGATGACAGTTACAGACTCCCATCAGCATGGAAACCACTTCTCAGTGGTCGCCATGTCACACCCAATCAGAGTGCATCTCGCACTGATGAGCGTGAGTACCTTCCCCCCTCCCATAACCAAGCTAGTTAGTCGAGTATGTTAAGTACGCTAGCTAGTATTTGGGAGGTCTCGGGTTCAAACCCCGGGGCCGACTGGTCTGCCATGAGTTTTTTTCAGTGTTTTCAGTTTTTTTCATGGTAATGTGAGTCACTGCTTGCAAACTTACAAGGCGAATGCTGGGCAAGTATTAATCCTCTGAACCCTACCCGCACTTCCTATGTTCCATAAATATCCTGTCTCACCTATCCTTAATGCACTTGTACATACAAGTGTATCCTCTGATCTGGATGAAGGAGTTAATCCCAAACTCAAGCTGCCCGCCTCCCTGACACATACTTCAGGAAGGAATGAAACACGTGTGTTTCTTTTCCTTTTTCCCTCCTCCCAATTAACGTCCCTTATAAATACACCCAAAGCGCCGCGACGCAGAGAGACATACACTTGGGTCTTGAAATATTGTAATGTTTCCGATTCCTCCTAATTCGATTTGTGGAGTAGGCAGATTGAGGCCACGTATCTGAATTATTCCCCTTCTAATTCTTCCTAAGATGGCTTCGCAAAAGGAACCGAAACGTGGAGATTTTTCGAATCTTTTACGCGGTTGATTTCGAGAACCATGTTTTTCATATACTTCCGACCGCGGAAATTTTTCTGAACATATCTATATATATATATATATATATATATATATATATATATATATATATATATATATATATATATATATATATATATATATTAATATATGTATATATATATATATATATATATCACACTGCTCATGAGCTCGTTGCAGAACAAAACAGACTGTCTAGTGTTTCCATCGCATGTGGCGCCGAAGTAAAATGTTTTAGCATTCTCCCTTGAAGGATGAATAGGAATTTCATATCGTTCCGAACGTTTATTTCAATTGAACTTTGAAATGAGGGATTTCCAAACGTTTCTAATGAAGCTTAAAAGATGGCGCCTTTGGTTAGGTTACTAAATCTATTGAACGGTAGTAAAAGAGACGCATGTTTTTAGAAAGTAGTTTTATATCCAGATCACATACTTATCCTTGAGGAATATCAGATATTTATATACCACCCTGTATTCTTTGCTCTAGAAGTTGGAACTAAGCAAACTGCATCATCATTGAAGAATGAAATCTGAAAGCAGCATTTTGTATCTTCCTAAAATTCTACTTTTTAATAAGAAATTCGAATAAGTTGAAGAAGGTGAAGTTCCACTGAAACGTCCGTCATGCGTTATTTCTTTTAATAAATTTGTAAATTGTTATTATTAACCATTGTTTTAATATGTTTATTAATTTACACCTAGTATAGGCCCAATCAACCAAAAAATAGAAATTCGAATGTTTCGAGGAAAATAGAAGCGGTGAAATCGCAATTAACTCTTCGTTTGACCTCAAATCTTCAGGAATTCCTAATTATCTTAACTGTCAAGAATGAGCCGCGATATTATCAGCGTGTATTCAAGGCGATTCAGCGGTCATTATCCACCAACTTAATAGACACGCAAAAAAAACATTAGGGCTATATACGAATGGAATATTTCATATACTCGACACGAATTCGGACTTTGAACAAATTGGACTTGAAATTAAATGTGAATTTGTTGCGGCCACATCGACTTTGCCAAGGTTCCGTTCCTGAACTTGACAGAAGCTTTGTTATTTGTTGGATCAACCCTACTTCGTGACCTAATTGGATACCAGGAACTATCGAATATTTCGAAAAATCATTTTCGGAGTTGATAAATTCCTTTAACATGAATAAAATTGAATAAAGCTATAAAAATCATTATGATTTTCTGCAGGATGCCATCTGCGCATCATTGAATAACGTGTATATATATATATATATATATATATATATATATATATATATATATATATATGTTTTATTCATTATTATGTTTATAAACGGTCACAATTTTTTGGAATATTGTTGAGGTTATTTGCTTACTTTCCACCCCTGGCCCCTGGGTCTTAGCTGCCAGGGTTAAGGAGATATGTTTTTTTTTAATATTTTTTCTTTAATAGCTCAAAATCCTGCCTTTTAAACCCTCATAAGTTTTATAGTATGTGTGAAAGCACCATTTTTTTTCAAATATTCCGTAATGTATCCTTGTTCATATAATTGATAGTTTTTATTCATTATGACAGTACCAATGGAACATACGTGGTTTTTCACCTTCTTTTTGGTGGTTCAACTTCAAAATTATTGCAGTTGGTTTAACTTTTGTTGAAATGAAGGAAAATAAAATTGAATTGTTTTTGTCACAATTTCCAAAATATTTTTCGCTTTGAAGCAGACATGTTTTTATCAATGTGTAGCATACCGTTGAAGAGTGATCAAGTAGAGAATTTCTTTAAATAAAAAGCTCCAAATTGTTGTTACTTTTCCAACATTTAATGTTGAAATTGATTATTTTTCACAAAATCACTAATTTTGTGGAATAAAAACCTTCTATTGTTCTTTGCTACTGTCAATTGGAGTGAAAACTAATTATTATTTGTACAAGCATATATTACAAAACCTTTTCTAAAAATGGTGCTTTTACAGGCATTAATGAAAAAAGGCGGGATCTTAGATAATTTTAGAAAGAAATTCAACAAAAATATCTCCTTAACCGTGACTCTTAGTACCCCTAGTGCCGAAAACCCTATATATATATATATATATATATATATATATATATATATATATATATATATATATATATATATATATATATATATATAGGGTATCCCGTAAATAACACGCCAGAGTGACACTGGAGGTAGATTGACTTAAAGTCAATCAGATAACATCAACATGATCTTCGTGAAAGTTTTCTGGTTTTCGAGATATTGCCACTTTTATGTTTTTTTCTAAAATCTATACTTTTTGGTCATTTTCTCGCCTGTTTTGAATATGAATAAGTTCTAAGTAATGGTTTTTTTTTCTTGTGCTATCATCAAGATATGTTTGAGACAATCGACCTATCATTTCAATAAAAACTAGCTCGCTAACCCCAAAAAAAATCAAGTTGTTTCAATTTAATTTAAATCCGAAAACCTTAACGTTTGACTATTTACTGTGAAAAAATATTGTTCCAGACAGAATCAGCAAATGATCTTATAAACTAGCCTATTTAATGCTCTTTTGAAAACGGTATAACATTTGTGGTTTTCTTCTTTCAAAAGTCTAAAAATTCCAATTTTTGTCATTGAAGTCGAGCTACATGCGCAAATTTAAAGCATAGCTTAAATATTTCATAAGTTTTGACTGTGAATAGTTTCTCAGGCAGTGATCCGATTTGAATGAATGTTTTACCAAATTGTAGCTCCGTTCTTTGAGAAAATGCAATAGTTATAAGATTATCAAAAAAAATGAATAAACTTATTGTACAGGGTGTTTGAATAGCGGCATGCCTTCTTAGTCCATGTTTACATCCTTCTGCGGGCAATATTGGGTAGCTCAGGAAGAAAAAAAATAGACAGTGTTATAATCGCAAGTCTTCTGAATAATTTGTTTTTTCAATCGTCTGTTTATCTTGAGCAACTCGAAAGCTATTCATGTTTTTAGAACTGCTCACACTTTTCACGAAATTTTTCAAAACTTTTTTGTTAACTTGTGAAGGAGACTGTGCAAACGAAATTTCACTAAAATATATATATATATATATATATATATATATGCCAAAACAGGCGAGAAAATTGCCAAAAAGTATAGATATTTGAAAAAAACATAAGAGAGGCAATATCTCGAAAACCAGGAAACTTTCACTTAGATCATGTTGATGTTATCTGATTGACTTACAGTGTTATTTACGAGACACCCTGTATATATATATATATATTAACAAAACTAAATTTGAATTTACTACGTTTATTATCACAATATTCTGTGATAATAAACGTAGTAAATTCAAATTTAGTTTTGTTAAACATGTTAAATTATCACGTAGTAACGACGGATTCCATCAACTATTTATATATATATATATATATATATATATATATATATATATATATATATATATATATATATATATATATATATATATATATATATATTATTTATTCGAATTGTTGTTGCCTGTGAACTATTTCTAATCTCTTGATAATCATTAGCAATAACAGGCTTGCTGAATCTTAAAAAACTCGATTTTATTAAAAAGTTGACGTTTCGCCACCACGACATTCGTGGCTTTATCAAAAAGTTTTGATAAAGCCACGAATGTCGTGGCGAAACGTCAACTTTTTAATAAAATCGAGTTTTTTAAGATTCAACAAGCCTGTTATTGCTAATAATTATCAAGAGATTATATATATATATATATATATATATATATATATATATATATATATATATATATATATTTATTTATTTATTTATTTATTTATTTATTTATTTATTTATATTATATATAGGGTGTCCCTGATAAAACATTGTTCCTAACTGTTGGGAGTAGGTACGTTATTTCAAATGGCACTAGGGCTAGTGATATAACTTCTAAACACTGCTTCAACACTGACTGAATTCATGAAAAAACTGAGATCTTGGGATCCATTTTGAGGAAAGAAAATTAATCATCTCTCATTTGGTATGTTTAAATTTAAAATTATTCATTTAAATCAGAAACTGCATTCACTTCACTGATTGATTCTTGCATTTTCCGTATCGTCATCTAATAATCGTATTCCTTTCAGTAAATATTTTGATAACTTAAAATCTAAAATCGATCAAACTTCGAGGAAACTTCAGAAAAAATATTTATTCACGGAAAACAGACCAATCTAAGTTCTCGCTTGAAAAAATCAACTTCTGTTGAATGTCAGAATGACAAACTGTGTTATTCGAAAGTCATATTCCTCTAAAACAATAACCGATAAAAATTTCCATTCGACTAACATAAGAACCGCAAATAGATAGAAGTGATGGATGTGTATTTTTCCAAGCGATGACGTTTCAGAAGAAAAACCTCAAAATATAATTCGAAAGCTTCTAGAATAAAATTTATCGGTTAAGCTATTTCCTGGACCAATATTTGATTGATTTCGGTAAACAGATGGAATGTGAGTTATATAAAATAGAACGTAATTCATAATCCTTTTTGTAAATAACTTCAGGTATTTCAGCAGCAGATACTAGCGTTCTTGTGTTTGTATTGTTAATTAGTTTGATGCACTGGCTTTATTTTTGCAGTTAATTATAACTCTAGTATGGCGTTCAAGCGGAAACTGACAGTTAATTTCAGTAGTTGTTTAGCGTATATCTACTTTACGTATTTGCTTAACAAATATTTCAAATTGTTGAAATTTAATGCAAATAGATTTGTTAGAATAAGTTATCATACTTGTCTCAAGACCACAGATTCATTTTAACTTCAGATAAGGTATTTATCTTAATGTCATTTGATGAAGAAAATGAAGGAATTATATTACAGAATTCAATTACAATTCGATTTGTTTGAAAGAACATGTCGAATGCATAATACCAACATATCACAAGAATTCATCATTAAACCTTTGAAATAAAAGATCAATTCTCTTTGCCATCTCAATATACAAATAATTATCATATTATCACAAAAAATTCAAATAGTACCTACAGTTTTTCACTGAATAAACTAGTTCGATGCTCAATATTGGTGATATTTAAATAATTTCAAAAAATTTAAATATTATATTTTAAGAATACTTGAATTGGGGAGACCGATTCATATTTACCAATATCGTAATAAATAAAATATATATTGAATTTTCTTCCATATAAACGACGCTATGTAAATAGCCTGATACTTTATAATTGCCAATCTTTTTATATCTGTAGATGGTAAAACGTATTAAACGAAATAAATGAAAATATAATATATATTTCACTCATTACGATTTCAAGAACATTAAAGTTCTTATTTAATGAACTAGTATTGACATCTATTGGAAATTATACAAAATAATTGATACGTAAATATAGGCAAACTTTCACTCCAAGCTTCCAAGAAAGCTTTTCAAGCAAACAATTTTACTATAACGTTATTTAAAAATTCCATTTGCTTAAAGTCATTACGAACAGAATATCTCTTCGAAGATAAATATGAGCATCTGTCATTAAGCTTGAGAGTTAACTTTTATTCTATATTTCTGTATATCTTCTATATTTCAAAATGACGAAAGTGTGTATTATTTGTTATGTATTATTCTTAATCTCCAATCTATTATGAATACAGGAATATTTTAGCTTCAAGAAAATACAATATGTAAGTACTCCAATTTCTTTCATAATATGAACAACAGAGTACATTCTGTAAAGAAAGGTCCGAAAAGCATGAGGTTTTCACAGTTCATTTGCCAAAAATTCCAGTTTTTCCAATAAACCACTAATGAGTTTCGATCAGAAATACTTTTATAATTGTTGTAATAAATTACTGTATTACCGGCAAAATTACAGAAAGTAAAATCACAACGTCTAAAAAACAAAAGTACCTAAGTGTAGGCAAGGGGATCATTAGTAATAGCACCTTAATCTCACAATGTATCAAAGTACATAGAAAAAATTATGAAATTAATAAGGAATAATACAACAGGTATAGAAAAAATATTTAAAAAACCAAAAATGGAAATGCTAAGCAAACAATGTGTTTGATTTAGAATGGCATTCATATGTTAATTTTTTCTACAAATCTCCATGAAAAATCGTGAAAACAAGATGTCCACAAATTATTCACACTGTCATTTATTCAAATTGTAGTTATAAACTATTCATTATTCGTGTTCATAACTTTGATTGCTCCTTACTACTAGTATTGATTTATCAATTTGAAGTTAATTATTTCAATATCATTTATTTATCATTTGTTCTTTAGTGATAATTTAACTATATTCAAACATGTAATCTCAACTAAATTCTTCTATTCCTGTTGTAGTTTTTGACTGGAGTTATAATAGGAAGAACTCAGTTGCCACAGAACTCTGCTCTTATATATTGAAGAAATAATTTAGCTTCTTTATTCATCAAATTATTATACTAGCTGAACTTTTCCGCCCTATAAACTAAATTAGAAATTTATTGCGCGCTATGAGACTTCCAACAATCGAAACTTTTCCTGAAGGGCAAAAAATACGTAGTAAATGTAGCCCTCATTTTCAGGCATAGGCAGATAATCTTTTTAATAATAATGTTTGTGGTGAAACTAATCACAGCTACCACAATGAATAAATACAGACTCTCTGATCACAATGAATATATACAGACTGTCCTAGATAAATTTTTTCACCAGAGTATTATTTCGTTTGATAAGAAGTTTAGAAAATATAGAAAAAGTAGGTTGATTTTCGATTTTAGGATGATATGGATATATATTATTACTTTTTTTGTAGTTGCCATCCAATCGTACATAGGGATATGAAGTTTCTTGGTACTGACTTTGAAATTCAAAATCCTTCGATTTGTTTTAACAAAAAATATAAATTTTTCAAATGCTGTATTTTTGAATTTACAAATTTAAGCATTTTTCAACTACTGAAATGAATTCCTTACCGCAAAACATCATTATCAAACTTTTAATATGACAATCTATTTTGGAAGAATGACGGACGGTTTTTTGTGAATGAAAGGAGTTGTTTGGTATACTAACCCTACATTTGAAAATCAAAAATAATAACAAAATTTATTCACACAAAGTATTGTGGAGGAATATCAGAAATTAATTCTAGAGTTTTTTGCGAATTTGATGAGATGTGTTATAGACCAAGTCTACATCTGCCTGGAAAAACTTGGTACTCAGTTTGAGATTCAGTGAATTCAAACTCAGCGCTAAAAGAGCTTTTGGAAGTTGTATCAGATGCTTTATAGATCCATTTTATAGTTGATACCTATATCTACAAGCAGATGCCAACGTCAAAACAAGTATTGATGTAAAACGAAGTTCAAAATCTTCGTTTTACATCAATTTTTGAAAACTGAATATCAAACGAGATATTCAGATGGAAAATTTTATCTGAAACATCCTAAATATATATATATATATATATATATATATATAGTATGAAATATGTAGATGATATAATATGTTCGATACCTTCCGACTGTTGTCAAATGACCTTAGATTTGTTTAATTCTTTTAATGATCATGTTCAGTTTACCCTTGAAAAAGAAAATCAGCAAAGTGTTCCATTTTTGGACACGAAAGTCATAAGAACGGACAATAATAAAATAATTCTGGATTGGTATCAGAAACCAACCGACTCAGGAAGGTTTTTGAATTATTCTTCAAACCACCCTAAAAATCAGAAATTCAACACGGTCATTGCTATGAAAAAACGTGTCATACATATATGCGATGAGCAGTTCAAACAAGATAATTTAAGAAAACTTTTTCTCATATTTCACAATAACGGCTACCCTAAAAATATTTTAAATATATTAATCTATAATTCTGGTTTTTATGACGGACCGACAGAGGAGACAGATAACGCGATTTTTAAATATAAAAGATTGCCTTTTGTAAGGGGTTTGACGGATTTGGTTGTACCTCTCTTCAAGGATTTTCCGGCGCTTAAGATCGCTAAATATAATTTAGTTAAGAGTTCTATGCTCTTTTCAAATGTAAAGGACCCAACACCAGTGGATTTCAAGAGTAATGTAGTATATAAAATACCTTGTTTGGGATGTCAGGGTTGTTACATTGGACAAACTGCCCAGTGGCTTAAACAGAGAATTACACAGCACAGGAGTGATTGTCGATTGGGTAAAAATTCATGTGCTGTAGTTGATCATTATATAAAAACAGGCCATAACTTTGATTATAATAATGTCAGCGTTTTGAAAACAGAGTCTAATT